>CAEMYA010000041.1:1944910-2013360 GCA_903131615.1 Diplodus sargus
GTGGATTGCTTACTCCAGGTGGGGAATGTGTCCTTGCCTCAAGTGAAGGAGTTCAAGTACCTCGGGGTTTTGTTCACGAGTGAGTGGACGATGGGGCGTGAGATTGACCGGAGAGTCGGCGCAGCGGGTGCGCTGTTGCATGCGCTTCACCGCACGGTTGTGACGAAAAGGGAGCTGAGCCGGAAGGCAAAGCTCTCGATCTACCGGTCAATATTCGTCCCTACCCTCACCTATGGTCATGAGCGATGGGTCATGACCGAAAGAATGAGATCGCGGGTACAAGCGGCCGAAATGGGTTTTCTACGCAGGGTGGCTGGGGTCTCCCTCAGAGATAGGGTAAGAAGCTCAGCCATCCGGGAGGGACTCGGAGTAGAGCCGCTGCTCCTTTGCGTAGAAAGGAGCCAGTTGAGGTGGTTCGGGCATCTAATGAGGATGCCACCAGGGCGTCTTCCTAGGGAGGTGTTCCTGGCACGTCCAACTGGGAGGAGACCTAGGGGTAGACCCAGGACCAGGTGGAGGGATTATATCTCTTCTCTGGCCTGGGAGCGCCTTGGGATTCCCCAGTCAGAGTTAGCCGATGTGGCCGGGGAAAGGGAAGTCTGGGGCTCGCTACTGAAGCTGCTGCCCCCGCGACCCGATTTTGGATAATCGGTTGACGATGGATGGATGGATGGAACAATGCATCACACAGTATTTTATGAAGACAAAAGTCCACAGGTAGAAGTTTGATAGGACTGTAAGACTGACTGTCATATCTAACCAAGTAATATTATAGCTCAAAAACACCCAAGTGGGTTCAACTGAGCAAGGTTGTGTTTTATTACTTATCACTTCAAATTTCTATAAGTAGTAAAAAGAACATGCTATTTCTAAATGTACATGCCAAGAAGAGATGCCGAGGGGCTAAAGGCATCAGCCCACATCATCTTTGGGTTGCACCCATGTTAGGAGGATTTTCTTAATATCTTTGAGTGACTGCAGGAAAGTTCTGTCCATCATAAATGGCTTGTTGTTGTTTTTACTCTTGTGGACATGTTTGTGTTTATATTTTTGTGGGTGAGACCAGAGAAAAGTATGATTAATCTAAAACAAATAAAGCTATTCTATTCCTCATTTTCACCTGACCTAACAGCATAGAAAATATCTGACAGGAAGATGATGGGAAGTCAAATGTGAGGAAGAAATAAATTGTGTCTGCTCAGATGAAAAGTGAGTCATAATGAGTTTACAAAAATGTGGTGCATAGTTACAAATTTAAGCATCTATCACATTAGTGTCTGACCATATAAATAAATTAGCTGGCCTAGCTTCCAGAATTCATTAAAGATGTTGGAGCTAGTTTTTATCAATGAATAATGAGGAAATGAGAGCGTGTACAAAAATGTGGAGTCACTGGGGAGGCAAGTGTTTAGAAAATGGATTCTGCTTCATCAGATGGACTCTTCATAGGTAGGAAGAATTTGGTTATTGGGGATGGTTCAGTCAAAGGTTTCAGTAAAAAAGCTCAACCCAGACTTAACGCAGTAAACAGAACTGTCTTCAACTTCAACTGACATTTCATCTGCTTTTATTGTTACAATTCAACTGTTAGCTTATTTTAAATTGGGTTGGAAATTTTAACAGCCGTCACTGTTAGAATACCAACTGATACTTCAGCTTTATAAGGTGCAACACTTTAATGCTCTCCTGCTTAACAACTTTCAACCTGTATTTTCTTTTTCTGTTTTTCCACACAGTCCTAATTCCAAATACACACACATATATGAATATCAGTCTCTGACCATAAAGTTTGCCCAAACTACATTTTGCCTCAGTATAAGGAAGTAATAACAAATGAAAATGTTCCTATAGTTGGTCTCCACTGAACCAGCATTCACATCAGGTGCCTTTCTCCAATATACTGAACATGATCTTGGTGAGGTGGATTGTGGTTTGTTATCTTGTTATCAGTGACAGAATCTGGTTCACAGAGCAAAAACTTGTTTAGCTTCACCGAGCAGCAGCGTTGAGGGGGACCAGCAGCTCCATGTGAGCTACCCAAATGTGCCTCCACCTTGCACCCACCCAGACACAGGAGGATGGGGACATTTATTCATTTGAAGACATCAGAGTGGCCTGATGGTGATGTTCAGTGCTGTCTCCTCAATTCCCCTCAACTGTTGCTTTGTTTTAGGGTCTGCAGCAATATCTTGACTGCTTTCATTTAGTAACACACTCAGACTGGCAATGCATTTGGCAGTGAAAAGGGATATGCAATCACTGATTTCACTGTTTGGCTGTTGGAAACAGTGCACTTTAAAAAGCTTTTAAATGGCTACTTCTACACCAAACCCATAACCCTTTGTCAAACTGGATTAAAGCAGACCGTAAATCAACTGTTTTCCTTCACAGCAGGAGTAACCTTTTCTCTTGTTCAGAGATAAATGCTGGTCTGTTTATGTTGTAAACAAATCAATCCCAAAGCTAAAACACGATGTTTGACCGCAGTGAGTCATGCTGTGTTTTGTAAAATTAAAAAATTCAAACACAATTTATTAATGCACCTACCTAGGAAAATATCAGCACCATTAGGACAAAGGATCTGCAAGGTCACCTTTGACATTTTACACAGCACCATTTATCCTGCCTGAACTCCAGGGGCAACATATTAACGTGGATTTGGAGATCTATAATGCATTAACTGAAAAATACAAACATGAATAATGTCAATAAACACCTGAGGCAGTGAAATCATATAATATTATGAGATTCTAATTCATCACTGTATTCTCAGAAATGGATTAGAGTATAAGAGTAATCTATCTCAGTCTTTCAGTACAACCAGTGTTTATTCTCCCCGTGACTGTCAATGAGCTTTCTGCCTGGATGGCAACATGTAGCATCAAACAGCTAAGGCAGGGCATGGACCAATAAACAGTGAAAACACCTTCACCTCATGTCACCTCACATCATCTCCTAAAAGGATGCACTTAAACACCACAAACACAAGACGGTAATACCTGACTGCCACCTCTGACAACGTGTAATCCCTAAAAGCCAACTAACGCTCAATGGCCAACTGTTGGATTGACTGAATATGTAAGGGCACTTAAGGTAGTCGGTAATCCTCCTCCATATTAATTGATCATTTAGATTAAGATTCGTGGGATCGCAAAGGACATGTCAGCTCAGCGGTATCATAGTATTTTTACTTATTTATCTGTGTGTTTTTCCTTGTTGCATTAACATCAATTAATATAACTAGAACCTGTTTGCCTTGATAAACGATTCAAAATAAAAAGATAAAATTATACCTTTTTCGCTGGTCTTTAAAAATGACAAAAAAATAGGACAGGTTATGAATAATGATCAATAATCATCGTTGTCCACCGATATGAAATTTCACTACTGTGATAGATTTTTCAGCCGTATCGGCTTAGTGTCTGTCTTTACACCAGGCAGCATTAATGTCATGAATTGCTATTTCAAATTAAAAATTGAGTCATATCAATAATTTAAGCTTATCAACTTTATAGTTCGGAAGCAGGACTCCATTTATTTGGATCTTGTAGCTTGTGTGTGGCTGCTGTTCAAAAACCCAATTAAAAAAGAACATGTTCAGAATTGAGAGTTACCCATCAATATAAAAATACTATCCATCCTGGTAAATCAGTTTGCTGGCTTTGCACTGTCTTGAAACGTTTGTACATTATATCATACACAACACTGACTTTGTTGTTCTTGCACACATCTGTCTCCACTACTACTACTACTGAGACATGTTACATGTCAAGTTGAACGCGATGTAATCTATCACTGCAGGGCTAAACAGTGGGGCTTTACCGTATGATGTTCTCACATAAGGTAAGCACCAATGAAATATGGGCAGCACATAGAGGAGGGGAGTCTCCTCCCTGCCAAAGCCAAGCAAGTTCTTAACGACTCAACTTCTGTGCTGCTGCTGAAAATACAATGTTTCATAGTCAAATAAGTTACTTTTAATCATTAATTTTCTTGTTCTGAGTTTTCTCTTTTAAAATCTTGTGTAAATATGCAATAATTACGGTTTACTATGTGCGATGATGTGAATATTGATAAATGTATAATTACACCTGTTAACATGTTCATTTTGGTCTTATTTCGTTTTGTTTTTTTTAAATATCATGACACAATGAATGCATTCATCACTCAGTTGTGTATTTACACGACAGATTATAGAGTTTGGCACTTTGGTCACGGGGGATCTGTTTAAAATCCAGCTGTGTTTCAAAGTATTATGTTTTCAAATGCATGTTTCATGGGTTTTTAGTTTGCTCTGAGAATATGAGGTAAAACCAAAGTCGAAACAGATGCTGCCAAAATAATCGAAAAAATAATCAATAGATTAGTCGACAACCAAAATAATCTTTAGTTGCAGCGCTACTTACTTTGAAGGATTTCCTCTATCAGCTTCACCTGAGCGATGGAATCCTACCTGAACTCATTCCTTTCTGCCAAAGTTACAGCAGGTTTAGTTACTTCATGATTTTGATTTCCTTTTTCTTTTATTTTCTTGATGCTCCTTTGACTCGCTTGAACATTTAGACAATGATGTTCCATGCCTAAATGCCCCAAATCAGGATTTAGCACCATTTCAATCAGATTCTGAACACAGTTGGTGGGATTTTTGCTCACTGCCAATCAAATCTGTTGAAACCGTGCCCACACAACCCTGTAAAAACAGGTAAACAGGTTAAGTTTTTTTGACTGTTAAACTTAACACTTAAGCATGATTGAGGCTCATTTTGGCACAATTTGTGGATGTCCAGAAATTGCGTGACCATAAATATATACCTAACATTTAATAATCCAGTAGAGCGAAGTATCACCACTGATTTCCCAAATGGATTTGATTCTGAGTCACAATGTCCCAATGCCATTTGATTTTCTATTTTATTCCATTCAACATCCATCGGGTCAGGGATATTTCTGTTACAATACCAATGCTGATTGGATCTGAAAGACATTCACAGAGAACTAATGCTGTCAAGTGTACAAGGAAAGGGGCATAAATGTTTAATTTAACAGTTGAATAAAATGGTGATTTGCACTTTAAATCTGCCTACAGAAATGAATGGCATATTGTTGTAATTTTAGTATCTAATCATTACGAATACTATACTGTAAGATCAAGAGTAATGACGGATGGAGGCCTTTGTTTTTTATCAAAGAAAACTAAGAAGAAAATAGGTTTTCTCATTTATGTAACCTTTGAAGCAATTTCAGTATAGATTTTTAGTTCACGAGGTGCATTCAAATGCATCTGGACGCACCATGAAGTCCCTGTTCCTGTTCCTGTGCTGTGTGTGTGAAACTCCTGACACACATGGACAGCAGAGGACAGAAGCAGCCCTCCCTTAAATAACACTAAAATGTGGTAGAGACTAGGTACTAGTATTTATGTCAGTGTGGCGGATAGCCTTCAGAGACTTATTCATCAAGCAGAAAATCTAGCCGCATTTGACAAATTCAAGTTTGGGTTTATGCTTTAAATATTAAGAGAAGATTCTTCCAGTCAGGAAAGCATTAATGGTGGTGACGTCGTATGTGACAAATGTTTTCCAACCACAATATTCTGACAGTTACAACAGGTATAGTAGATCATAAAATATGCATTAAATACACCTTTGAGGCTGATCAGACATGATCATTCTTAATGCTCTAATTGTAGCCATGAGAATGAACAAGTAGTGGGAGCAGAACTAACAGCTCACACACACCCCACTCACACATATACACAAAGAAACTGACAAAGCGAAAGCGAAAATGAACGACTTTCAGCGCTCAAGTCTGGTCCTGTTCAGTGACTTCAATAATGAATCTGTTCACTTTTCCCTCCCAGAAGATAAACATGCTCTGCCACCATTGCAAATATCTTCAAGCCATAGCTGTCTTCACATAAAAAAACATCTGAATCCAACTGCAGGCTAAAATAAACACAAACAGGATTATTTTACTGGTTTGAACTTGTTTAAGGGGCCTCGATTAGAAGATTCTAGATTTTGGTTCTTTATGGTCAACATAGTCAAATATATTTGAATTTATAGGTGACAGCACATGAATCAATGTCAATACTGTCAACAAATTTGTCCCGCAATTTGTACCAGGGGACACTTGGTTGTATGTTAGAATCACCTCTTTGCTCCCCAGACCCAATTTTAATACATGTTGAAATGTTTGTCCTTTCACTCGTACCTTAGAATATGTAGGCGTTTGTCATTTCTTTTTTTTTTTAGTTTTTAAACAAATCAGTGCAAAAACGGCCAAGTATGTGAGATTTTTTTTGGATGATGAATTATTGGAATTCTTCCCTCCACCCAGGAGGTTATGTTGTCACTCATGTCCGTTTGTTTGTTGGCTGTTTTGTCAGCAGCATTACATGAAAACAGCTCCATGGATTTTCATCACTAGATAGGGAATCTTTCCACATTTTTGTAAATTTCTCACGGAATAATGCATGGATCTTGATGAAAAAACAATCTGACATATTTAGGTGGTTGTTATGCATAAGTGAGTGAGTGCAAACTGGGACTGTTGGGCCTTGGTGGAGGTATGCACTCTACTGACAGCCATTCTAGTTGTTAATGTGGAGATATGTATGAGTCTAATGAAGTGACCAAAGTTGAGGAAAAACATAAAAAAAATATTTTTTAGTTATACTGACTTAAGTGATGCTTTCTAGTTGTGAGAGTGGTAAATATTATTTCCTCCATACACTGTGCCACAGAATGCAGCACCATTTTTGACATACACGATATACACCATAATATATTTGTCATTAGCTGAGACAGCGGTGGTCTTACCAAAAGTAGGTCTTCACGTGCTCTTGGATCAACACCCATGTTTCCCCAAAGTCGTCTGATTTCCACAGCTACAGCAGGGGAGAAAGACGGTGTGAGGAGGGGGGGGAGGGGGCGGTGTGGGGTGGGGGAGAGGGGGATGGTGCACTGTAAAAATGTAGGTCAAGCTCATTCCTTCATTTTGGCTCTTACACATGTGACAAGGAGAACACTCGAGAAGCATTTCGCACTATTGTGCTCAAACTCAAGACAAGGAATCCAAAAAAACCTTTGATGCACAAACCTCAGCAACCATTTGTTTCTTCTCTGTGCTACCAGATACTGTACATGAAGAACTCAAATGGACAAGTGCTGAAAATTTGATAGAATCTTAAGAGGTACAACTACACTACAATGAAAATCATATGGAAATAAAGTCATTTCAAAATGTTATGTTCAGTGGGGTCCAAAAGTCTGACCACTAATAAAAATACTTCTATTTTGCATTTCTTTAGAATGTTGTTATATTTTGTTCATTACAAATGATACCAGCTTAACAATCTGAGTGCAAAATCTATGAAAAATTATTTTAATGACAGCATGCACTCAACCTGGAATGGACTCACAACTTAATGTAAAACATGACTAATGTTATCCCAGCATGATTTGGCTGTGTTGCAAAAACCTTCTTGTGATGTCCATATTAGAAACCTTTAGTGTTGCTTGATCTTCAGAAAATGTTGTGAAAATGCCAAAGTACATCCAAAATTTTGACAGAACTACTTGAGGACCAAAGAAGATCAAGGAGTCCAGACTGACATGGACTGCCCCTCACCTGACCTCAACTCCATTCAACATTTATAGGGCCACTTTAAGATGGAGAAAGCCAAGTACTCTGTGACATCACCAGAAGCTTTGTGGAACACTGTCAAATCATGTTGGATAACATGTGTCAGCAGGTTTTACACTAACTTGTGGCATCCATGCCAGCTTGAGCATTACATTCGAAACAAAAGCAAAATAGAAGTATTTAAACTACTGTTAATTTAAGATATGACTCGCCTAGAATTTTTTTTCTACAGAGAAATCTGTTGGCCGAAAAACTCTAAGCCTCTCTGTCTACAGGAAGTGATTAAAGAAGAAAAGGCCAGCACAACCATCATACTGCAGGTACAGCTGGTCTTTACCTGTTTGTTTGGGTGAGAGCTGTCATAGCCGAGTACCAGGTTGGATCTTCTGCTGTGGAGCAGCAGGTCTGTTGGCTTGAAGGGCAGCGAGAAGCCCTGGACACTCTTACAAAAGTCAAAGGTGTTCCACAGGTAGTTGTGGGTGGAGTCTACAAACAGGTACTGAAGAAGAAGAAAATACAGACTTTAGCACAAAATTTAACACTTTACCTTGATGCATTTTAAAACATGAACATATTGTAATTTTAAAGTATTTTGGCTTTAGTTTCTTTTTTAATTTGAGTCTTCTATATTCAGTGCTCCAGAAATACATGTATTCCCCAGCCCCATTACAAATTTTGATTATGTAACTGTACTTTGCTAATCCCACTTTTCTCAGCTCACTTTGATGTGCAGTGTCACTGTGTTCCCAATAACGACTCAAGTCTGTGTAAGCAGGGCAGAAAAAACAAGTCATTGAAGCAAATGTTTCTCAGGTGCTTCAGTGATATCCGAGTGTAGTGTTGCGGTGGAATGTCGTGGTGCCAGATCACTAATGTACAGTCTTGCTTCGCTAATTCAGTCCCACTGGGAACAGTGGCAGTGTTCAGAAGAGTGCAGTATACTGAATAATAACCTAATCCAGGAGCTCGGGATTGCCCTGTAATGTTCAATTTCCTCAATTAAAAAAACAATTTCATATCAGCGCTCTATTAAAATATATGTGGCTGTCTAAACCTCAATGGATATTTTTAGCTTTCTAATTCAGTATTGTTTTGGGGATTGGTCAATTTCTACCTAGCAATACAGTTCCCCCAAAACTGAAAATTCCAACAGAAAAAACTGAAAATGGCTCCATACAGCTCAGATTCTGAAGTCAAAGTCTTCAAAGGCCCAGAAATCTCAAATTGAAAATATTTTTTTATGCTATTTACTGTAGCTGCTAAACTAAAAGCTGAAATCAATCTGGGATCTCAGCACCTCTGGAGATTTTGATTAAAACAGATCTCAAAACAAGTCTCCAGCTACTTCAGTTGTTAAGTAGAATGCTGCAATGCTGTTTTCGTCTGTGAAGCTCCGGAAATGTATTGTGGACTACAAAACTTCACTTGACTTTCCATCAGCATGGAGGGAGGAGATGATGACTGTATTGCCATTCTTGAGTAAGTTTTCAGCTGTTCCCAAATACACTGATTGAACCAATTTAATAGTTTCCCTGCATTGAGAAGCTAAATTTAGTGTAAGCTCCTGAGATTTCTTTGTCTCTATTCATTCTTATGAAGTTCTTGTACACTGACTACTTTGGTATGATTGCACTTTTGGCACAAACTGGACTCAACAGGGACCTGGAATTGACCTGGACTCGGTCATCAACCCTCACTACAAAGTGCACAATAATTCTGCTGCAAAAGTCTGATGAGTTTTGAAACTATTGCACAACTGGATGCATTTCACATCACATTTCTTGGCTCTGATTCTCTTGACTAATCCAAAGCATCTGTCAGCTTAGATTATAGAAGTTAGACTTTGACTGATCTGAAAACATGTGCAGGCATCTGTGTAGATCTAGTTTAATACTCATTCAAAGCATGGGAATCACTTTCAGACATCAGAAGAATGTAGTCTGGATCATATTTCAACACAGCTAAGAGGATTGCTAAGGTGTCATAACCTCTGACTCCACTCAAACCAAGTTTAACGGTACTATACCGTACAATACATGCCAGCGTACATAGTGAAGGAGGGTGCAAAATTTCTTTTTTGTCCACTGGCTACATGGCGAGTGAATGCTAAAATTTTACTCACCACTAAGGGTCTAACAGTAAAGTTTTAGGCTGGTGAGTGAAACAAATCTTGCAAATGTTACCAACGTCTGACCAGGGGCTGGTAATAATGTTGCATCCTGCAGTGAAGCTTTGTTCAGCTGGTTATGGGGCTGCTGGTTCTTTCTGATATCATGCAGACACACAGAAGAGATCCTGCTCTTTTCCTCAGCTCTCCTACCTATATTTGTCCAGTACTATCGCTTCATCTCTGTCTCCTTCCCGTTATCCAAAGGCCCCCTTCTCCGCTGTACTCCATCTGGTACTGAACCCACCTGAGCCAGACAAATGACCCCTTGACACTCTGTCAGCCCTGTGAATCATCATTCTGTGTACATCCTCTACATGCAGGGACGCCGCTTTCATGTTCCCTGCTGTGTTTATTGCTTTTCTGGTACACAGCAACCAATTGGTAAAATACGAAATCTTTTATGCAATGATTTTACAACAATGGAATCATATTGCATATGAGGTACATTTAAAAGAGATGAGGCCACCTCTCAGTGAGAATGTTTCCATTTCTATTGATCAACCTTGTATGGCTCAAGAACTTAATTGGAGTTCAATCCAACTGTGCCAACTCAAATTTCTTCTTTTCGAAAGGTGCGGAACCTGAGACTCAGAGTGCATATATTCAAAGGAAAACCAAAGCCACGAGGTTAAAACAACGTCTTAGACCTCTGAACATCGTAGGCATGTGTTTTAAAACAGACCGTATTCAAAAATAATCATATTTGTCAGTATGAAGCAGCGGAGACATCCATCAAAGTAAAAAGCAAGTGCTCAATAGTCTAGCCATACTATGATTCCACCACTTAATCCATTTCCATTTTAGTAGCAGGAGGAAAGCTTCTGAGATATGATCATCTCTATTCATTAAGAAGAAGGTCAGGGTTTATCGCAAATTTTGGCTTGACTGGTTTTGGACATCATTATCAGACTCAATGGGGGCTTGAAACTGATAATGACTCCCTTATTATCTTCACTAGCTAATTAATGCTAGCTATTACGACTATTGATCATACATTGAAGATCATAACAATTTTATGAATGTGTAAGCTTTACTGGAATTGAACTAGGTTTCATCATCAGCTCTGATGATGTGTGGTGTGCCACAAGGATCTACTTTTGGTCCATTTTGTTTCCCCTATATATACTTCCAATAGTAAATATTCTAAGTCATTTTAATGGGCTCTGGTATCACCGTTTTCAGAAAGGGGCACAACCAAAAGTTAAAAGTGTAAGTCAGAGCAAACCACTTTTTTATTCATGACACATTTGATTTTCCTGCTCAATCCCACTGTACACTACTGTACCTGCTGATACAGATACATGCTATAGGTAGCTGATCATTTTCATAACCTCACATTGAGCAGTGCACTTCCTTATTGCCCAGTAAGAAGTACTGACTGTGACTCACCCTCCTGTTGTCTGCAGGGCTGTGGTAGAACTGGGAGATGACCTGCTTGCTGCCGTCCTTGGCCTTGACCCCTGAAAGCTGAAACTTTTCTGAGACGAGTGTGAAAGTGGTTCCGTAGTCATAGGAAACATAGACCTGGAGACATAGGAGATTAGGAATTAACAATTAACAATTTTCATTTCGAAATGTGACTTCTATGTGCTAATGTGCTTAGCGAATAAAAATTTAAGATGGCAAGCGCAACTCCACTGGTTAACTTTAAACAGCTACATAACATATTTACTATAATTGGTCAACTACGAAACCTGGTATAATCATCTCATGCTTAACAAACCACAAATACAGGCCTGTGGTTGGATTCACCGAAAATAATTACAATTTCTAAATCCCCCCCGTGGGAAGGATAAGCAGTTACAGATAATGAATAGATTCAAAGAAACAACAAGTTTGCCAACCCAATAAGCCCTAATGTAGATTTTAGTCCATCATTTGGTCTGGGGAAAAAGTACTCTAAAACATGAGATATTACTCCTTACCAAACTTAAATCATTCCATTAATCTGTAATTAATTAACAGGCTTAAGTATCCCTTCGACTTCATCCATCAGGACACAATTAAACATTTAAAAATGTCTTTTCTTGGAAAGAACATCTGGCTCCCGATTAATGGACGTCTAGGTGAGATAAGGTACAATATAAAAATAGAAATCTTAAGTTTATAGTGCGATGAGAACTAATTACAAGTGTGATGCTCTAACCGTTCAATGGTTTGGCTGTTACTACACCCAAAATTTTAAATCTGGTATATTGTAGTTGTTGTTGTCTATCTCTTACAGGATAGATGATATGGTTTGATTACTTATTTTACTGATCACTACTGGTCAAACATTGGACTTTTTTTACGTTTATGACTTTTATATGTCTAGAAAATACAGATATTGTGATATATTTTTTCATCAGACAACATACCCTTTCAAATAGGGATGTTACAATATCAAAAACTCACAGTATCACAATATATAGTCCACCGTATCATATTTATCAAAATATTTATTAAAAAATATATTAAAAAATATGACTTGAAAAATGTCCTCCATGTGTACAGTATTTATTATTTGTATAAAAGCGTTTTTTACTTTTTACTTGAGGTCTGTCTGCTTTTCTTCAATAGTAAAATAAAAGTAGTCTTGCTATGGCTTACGCATGTGTAAAAAGTAGCTATGACTTAGTCCTGAAGTAATGAATGACTTTGTACAATTACAAAACAATACAGCAGCCAGCAGCTAGTAGCAATCCCTCCCTCCCTCTGTTTGTACAGCGGGACAACCAAGGCACCCAGGGGTTGTGACAAGGGAGGACAACCGAGCACAGACACTCGGCCGCGGGTTTCACTGATCTCCCTCTCTCTTGTCCAGCAGATGACCAGAGCCACAACAATCTCTGTCAGTGTCACTGACAGGTTTTCATTTCCCAACTGTATGGTTCAGTGGTTGTCTGGTGTTTATGGGTTGATGTTATGGTTTTCTCATGGTTGGTTTGTAAAAACGAACAGCTAGCAGTGGAGCTAATATAGCAGATTGCGAGCTGCAGTGTTTCTTGGCTCGTAAGGTGAGGCAGGTAGGACGGGTGGCGGAGCAGCATCAGTCTGCCCTGGGAACAGCTAGCATGCCTGCCCACCTAATGAGCATAGTGTCACTGAATGGCTGAAGAGGTCGGGGTGTAACTACAGCTGAAACATCACTGAAAACAGACATCTATGCACACACACATGCACACACATCTTCTGCTGCACTGCTGATTTATGAAGGCTATTTAGTGATTATTGAAAAGGGAAGCCGTGAAGAACATGTGAGGTTATGTGAGGTTATACCTATCAAAGGGTGAGCTAGTTTTGGCTTCCTATCTCTCTTATGCATGGTCGAGTTGAGGTGTACTTACAGAGCTGGTTTTGGGCCCGGTGGCTCCTGCACTGTCCCGGGCCAAGGCTACGATGACATTGCTCTTCTCTCCAGCCCAGTGGACCACCATCTGGTTGTGAGAGTCGTTCAGGTTGGCCTGCAGGACAAAAACAGTTTGCAACTCATGGAAGAGGCAAGTAGACACAGAATATCTTTTCAGATAAGGTTTGGATCACTGTAAATGCCAAATACCAGGTTGTAATACTGATTTGGACAAAATAAAAACCCTTTAAGCTAACACACTGGTCCAGATCAGCAAAACCAGAAACCTACCAAAGCAGACTTCAGAGTAATGCAAGCTAAAATCCAACCTATGTATAGAGATATTGGGCCACTGCAGAGCAGGAGAGCAACAGAAAAACACAAAATAAAAATGTAGCAAATGGAATGATGATGGTAATAAATCTACTTATTAACAATAAGTAACATCTAGTTAGGAATCAGTGCTAATGTTAGCAAGCTTGGCTAACTAGTTTCCACTTTCCAATTGGAACGCAGTTAGCCTTGCTTGCTAGCCCTTTGCTGTCATAAAGGGACAGATGTATGTAATGTTGATGATAAACACTTGAAGCATAACTGTGTGCTCTTGTTTTAAAATGAGAGAAAACTGCATTTGTAGGATATATAGGGCTTGGTTGTGCTTGAGGCCGCAGTGCAAATGGGCATAGTTCCTCTCCGAGCAACAGCTAATGAAGAAAAACGCGATGTGAATTTGTCACCCATTCTTATTATGACTGTGAATATGTTTCACACTGCGGAAGAGGAACAGGTACAACAAATCAGCTGATCTGCTGACAATACAAGAGATGAAGACATCTCATCAGCTCAACATCAGCTTATGTATGACTTGTGTCTTCACAGTATAACCACAACCATAAAGCTTGGAAATCTGTAATGATAAAGACTCTAGCAGACACGTAATCTAGCTCATTTCACTTCTTTCAGCTTTGAAGTTAGAGACAGACTGACTCTCTTTCTTTACTTGCTCAAGTGTCAAAATAAACCAATGCACAGAGATAAAGAACAACAGCACTCAAGGAACTGAACCACCCTTCCAAGCTTAATGACAACTCCTCAAGGTATGCAAACAAACAAGGCTGTGACCTAACACAACCTCATGCTGTAGAGCCAGTCAGAGCAGTTCCAAAAATAATACAAAACCCACTGGGTGCATAGTCTCAACAGTGCAATGAGCAACAAGGAACTGCTGCACTGGTAAATTTTATTACATAAAAACCATCAATATGAATATCTGTAATGTGAAAGGTGTAACTCATGTGACAAACTAACAGAGAAAAACGATAACACAACAGGCAACACGCTGTTAGGCTCAATAGTAAAGACCATTTTATCATCTGTTTTGTTTTTCTGGCCCATGAATTTTACTCTCATTAACCATGTTTAAGACCCAGTAGACATTACACACGCTATCTTCCAAGCACACCACACAGCAAAGTTATGACTACCTAGTAAACATGGTTTTATACTGCTAAAAGAAAGGTGTAGGTTGTATTTATGTTTGTTAAGGGAACAGAAACACTTCAAATGAATGCTAATGTTGCTCCATGTCTGCTGGGTGTATGAATAAGCAAGAGTTTGCTAAAATGCAATAGTGTTCATTGGCTAATGGTGTTATTCCAGCTTGTTCCAAAACCCTTATGTGTCCAAAATAATATATTCTTGCAGCTTTAAAGGTTTAGTTTCATGTCTGTACAATTTCTTTACAAATTTTTTGTTTGTTTTTTTCTTCTCAGTGTGTGTGGGAGAGTCGGAATACTGCGTGCACCGCTGTGCGCTTTGTTTTTCTATGCACTCCGTTCCATCATTTCCTGTTTTCATGTTTTGGATTACTGGCTCGAGATTAGCTTGACCCGATCTCGCACAAGAGCAGAACGTACACGCTGCTGTGTAATTGGCAGCCGTCGAGGCAATATGTTTCAATGCAACTTTTCTGCCGAACAGGTTAGACGAGAGGCAACGGAGTGATCAGATAAATGCAGTTGGCTGTTGGTTTGAGTCTGGGCGGTGTGTGGGGGCCTTTAAATATAAGCGACGGGCATCAAGGTCGATCGCTTTATCCTGTGTAGTGTATCATAGTAGACAGGGCTCCAAATTAGCACCATCTACTCCAAACCCAAATGCTGGTAAAATATGCATGTGGCTGGTAATTCTGCTTGATTCCCAAGCCAACCAAACAATGGTAAAATATATTGAGTTGCTGCTAAAATTTGAACATTCACTAGCCATTTTGCCAGTGGACAAGAAGAGGTCCTTTTCATGGCATGTGACATAACATCTGGTATGCCTTATGATGCCCAGATGGAAAGACTAACATGTTCAGATTTATTTTGCCTTCCACAACATGTTCCAAACATTGACCAATAGGACTACAAATACAGAGAAACAAAGAGGAATGATGTTGTTGGTGCCGCCGGGTGGCACTGTGAGACAGAGGAATGGTCACAGTTATTTATTTCTTCTGTTTTTAGAATTATCCAAACAGTTTAATATGAACTTAATTAGATATCTGGTGTATGTTTACATTGTTGTTGTTCTCAGAAGCTGATCTCTATCCTCCTTCCCAATGGCATCACGTACATCATGGAAGTAAGCTTTGATTGGTCAAGGACCAATGTGTATTCTGTCATGTCACTTTATGACTCTATTATCCCCTAATCTGACACAGTGACCATTTTAACAGCCAAAAATACTATACAGTCTGAACCACCCACCTCTCAGTACTTCTCTAGCCTCTCTGTCACCCAAGACCAAGCTCATTCATGCTACCGAAGGTGCTAACTTTTAGCAAAGAGTCAGACTTTTCATTGAACAGATGGAAATAGAACGTTTGCTGGGGACGATTTTCAACTGTGGATGAACATACATTTGCTGCCCTGGTGAGTTTGTGCAGCAGCAGGCCGGTGTGTGTTTGACTGAGTCAGAGCAAACTACAGTGTGTGTTCAGGGTAATGAAGGAACACCCTGTGCAGCAGTGTGGCTCATTGATGTGTTTCATAGTTTTGGGACAACAATGGAACTGTACGGCAGAGAGAAATGAGCTACACAGACTGCATTTGTTAGAAGGATCAATTCATTGTTGGTTTTGCTGTTTTTATGAGATTAGACGTAAAACCCACAGCATGGAAAGACTTTTCCTTTTAACCATATACACCTTTGGGATAAAGGTCTAAGAGTGTGTGCATAAATTTAGGTTCAGCATGTCTTCTTTCATGAACAAGGTGGGTGATGTAATGACCTGCTGCATCACATACTGATTCCATTGTCAGTGCTCCTCCCATAGGGCACCTAGATCAATGAAAAGAAATAGGCTATTTCATCTTTTTCATTGTCACTGCCTCACCATCAGCGCTGCTTTCCTTCCCTTATCTTTTATTGATGATTCTGTGAGGGGGCAGGCCTCTGAAAGGACTCTTTTTTTCCCTTCAAAGGCTTTTTCTGCACTTTCCAAGTGGCTCACTCCGTGGAATAAACAACAAATACACTTGTTGCCCCTGTCAGCTGTGAGCAGACACAACCCTCGACCCACTTCTGATTTGTAACATCAACTCGCACAACAGTGATGTGGATGACAGTGCTAAAACGCTGGCATTGCGATAGCACGATGAAACAGAGCTTGATAAAATATTCAGCCCAAAACATTTTCGCAGTTGAGAACAGACACTGGCAGTGCAGCGAGCGTTGCAGGGCCCCTTATGTTGTTAACATCAAGGTTTGAATTCCACATTCTGCAGCAACACTCAACAACATTACAAGGAGGGATACACCGAAGATAAAGCAGAGACGCCAACATCACCACCCACAGAGGCTTCAAAAATCTATAAAGCAATGCACCAACAACACATATTGTCTTTTAGTTAGGAGGATGGGTAAGTCTATATATATGTCACAAAATAGCATAAGACATAAGAGACTGATGTATAAGAGATAAAAGATATTTCCTTTTGCATGACACTGAAGTCATTGCTGGAAAACAGCAAAGCCAACATCCTGCAGGACTAGACTGTGTGTCGCCAACAAGACACCAGTTTAACCTTTTACTCAAGTAACTTCCAACAAAGGGACGAGTATGAGCAGCTGTCATGATGCCAGCTTCACTGATACACAACTTGTTTTTCCATCAACTTGCTTTAGTCATCAGCCTCCTGCTCCCCCTTCTCTCCATCTTCCTCAGTCTGCCTCCCCCAGGGCCGCCTCAGTAAAACCAGGGCTGTCTCGGGGTGTTTCAGCAGTAAATCTCTGCATTTTAGGCCTCATTGGCTGTGGCGTGAGCGGGCCAAAAGGGTGCCAGCGGCTCCACGGACTGACAAAGCTGAATCTAGAGAACGGTGATGACTGTGAGATAGAAACTATTTGCCAGGTTGCAGCAAATTGCAGCGTAAGAGTTAACACTGCAAAGGACAATACGGATATTATCACTGCCCTGATCGTAGGTGGTGGATCAAAATGGAGGTAGCACCACTAAACACGGGCTATCGTCACCATAATGAGGAGCATTTGCAAACCATGACAGCTCCCTGTTATCTTCTTATGCAACACAGCACCTTTATTACAAGTTCCATATACTGCTACTATAAGCCTGCAGAGCATAGACTTTGTGTTTGGCTCATAATTTAAGCCTTACAGCTCCTCTCCAGGCTCAACTGATGGACCGTCCTCACACAAGCACACACGGCTACACCAGAGCTGTACAAGCATATTCATGTCATGGATGCCCAGACAGCTGCCTTAAATTTGGATCAAAGGACCTCCACTTGACATTGCAGGCTCAACTGTAGATGAGCTACTGGCAAACAGGAACAGAAAGCTTCTAGTTCTAAGAGATTCAATTCTGAACAGCAACACTTAAGTACCTTTTTTTTGTTGGTTTCCTGTGAATCTCTTGTGGATGTGTAAGTATCTTTAATCCTGCACACAAATGGTGGATGCCTCAACTCCCAATAAGAACTACTACTTTGGGAGGAAGCTACTAAATGTAATAAAGAGAAATACCAATGTATAATTGTTGACAATACTGGCCAATCACAAACATATCAGTATCAGCATGTACTATGTATATGTTGTCCAATATGCACTGACAAAAAAACCCTGTCCTCCTAAGAGATTGTAATGCAGAAAGAGATGCTTGGTATAAATTAGAATTAATACATTCCCAGTCAAGTGCTCTGATGTCATTTTAGACGATAAAGTTGATTGTTGAACTGTTAAATATCCTACATGTCTTTGTCACAAGTGTTTGATAACCACATTTAAGGGATCATTGCAAAATATGTTTTCCAACATCAATACATTATGGTATTGATATAAACATACATTTTGCCTATACTGCAAACTCCTACTGTGAGCAGGAAGCCCAAACAAATTCTACAGATTAGTGTGTTTTAGTCAGTCAAAGGTTGATTATCTCAGTGTTACCACGTACTGTGAGCAATATGCTCTCTACATTGAAACACTGTCCTCATCAACCTCTGCCAACCTTCAGCAATATTGCTTAACTCTTGTAACCAGAAGCAGAAGTAACATAGTAGTCATCTGGAAAGAGACAACTCTGAAGGATGAAGGGCATAGCATGAGGCAGCTGTGTCAGAGCCAGGTGTCTGTGTAAAAATAATACACACCACGGGCTAACAAGAATTCAGAATTGAGTCGTGGTATAATTCCTATTTAGCATATTGCATATGTGTTGTTTTCTTTCTCCATCTCCCCTCACACGCTGCATTGCAACATGGCGGATAGTCCAGAGGTGGCTCTATAAGTGGCAGAGAGGTGTTCCTTATCTGCTCCTGTACATCAATCTCTGCGACAGCGGGGAGAGGGGGGGTGGAGTAAAGCGCATCGAAGACAGCCAACAAGGCTACTGCACTGCCACGGTTTCTGTGTTATCTCTCACACTCACATACATAATGCATTCTGTCTGTCTCATCTTGTGCACACCCTTCATACCTGACAGAGCTGACAGGACTCTGTAAATCCAGAAAACGAGTCAGGAAGTGCACAGAGAAGGGATTTCACTCTTTTTGTGATGGGTCACTCTTCAGCCAGACCTTGAGAGCCGACAGAGTGGAACAGAAAGTTTATCGCCATCTTAATAGTTCCCTACTCCCTCTGTGGTGGGGGAGGCGAGATTAATATCTGCACCGCCACATCCTGCTCACATATTAAATAGAACACAAACAACTACATGGCAATAGCCCAAAGTTACATAAATTGGTACATATACACCGAGAATCAAATATTATTTGAGAATTAAGACAAAAAAAAAAAGTTTAGATGGTAGATGAGTTCTTGTGACTGAAACATGTATTTATTGTAAAATGTATCCAAAGCATGAAGCAGGGACAAATTCAAACCAATGTTTGACTGATATTTGCCTTTAATAAATTTAAGTTGACGGTGTTACAAATTTTGGACCAAGACTCATCTGATCTGGATGGATTACTGCCAAAAGTGCATTTCAGAGATTGATTTGTAAATGCATTCACGCTACTTCACTGAGTAAGCATTCAAAATCCAATAACAATGTCGGACTCACAATGAAGAGTTTAAAAGGGTCAAATCTTTCATTACAATGGAGTGCATCGCATAGAGCTGGGTATCACCACGGGCCTCCTAATTCTGTACAAATTCCAAGCTGATCAGTTCCATATTTAGGGCTGTAACGATACACGTATCGAAGCTGAAATCGCGACACTCAGATCCACGAACTTATCTCGCGCTGTGAGAAGGCAGAATCGTGAAACAACTTCCAGTCCAGATCAGTCTTATGAGCTATAAGTAACACTACATTAACACTGCAGCGGTCGTTCGCCAATTCTCCGCCGTTGTTCATTCACACAGAGCGAAACACCGTTGTAAAGACGCTGCGGCTCCCAAAGAGACGTGACGTACACGTCATGATGATGTGTGTGTGTTTTCAAGGGGTTTCCCCGGTGTCTCCCCTGTCAATCACAACCCGATGGAGGCTGTCTTCCAGGGTAAAGTTCACTGAAGTCTCGGTCTGGAGGGCTGACCGTCGCAGAGATTTTTTTTCATCATAAACACTCGGTGAGTTAAAAGGTTTTTTTGCCGGTGACAGATGCTGTTTATCAGGTAGAAATGAGACGAGGAGTCTGTAGGACGGGCGGGAGGAAGGACGCTTCTCCACGTACAGCTGTGGTATTTTTAGCTTGTTGCCAAAGACAGTTACATTTCCTACGTTACCTTAGTTTGGTTCTGTAACGTTGTTTTGTGGGACATTTCTCTGTATTAATTTGAGTGAGGGATCTGTGCAGTTAACAGACCATCAGATAGACACGCCCTCCACAATACTGCGCCTCTAATACTATCAGACAAGTATCATATACATAAGTTATTGAAATTTTACATAAATAAAATGTTTTATTTAAAAAAAAATAAAAAATCGAGGTTTGTATGGAACTGTGGGTCAAATATTGTGATACAAACCGAATCGTGAGTTTGGTGTATCGTTACAGCCCTAATATTGACTCAGCTGGGGATATTTCAGTAACCATACCGCTTTTGCTTGGATAGGAAAAAAAATCTGAAAGAACCAATGTTGTAAACCATTTTTGAAAAGGTGGAAACTGATTCAAAGTGCTCAGTAGTTAACCAGGACTTTAGCATGTCTGCTAAGATGCTAGGAAGAGCAGTCCTCCCAAGACAAGTGTGCAGTGGTAGATGACCAGACAGGAGGACTGAAAATAACCCTCAAATTAGAAGTCTCTTTTCTTGTTAATGATTACGTTTTCCTTAAAATAAGACAGAAGACGTCTCGTTAACAAAGCACAGCTTTAGTCAAAAAATAACTAATTAAGTTGAACTTTAAAGCGATTAATAGAGGTGCCAGGCTACGCAGGAGCAGCTGAAGCAAGTGCAGGTAACGAGGACCTCATTAACAAGAGAGCCTCTGATGAGCTCCTGGGCTCTGCTAATGGTTTTTCTTTGCTGTATTAGCTTTAAATAGAACTGTGCATTGGTGTTGAATGGGTTTGTGTCCGTCAAGTCAGCAAAAGATCACTTTTGCTCTGCCACGACACCTCCATGCACACAGAACTCACATTACACACAGAGCTGACGAAATTCAGGGAAAGGAACACGGAAAACACAACGCATCTGTTCTGATGGAACTTTAGTTTATCAGTCAGAGAGCTGATGAAGAGCAGGTGTGTGCTTTAACACTGGGGTAACTGGGGGAAATTAGATACGTGTGCTCCTAACAGAATTTAAATGAAGAACAAGAGAAGGATATTAATCCTTTAGCTGTCAGGCTTCTTACATTTGTAATAATTAATTTGTCATTTTTAACATCTCTCATTATTATCCCCTTTGATTTATTTTGCTCCCTGTTTATCAGCAATGAAACGATTCCATCATTTATAGACTGTCTGAGAACACATCAAAAGGTCAATACAGTAAATGTAAAGTCAATTATTTTGAAATGTATCAACTGTTTGACTAGTTTGACACCATCTGTCTCCTACTGGCCAGTCCTCTGTCCACAGCTACGTGTCAGCTCTTGAAAAAGGTCTGGCTGCATCATCATTCTGCTACAGGGGAAAAAAACCACTCTGATTTTCTGGATTTCTGTATGTAGAGAGACAAAACTTGAAATAGCGGGCAAGCTAACCAATAACACCCTACCCAGCAAAAAATAAATCAATTTAAAAAAAAAATCTCACAATAGTCAGTTAGCTAGCTTGATAACTGCCAATTCGACCCCAGACACACCAAATAACATCAGAGGACTCATGACAACCAAGGCTGACTGTTGCATCAAATCATACCACCTATGCCAAAAAGCTGCACTTAAACCAAGCACAAAAACAAACACAGGCAAAAGCGTGTAGCTTGTACATTCTGCACCTCCATGAGAAGAAATACCTCTCCATACCAAGCAATCACAAAACAAATCTTTATCTTCTTTTCTTTAAAATCAGGTGCCAAAAATACAAAAGTGTTTTCACTCACTTCCAACGGCATTGTGATGTCCCTACATGCTTACATGTGTATTTGTGTCACATCCCGAGCAGTCTCGCAAGGCTTTTCCTTTCACTAACAAGCCATCACATGCAACTGGCTGCATTCCTTATTTGTGCTCAGATCCAAATAAAAAGCCTCTGGTCTTGTCTAGCTGCAGGGTTTTCTACTGGCTGTCTGACAACAGTTGAAAGGCCATATTAATGTATTGATTATTTGGGCTGAAACCAATGCCATTTAGACATTTTCAGCTGCAGTGTTTCATATTCACAAAGCATATTCATTGCCATTAGAAAGTGTTCACAAAAGCATGACAAGGCATATATGTGACGCAGCCTCTCTGCATTAGTCATCCAGACCAGACGAGTGCAGGTCAGACGGGTCTCATCAGAGGATTAACAGTGGAAGTGAAACTTACACCACCGACACAGTTAAACAAACTGAAGAAAATGCTGCTAACCCAATCTATTACAATAAACTAGAAACTTATTCCCTCAGTAGGTGTTGGCACATGAACAGTCTGTGATATTTCCCATCATCCATCTGGAAGACTAGCTCAGTGTGTTGGAGTGATTCCACAACAGGGCTCGTTTCAAGTCTTTGCATCTCCCAGCCTCCCAGAAAAAATATCTACCAGGAAAATGTGATCCTTTCACGTGTTGTCAGGCAGCTTCCGCTGTCTTTACACAATTTCATGTGGAACAAAAGTTAAAAGATTTTTGGGCTACCATCACGAAAATGACACTTCATTTGATTACAAGGTATTTTTTTTGCAACCCAGGTTTCACAGCAGAAACAGAAACTACTCTTTTACATCTGCTGCATTCCTCTCTTTTCTTCCCACCCTTCTGGCACTTTGATATCCCATTGGTAGCGTGGAGGAGTTGGGCTCTGTGTCTGGTACTACCAAGGAGCGGAACGGAGCAACAATACGCTTGGGCATTTAGCCCCCCTCCACCCCACCCTCCACCCTCTTCTCGCTCTGAGCTTTCCATTTTTCAACTGTGGGGGGTGGGGGCATCGTGGCCAGGGGAGCATTGGCGGCAGAGCCAGTCTCAAACAATGACATCATCTCTGCAGGACTGGCAGGCAATGAGGGCTCGCTGCACGCTCTCCAGTTTGCATGTGTAAGTTAGCTTGTGCTGTTATCTAGCAGCGTATTTCTGACAACAGGGAGGAAGCACAATTGAGCCACTGTCCACACAATGTGACAGTGGGACATCCCCGTTTGGGTTCTTTTCAGGTTAGCCTTCACTAAAGGAAGCTGTTGACAAATTGAGACAACAAAAAATACTTTAGGATTAGATGAAGCAGGCAAATGGAGATGAATTTGTGTAGACGAAACTGAATGTTTACAAGACTCTAATAATGCAAGGCTGGTTACTGTGTGGAATGAAGGCACTTGATTGAAAATAATTATTATATTGAAGGTCTTTGAGGCTGAATGACAAGTGGGCTGAAGTTGTTCCATACCAAGAAAGCTCTGCTTGAAACATCTTGACAGCAGCTGCACAAACTCAACCAGAGAAAAACTAATGAAGATGTTTTCATACTGAAGCTAAGTGCTGTTACACACTCACTCACACACACACACACACACACACACACACACACACAAACACACGCACAATCGTTTTTTGTGCCTCTAGCCCGAGCTCAGGGAGCCAAGAGTGAGAGTCAGTGATGAATTTTAAGGAGGCTTTGAAAATCTGAAACGGCACGCAAGTGTTAAGGGTAAAGATGTGAGGCATAAAGCTGTGCGAGAGTGTGTCAGCAGGAGTGTGTGGTGGTTTGAGGATGCAGCTCGTGGGGGACTGATGCTGCTGTAAACACTGCTCCAGCTCTGGGTGATTCACTGTCACTGTCACTGTCACACACACACACACACACACACACACACACACACACACACACACACACACACACACACACACACACACACAAACAGGTGGTCGCCTGTAAAGGTGTATTCTTTCTGTTTTTGTGTCAAAGTTGCCTATATTACTTAAAGGGATATTCCGGCGTAAAAAAAGCCACAAATAATGCTCAGAACAGCACCAAACTTCAGCAACAGTACAAATAGGGTCCCAGCACATAGTTCGACGCATCAAACATCTGCTAGCTTAACCGGATTTCTATTGTAAAGTGAACACAACTCACCACTCTCCTGCAGCAGCTTCCTGTTGTGAGGAAGCCCTGACGAGTCGATTACCGAGTGCAGTAGAGTTCCGCAGCTCAAGGATGGAAGTGTATGATTATTACTCCAGGGAAATGCAATCAAAGTTCATATGTGTCTGGCCTACCAGCTTATAACAGTTATTATCGAGAGCGGACAGGGAAAAGAACGGAATTGAGCATTACTACCCGTACTCGGTAATCGACTCGCAGGGCTTCCCCACAACAGGAAGATGCGGCAGGAGAGGGGTGAATTGTGTTCACTTTACAATAGCAATACGGCTAAGCTAGCAGACATATGATGCGTCGAACTATGTGCTGGGACCCTATTGTACTGTTGCTGAAGTTTGGTGCTGTTCTGAGCATTATTTGTGGCTATGAGTGGCTTTTTGATGGCGGTTTGTTAGTGGAGGCGTATACTGCAGTGTGTTGTTATCGTGTGGTCTTTTCTGAGGTTGCTAAAACTACCTAAGCTAGCGGTCTGCAAACTTGATCTCTCAAGGGGGGGGTCTTACTCGGTGTCACGGTGTGTTAGACAATGGATTAAACTTACACTGGAATATCCCTTTAATGCCACTCCAAAGTACAACCCACCTCATCCATAATGCCTACTTAACTAGATGTTTGGCTGACTGCTGTGCCTAAACATGAGTAAACTACAGTCAGTCAAACATTTGATTAGGAGAGATGATAGTGTTGATGAGATGCTTAGGGAATATAGTTGATCTGTGATCCATTCAGAACAGTATGTAATTCATAGCTCAGAAATTCAACAGGAATAGATTATTCTCCAACTCCATCCCCCCACTCTGTGAATCACCCATCAAACCGCCCTCCTGTCAGTTCCCTGGAACTAACAGCAGAGAACTGGCAGGACGAACAAACTCCAGAGCTGTCCGAAAATCGCTATGTTTGGCTAATAGAGACTAAGAGTCGTCACTTGGTTTACTTTCATTGGCCAACTGTTACAATGAGTCTCAAACCGAGTATTTTCATCCACTTCCTGGGACGGTTGGTAGTTGATCTGTGGGTTTTGGCCCTGCCTGCCCCCTTTTCAAAGGTCTGAGAGCATTTTTTATTGAGGTATCTAGTTATTGTTATGGATTTCACATTTGTTTAGATTGTTTGTCCTCAGACAAATGTAGTTGACTTCTGCCACAGGCTATGATTTTTGGTGTCTTCAGTTGTGTAACTAAAACTGAGCGTGCTCGTCATCATAGAAATTGATCATAAGAATAATGTCTATTGCAACTTTGGCAATATATTCTACCCTCCTTTGAATTCACAGCTCCGCTTGTTGACCGGAGCAGCTCCAGTCTCTTTAAATGTCTGTG
The DNA here is from genome assembly GCA_903131615.1 of Diplodus sargus. Classification (NCBI taxonomy): domain Eukaryota; kingdom Metazoa; phylum Chordata; class Actinopteri; order Spariformes; family Sparidae; genus Diplodus; species Diplodus sargus. The sequence continues at coordinate 1,970,577 of CAEMYA010000041.1, forward strand.
GCAAAGTAGCCTTCACTGTTGAAAGCATGTGGAGTGGTGTAGTCTGTAGTCCTAAAACCCAGAAATCAGTTAGCATTTGTCCACTTCCAATTCCTTCATTTCACAGTCTGAAGTTCGGTCTGTGGTTACCACAGGCTGAAGATATTTACATCTTTTGTTCTACAACATTAAAAACATCGTAAAATGGCCACAATTCAATAATAAAGCTCTTTCGTGTGTTAAAAACGGCGGTTGCTAACAAGTGTCTAAATGAGACTACAGAGGTTGTTTGGGACATTAAACACCATGAACACAGAGACTCATCTACTCACTAGTCCTTCTTTACAGGCCCATTTTAGTTACAAACTATTCTAACTCTAACTTTAAAACTCGTACATCGATCAGTTTATAGAAAACCTGAAGTAACTGTGTTGTAAGACTACAATGTAGTCTGTTTATAGACTAGAGATACCTTTTTACCTCTAGTGATTTAAATTAAGCTTCAAAATCTCAAAGGTGATGTTCATCTGTGAAGACTATCTTGAACATAACATATAAACTCATCATAAACTTGTCTTTGTCAAAGAGATTATTTTCAGTGCGTTCCAAAAGCCAAGCAAAAAATCCTGTGAAAGAAGCGGCTGTAACAGTACATTCAAAACATGAATCGCTCCACTATCAGAATTTGATCCTTCTGGGTCCAGTAACATTTGGAAAGTCTAGAAGAGCTGGAACTGGAAGTCAGCTGGCTCAGCTGGTGGATGTCTCTGGTGTTTGGGCCCCACAATGTGGAAGATCCAGGTAATTTTATATCCAGGAAGTCATACTTTTTGGCTTCGTGCGTAACTCCAAAGTAGAACATTTTTGAAGAAATCTTAAACGAAACTATCAGCAATAACATTCTACGTTGCCTGGATGTTCCTTCTTTGTATGTTCAACTATGCTGACTAAAGGTTCTCTGAAATGTAAAATGCATCATTTACTCAGAAGAGTTTTCAAAAGCAAAGACCCATCAGTCTCAAAGTGTTTGAAACTGCATGTGGACGTTTTAATGAAGTGGTCACAGGTTAACCCTAACCCTCTCTCTATGTGATGTCTGATCAAAATGTACTGCATATTTGCTACAATTACATAACATACGCAAAACAGACATTAATTAAATGTGAACTTGTGTTGCTGGAGTGAAATGCTCCTGTCCATGGTGATAAAAATAGAAATATGTCCCAACATACCACAACATATATTTGACATTCTCACACACTCACTGTTTTGCTTCTTACCGTTTATTTAAACTCCACAGTAGTGCGAGCACATGATGATTAAGAGGGGTAATTGTAGCATCAGGAGACCAGAAATAGCAGTGACACTGTCTACGAACAACAACAACAGCTGGTGAACAAACTGCAGATAGGAGGACTTAAAGCTGTTTTATCTTGTCATTAGGATGCTCCTCTCCCATAGCCACCAGACTTGTGTTTCCAAACAGCTGACTATATAACACTAACACAGAGAGAAAATGTACAGCTGAAGAAATAAAAAGCTAATTAATTTAACACAACCAAGCACGTTATATTTGATGGCAGGAGCAGGACAATGGTTTTCAATCTGCGACAGGTTCTTTCTTCGAGCTTGCTGAGACTCAAGGGAAGTGTTGATTTAACTATAAAGTTCATGTGTTTGTCAATCACAATAATAAAAAGATCTAATGTAGGGGTGGAGAGTATCCTGGATTCATTACCACCTCTGTTGAGTTGGTTGAGTTTGTTGATTTTCATTACAGTTCATATCGAACTGGCCGCTTTAATATCTCCGAGCTGAAACTACAGTGGGCTATCAGACTATCACCTCTTGAGGTACAAAATTGTATTAAGACAGGATGGATCTGGGCTAGCCGGTTAGCATACTAACTTCAGTAGACATCTCTGCAACACAGATCATAGACGTCTTTGACAACACTGTTGTCTCCTCACACTCTGTCCACAACGTTAGCTCATTTTTAAAAATGTTTTTGACTAAATTTCTGGCTGTATCTTATGAATTACCCCTATTAAGAACATGTAGTCTTATTTGATCCTATCCTGAATATTTACTGAAGCCACCATCAAATCTCAAGCCAATTCAGTTACCCACTGATTAGGTCAATGGATGCATAATCAAGTATTCAAACTGTACCCTGCTAAGACATTCTCTAATTACAGCACCTGCTCAAGCTTCTTAACAAGTCCAGTCATACCACACTACAGGCCAAGAGGGACAACAAGCTGAAAAAGAAAAAGAAAAAAAAAAACACTTGACAAGCTCAGCATTTAATCAGAACGTCAGCCGGTCGCATCTTTCACAGGCAACGAAACCTGATCCTGATGTGACTCTCTGGAGGCTATTTGTCCTGTCTGCTGTGTTTGGACTGCGGGTGTCACCAGACAAGAGAGCGGCAGTCAGCATGAGACAGCAGGCTGATGACGAATGATGGAGAGAAACACTTCGCTCTGCTCACCTCTTTTCCTCTACCAAGCTAATTCAGTGTTTGTCAACCACTGTCAACCCACTCATAAAATGACTAACACCCACACCATTGTTTTCCTGTCTGACCGATCCAGATTTTTTTTTTCGTCTTTAGCCTAAAGGTTATTTTCACCTGCTTTCACATTTATTTTGCAGCCCTTGGGTGGACTCCCAGGATACAGGTGACGTTGTACCAAACCAACAAGAAGTTAATGATAGCTTAAACACAAAAAGGGATTAGTCTGATAACAGAATAGATCTATGGACGCTTTGTTTGTTTAATTTGTGAGGAAGGTAAACACAACGCAGTAAAGGGAGACTGGGAGACGACCTGTGGCTACAAATCAAGTGGGAATAATGCAACTAAGCTGAAGAAAAACTCAGAGCTGTACCACCCTGCTATTAAAGTCACAGTGGCTTAGCTAACTAGAAGTCCTGATGTTAATTAAGTATAAATTCGCTAAGGTTGATTTAGTGTTACTGGCAGTTGGCTAAGTCAACTTGAGGCAAATTTGCTAGCAAGCCACATTGGTTTAGCCAGACTGGAAACCACTGTTTTGCTTTCATAACAATGAAGTAATGAATGAAGAAGCCTGGCTTCCATTCAAACGCTGGCTGGGTTAATGGGTTAGCTAAAATCCATTCAAGGGCTTGACAATGACGCTCTCATTTTTCCAAGAGAAGTTATGTTTTGGTCGACCAGCGATATGCGTAATCCTGTGCTGTCCTGTTGTTCGAGTGTTCAAACTGTCCGACATTTTTGAAAAGAAACCTGCAATCCTGGAGCTGCTGATTATGCAGAGGATAGTTAGCCTAACTGAATCAGTAGGTTAAAGACAGAAAACATTTGGACTAAAATCTAATTACTTTTCATCTACTAAAACTGGACGGAAACTATGAAGGATAAAAATGAGAGTAATGTGACTCAAACTAATAAGCATTTTCTTCCAAAGACTAAAGCTGCAACTAAAATAGCTGCAAAACTTAACACTGATTTGAGAAGCTGGATCTAGTAGTTTGGGTACATTTAACTTGACTCATGATATGATCAGATGATTATCAAAGCTGTTCAATCTGCAAGTCAACTAATTGCTTCAGCTCTTCCTGTAACAATTTGTGGAACTTGGCTGAAACATTTCCTCTTTGCAGTTCCAGTTAATTTGTGTTTACGGCAGTCTCGAAACCAGTACAGACTAAGTTTCACAATGACGCTGCCCTTATTTTCACCATCTTTTTTCCACCTGGAGAAGCCAGGCAATTCCTGGGCAATCATGCTTCATTCAGGCTGTTACAGTTTGTTCTGAGATGCTTCATTACACATCTTCCATGGCGGTGTTGTCAGAGTGGGTTCAATAGCTATATACAGTGCCGGAGGCTAGGAGGGTGCAACACCCTGTGCAAGACGTCAGACTACTGGATGAAATGTCTCTGTAATAAATGACAATAGCGCCACTGCCAATAACCAGACACCAACACCGGACTATAACTGTGACAGAGAGCATGGACTGCCCAAAAAACAAATGCAACTGCGTACAATCAAGTGCTTTTCTGTAAGATCAAAATATGGTCAGACGTGGCCAATTTAGGAGCGACAATGGCAGCAGCTGCTGGGCTGGTGCAAAGGTACACATCAGGAGGAAATGCTTTCTCTCAAACCAGGCTGTGTTCTCTCATGTCTAGATAAGACTCCAATCCAAACCCCGTTCAAAATATTGCTTTTTTATCTGACCTTGCATGACTGAATTGTTGGACGCTTGCTGTATACATTTACAAATGCTCTCTTCTCCTCACTGGGCTTTCACCTATTTAAACAAACATAACTCATATAACGTTACTGATTCAGTAACTGTAGGCTGTCATTATATGACAATAAAGCTGTTCGATAGGATACTGCAATTCAGCCAGTGTCTCTGGTTGTGTTCTAGCAGGTGTGTAACTACAGTATTTACAGCCTTGTTGTGAATCCAGTTAGAGCTGCTTTGCAGTTCTGGGGTCCTTGTCATCAAACTTTTCTTATTTAATTTCAGCTCAGCATCTTCCGAGGCAGAGGGTGAGGGGAACAACAGCTCGGAGCATGTTTGTCACCTAGCATTAGCACCCCTGTGCTCTCGGCGCTCCTCTACGGAGAACCACCGCTACGAAAAGCATTGTTTCCTTGTCTGTCGGCGCACAAACACACCGAGAACAACACCGGAACCGTTCGCAGAGTCGCCTGGGTTTTCTGGTAACTTCGGGATAGGGAGAATTTAATCTACGTAGTGACTAGTCATGTCTTCCCTGTGCTCAGTGAGCTGTAACGTCCCACAGATACCCTGAGGGCACCAGGTGAACCGACTGCCTCAGAGACGTTTTCTGCTCCGTTCACCGGGTGTGCTGCTTTGAGGTTAAACGGGTCACTCTGCGCCCCTTTCTCTCCAGACAACGGTGAACACAAGCACGGCTGCTACATCATAAGATGTAAGAAATGATGTGACTTAGGAAACAACACTGGGGCTTGCGTAATTCCTCCAAGACATGCTTGCCAGCTAAGGGCAGTCTGAGGTGATGCACAGTATTCAGTCAGAGGAGAGTGGTACCGCTCAGATGCACTACATTACCTGTCCGTACACCTTTGGCATGGCCGGTTCACCGGTGCTCCGGCGGCTTCGATGCTGCGGGTAAGCGCCGGAGTCCCACCCGCCTTCAGCGGCACTACGAGCGGCCAGAGGCAGCGCCGGAGCCGCGGCGCCTCCTCCATCTCCGTCTGCCAAATCCTCGTATGCTTCTATTGTGAAAAATCCTCTGTTTTGCGGCAGAATGTAACGCTGCTGCGGCTGAAGACGAAGGGTCGACGAATTTATTCCAACAACCCAGAGGACTAATAAATATAAGGCGCACAGAGCGGAGGACTGCATCTTGCCTGCCTGAGATATCGCCATGTTTGTGTATGTTTGGCTTTTGCGTTAGGTAAGACTGAAGAGCTCCGTCTACCGGCGGTGATGCCTCTGATGCTGCATTCACAAGCCATGGGAATGTCGGGAAGGACCGGACTTCTCAGTTCCAAACATGCCTACACACAAAGGCAGTTAACAAGCCTCATATGCTCCACTGTGTGCTGTTTCTGTGAGGAGACAATTGTACAAGAGAAGGGCCCGGCGACAGCCACACAAATAAACATGCATTTAATAAAGAAGAGACTGAAAAGAATTTGATTGAAGAATATTTGACATAGTTATGTGAAAACATGGGAACACAGCCCTCTCTTTGGATGATTACTATGATTTAATGTATTCAGTTCAGGTATTTTGCACACAATTCTAATCTAGTACTCAGCTATGGTGAACAAAGCCCTTACCTATTCTCTTTTGTAGTGCACACCTGACTAATTCACTTATGATTATTCCTGGTTCAAGATGAATTTTGTCACAATGAAAATGCAAGTGGTAGTCCCTGCATTTTATACAAGGCAGCCTTCTCTTTTTTTATAGTAGTCTGGTGGTATGGCAGCAGATACTTCTGTATCTGTTGTCAGATGGCAGCAGGGTGAACACACCGTTGTTGGGTGGGTGTTGTCTTTTAGTATTGTTGGGTTCTGTGCAGACATCTCACTTCACTGATGTCTCTGCAGATGCTACCAGTGATGTTCTGGTGGTTTTATTCACCCCTGTAGAGCCCTCCTGTCCTGGGCCTTAATAAACCACGCCAGTTTAAGATGTTTCCAGCGAGGATGCTTTCTATCAGCTGATCATCAATCAGCTCCTTTGTTTTGGTTAATACTGTTAGTATTGTCAACAATGGTCCCATACAGTTTACGCAGAGATGTTAAATGGATTGCTACATTGGTATAAACACTATGGCAGTTAACAAATATCTCTATCATAATTTCACCAAATCCCAAATCCCAGTCAAGTTTCAAGACTGGACAAATCCATGGTGATTCAGATGCAAGACAAGTCTTTCAGGAAATAAATTAGTGTGTAATTTGAAGAACAGTATTTCTTTGGTTCATTTTGTCACTGGTTGCTCGAAATTTGACAAAAGAAAATATACATGCCAGTGTATGCATGCGGATCCAGGAGCTACACCTGTAAAGAGTCAGTGTAGTCATATTTGTTCCACATTTAGTCCTAACTATTCTGGGAAATTTGAGACGTACACAGTGACTGAATGAAGCAGCTCTCATGCCAGTGGAAAAGCAAACCTGTGAACTTTTAAAGAGCCGGTTAACTTCCAGCACTAGCTGGTTCACTTTGGTCAAAATGGGTATGTGAGGTTAGCTTAATGCACAGGTTAGGTGGCCTTCAGAGGCCAACAGACACGTCACAGTTCCTAGCCAAGAAATAGTCCACAATACCCACATAGAGGCAACCTGTCTCGATCTGGAATGTATGCTGGTCTCTTGGCTTGTGGCTGACATGGCACTGTTTGTTGTAAACATGAACTCAAATGTATCGTTCACTGATTTCATGGATCTTACATATTGAAGTCTGCTAAGTCTTGCTAATCACTGGTCCTTGATTGAATATTTCCAAGAACACAGCATTATGACAAGGAATATCTATTTTTTAAAGTATTTTTGTTTTTGGCCTTTTCATGGCGTTATGTGATAGGACAGCTTGAGATATGACAGGAAAGACATGCAGAAAATGACCACCGGTTGGACTCAAACCCTGGGCTTCGGTAGCTGCTGTACATTGGGCATGCCAACCACCAACTGAGCTACTGACATGTCATGTCACGCTCATGTCATTGTCTGTTACCGCTTTATCCCTTTTTATTGGGTCATGGGGAGCCAATCTCAGCTGTCTCTGGGTGAGGGCAGAGGGCAGGGTACTCCCTGGACAAGTCGCCAGCTCATCACAGGGCCCTCACTGATGGCAGAGGCCAAGAGATGCAAGGCCAACTGCACATCAGGAGCAATTTGGGGTTCAGTATTTTGCTCAAGGACATTTTGACATGCAACTCAGCCCGGAGCTGGGATTTGAACCAGCAACCTGCCGATCATTAGCCGACCTGCTCTCAGACTTGCTTCTTCAACACAGTCCACGTTATCACTGCGGTTCAAAGTCAAGACTTTGGGAGGGCCATTCCAAAACCTTAATTCTAGCCTGATTTTGCCATTCCTTTACCACTGCTGATGTGTGTTTTCGATCATTGTCCTGTTGGAACACCCAGCTGCACAAAAGACCCAGTCTTCTGCTGATGATTTTAGTTTTTCCAGAAGAATTTGGAAATAATCCTCCTTCTTCATTGTTCCATTCACGTTCTTTAGAGCAGCAAAACAGGCAGTGGCAGCTAAACAGCCCCACAGCATAATATTACCAGCACCACACTGGACAATAGGTATGGTGTTCTTGGGGTTAGAGGTCTCACCTTCACTCCTCCAAACATCTTGCTGCTCATTGTGGGCAAACAACTCAGTTTTGGATCCCTCTGACCACAGAGTTTTCCTCCAGAAGGTTTTTTCTTTGTCCATGTGATCAGCAGCAAACTTCAGTCGACCTTTAAGGTGCTGCATCTGGAGAAAGGCCTTCTCTCTTGTACGATCACCTCTTAGCTCATGTTGATGTAAAACACACTTGACTGTGTACACTGACACCTGTCCTCAGCAGCTTCTAATTCATTGCAGACTTGGTTGTTGGTGTTTTTTGATTGACTCGTGACCATCTGTTTTTCTCTCACCACTAGGTGATGGTTTTTGTTTTCTTCCTGCTCATGGCAGTGACACGACTATGACATGCACTCTGTACTTAGAAACAGTTGTTTGTACAGTTGACCTTAGGACCTGTAACTGCTTTAAAATGGCTCCAAGTGTTTCTCCTGACTTGTTCAAATCAATAATGTGCTCTTTCAGATCAATGCTGAGCTCTTTAGACTTTACCATTGTAGTGTTTTTGACTCAGTCTAGTGGATGTATCAAACAAATCCTATTAGAATGGGCCCAGAAGTCACAAGCTGTTATCAATCAGAATAAATCAGAAGGAGTTAAGAGGCCATGCGACAAAGAACATTTGATTCAAACAACTTTCTATAATCACCTAAACGGATTGTTCAAGTTACTGTATGTATCTTTATGAGCCACAGGTGCAATGAGAGCCCTGCAGGACATTATGGTTTAAAGCAGCCATGTCCAAACTATTCCACAAAGGGCCGATGTGGCTGCAGGTTTTCTTTTCAACCAAGCAGCAGCACACCAGACCTGACTCATTTAATCAACTGATCTCAGTCTTCAGAAAGTTGTTTGGTCAAACTGTGTGCTCTTGACTGGTTGGAACAAAAACCTGCAGCCACACGGCCCTTTGAGGAATAGTTTGGACATGCCTGGTTTAAAGTAACCAAAGACTTGCTCTTGAATTTGGGTTGGTTCTTAATTATGCAGTTTAGAGACTGTGTTGACCTTGTCACACTCAAGACTGGTGTAGACTTTGTGTATATATGGATGAGTGTTTGCAGTGAAACAAAATTGCATAACTCATTATTAAAGTAGTTCAGCTGCACAAAATATGCTGCTCTCGATTTAACCTAAATTGTTATTAATATTATCTGATCATTACATGCAATACAGTCTCCGTGGTATCTACTGTATGCACCCAGTGTCATGGTTGTTGTTTTTGGTTTTGACATTTCCTGTTTTATTTTGAAGTTCTGCCCTAATGTGTTATGTCTTAGTGCATTTGGTTTCTTCCCGTTGTTTCTGTTAGCCACCTTTGTGATTGTGTGCCCCTCCCCGATGTGTTTCACCCATGTCGAATTATCCCTCCCTCCATCGTGTATAGTCTGCTCTCTATGCCAGATGGTCTGTTTAGTTTCCTGAGCCTGTTACTGTGTTGCCATGTCCTATCTCCCCACACTGTGTTCCAGGTTTTTTATTCCTGGTTTGCACTTGTGCTTTTGACTTGTACTTTATTTTCGGTTTGTACTTTGTTTTGCTTTTGTTTCCTGGATTTCTCTGGTTTTGTTTTTTGTCTTTTCCTGCCTTGTGTTGTTGCCTGTTTTCTTTTTTTTCATTTCATGGACTTTTGGTTTTCAGCTTTGTTGAATAGGGCTCGCTTTTTGTTTCTTATCTGCCTGCTTGTGTGTCTCATGTTTGGATCTTCAGTTTATATGATGGACAGTCTTGTTTGTTCAATCTGTAGACCTAACTTTTTCACACTGTGATGAAGACAACCCTTCCTGTAACCACAATTTGAAAGCAGAGGATGTGTCTGAACATTTGTGTGGGTGCACAACCAACTGCATGTCGACGGTGTAAATAACAAATTAATTTAATCTGGGATTGCAGGGCTTCTAAAGATTTAGATTACACTGGGCAAACTGTGTGTAGTCATTTCATGTCCCCAGCTGCTTCAGTTATTTCGGAGAATGCTGCAGTGCTGTTTTGCAGTGAAGCTCCCATGAAATGTGAAATATTTTGTGGACTGCAAAACTTCACCTGACTGTCCATCAGCATGGAGGTGAGTAGATGTTGACGGAATATTCATTTTTATATGCAACACATTTCCTCTGAGAGTTTTTTAATGTACACTGAGTTCTGGTGGTACTAATCCAATTATGGTTGTCAATGTATCATAGGAGAAATATTACACATATGAAGCACAAATGAAACCTTTTCTAGACACAGCAGACCGAGAGGTCACAGAACAAAAAAAATATCCCCAATGGAATGAGGCAAGTACAGCCAGGACATGATATAATTCCAAAAGGGTGGAACCAAATCTTTAAACTCCATTATGCAAAGTCAGTCAGAGGGCCAGAGCTTCAGAGAAACCTTTGATCATAAATTGAACAAAGAAACAAGTAATGTATAACAATTGCTGAATTTACAAGAAAGCCCAAATAGTTAAGAATTTGTTGTAGGCAGCATTTCATAATGTTTCAAAAAGTTTCTCCTAACTCAACAACACTCAAAATTTAGCACATTTTTAAGGGAGCCTGGGGACTTTCTCAACAGGTCCCAAAGTAGTAGCCTATACTGGTTACTGTTTAGTGCATTTGTAAAATTTGACATCAGTAAAATGCTGTCTTCTTTCAGTGTAAACATTGTGTTCAAACAGCTGCTAATTGTTGTCAGGCAAGATGCACTATAGACACAGAAGCAGACAGGGTGGTACAGCCACGCTGCCACAAACTGACACTTTTTACAAGGAAACAACTTCATGTTTTGATTTAATGCCGAATTTACGAGATGGCACCAATGATTTGGAAATTGTCATAGCCATTACACAAAGTTTGTTTAGTCTCTCCTCACTCACCAACTCTTAAAATTACACCATTTGTAAAGGGAGGCTAGTGATATTGTGGTTAACTAGTTCAATGGTTGGATCAGTTGAAACAGACAGCGTGTTCTCAGACCGCTGCTGCTAACATCGGCAGGTTAAGAGAGCCCAAACATATAATTTACATTATAGTGACGCACATGACGATCAGACAGAGTGTGAGCTGTTGTTGTTGCTTCTTGTTTTTTTGTGGAGGATGTCAGATGAGTCGGCGGTCCTTCAATGTGGCCTACGACACGTTGATCGGATCTCAGATGTATCCTTAGTGTGCCTTGGAGGTGCTCACACCGGTACTTAGAGCTGTCCACCTGTGATCAGTTTACTCAGGATGGATGTTGACACCAGGTCACTGTCCCCTATTACCTCTAATGTTTAAAATATGGTTTGGTTTGTTTCATGTGGCAAACAAGTGCAGGACATCCTATTAAGCATGATCATGTTCTCATATTCATTAATGATAAACTGAATGTGTCTGTGATGATACTGCACCTTTCAGTTTCTTCACTTTATATTATTCAAACCTTGCATTACATGTCCTTGATCACTTGCAAATCTTCGCTTTTGGTTGATGTAACTGATTTATGATATTATTTGTCACAATGAAATAATCCACTTAACTGCCACCAGACAGCAGCATTGATCTGTAGTTAAACCCACTTTAGCAGCTTCATCAGACACCCACTTTACTCAGTGTGTAGTTCTAATCTTCCTCTGTATAATCCCATTGATGTAATCCACCCTGGTTATATGAAGGAATTTGAAGATGCTGCACTTCAATGACAGCCAGCTTGTGTTAGTCTTGTTAAAAGAGACATTTTTTCTTAAACCCATCTGGGTATGGATCTGCCACTTTTTGAGCTGCTCAGGTCTTGAATAAGTGGTTAGTAGCTTAGTAGTGCCTTAAAGGTCCAGTGTGTAGGATTTACAGGCGAATGCTAAAAATCTTTACTGGAGGGATTGGTCCGATTAGCTTTCATTGGAGAGGTCTGTGGACAGTGATGCAAAAATTGTAAGATGAGAGTCTCCAAACAGCAGAGATTCAGATAGCCTGCTACAAAACTGACAACTGAAAATAAAGAAATGAAACAATAATAGCAGAGAATGAATAAAATGGATGTGTCTGTCTCACGGCCTGCACATCCGCAAGACTATTCTAGATACACTCCAACTTCATAATCTAACTAGGCAGAAATATCTGAACAGGATACTCATTTTCTGTGAGAATGTGAACTGGCCTCAGCCTGGCCACCCTGAGGAAAACTGTCAGGTGACACCACAGTTAAACAGACAATCACAGTTCTCAACAACACAGCTACAGTATGTGAAACATGGAACTGCTTTGTCAGCGTGGTCCACTCAGTGTGGGCCACACCTTGCCTACCTGAGGGATATGATACGGCTTGATTGACTGTGTGTTTGACAACTAAGAGCAACATTTATTCTGTAAAGTGGTGTAGTCTGTTGTCCGAAAACCCAGAAATCAGTTAACATTTGACCACTTCCCGCTCCCTCGTTTCATGGTCAGTGGATTTTTTTAATGTGTTTTCAGTAAATGTCTGAAATAAGGTTACCACATGTTGAAGATAATTACATCTTTTGTTCTATGACAAAAAATTCACAATTAAATTTCCAATTCAATTATAAAGCTCTTTGGTGTGTTCAAAAATGGCGGCTGCTAACAAGTGCCTAAATGAGACTACAGAGTTGTCGGGGACAGCGAACACGGAGACTCATCTGCTCACTATCTGCCTTTACAGGCCCAATTTAGTCACAAATTATTTATTTAACTCTAACTTTACAACTTGTAACTTGTACATGAATCAGTTTATAGAAAACCTGTATATTAATTGTGTAGTAGGACGCTTAGTGGTGGTGACGTTTAAGCAAAGTCTTTCTAGACAATAATAGAACGTCTCTGGTTTAAGTCATGTGGCCATGGTGTAGCCTGTTTGTAGCATAACATTAGCTTTTTACTGCAAGAGATTACATTTTCGCTTCAGAAATCGCAAAGTGGTGATCATCTGTGAAAATTATCTTGATAAACAAAACCTGTAAGAGTCATAAATTTGTGTTTCTCAAAGAAATTATTTCCAAAGATATTCAAAAACCCGATTCAAAACTTCCACAGAGGGAACCAGGGCGAAGCTAACCTCCGGTTAATTACCTTACACAAACACGTCATCCCGTCGCCAGTCAATTATGGGCATGATAATCATTCTTATGAGCGTTGAATGAATGTGTTTTGCAGTCGTATGCAACAGGCAGTTATTCTTCAATATTTTTTCGACATAGCCTATCTTCTCCCACTCTTGAGTTAACCTGCGACATTGTGCTTCCTGAATTTACAAAGAGCATTTGAATGCAGCATTTGACAAACACGCGCCGGAGCTCGAGCGCTGTTCTGACCGTTAGCTCTCCTGACTGTTCGCAGACAGTCAACTGTCATGTCGTCATCTGTTTAATGAATACATGACGCATTCAGCTCCTCCACACAGACTCCGGAGGCCGTGTAAGTAAAGATTTGCTGTTGTTGCTTTAAAAATCATTGCTAGTTAGAGTTAGTTAAAATATTAGCATCTAGGCTGGCGGCTAGCTTATCTGCTAACTTACCGTTTATGTTGCATTAGTTTGCTTTAGCTGTATGTTAGCTAGCTTGTTAGCCGAATGTCAACAGCAGGGTAAACTGTTAAATGCTAAGCTGACGAGCGTCATGGCTGTAGGGTCGGTTGATAACATGATATTCAGCAAATAAAGACCACGTTTTACTAGCTAGCATAATTAATGTTAGACAGAAAGATTATCATGACCTGATGCCACTAGCTATAACTATATAGCTAGTATATTAGTGTAGTGTATTATCCTGCAACTGAAGGATACTAATGTTTGTCATGGTCTAAAAAATAATGTAATTTATGGCTTTTTATTAGGTGTTTATTATTATGTATCAGTGTTGTAAACGTCAATAGATGCCATTAACTGTGTAAATCAGTCATAGTTATGTCAAGTCATTGTTATTTTTTATAGCTCAAGATCAAAAAGAGCCTCAAGGGGCTCCAAATAAGAGACCAACGCCATATTCACTCAGGGCTGGTATTACCTGGGGACCTTCAGTAGTTTGTAATGATTGCAAATCTGCCATGTCTGTTATTTACAAAGTAGAAAAATCCCACCACAATTTGCCTACCATATTTTACGAAACACAGTGGTCATGTGACGGTATTAGATATGTGCGAATAGACATGTTAGTGATTTGGGGATGTATTTTAAGTTATACTGCTTTAAATTAAATAATAATGTTGCTTTGCAAAATGTTTCCAGTGTGCACAATACAAACATGTAATATACTATAAATGCGTATTTTAGCACAAACTATACCATTGCACTCTGTGATGGTATTGAGAGACAAAAAGACCTCTGTGTATAACAAACCGTCTGTCATTCGATTGTCTAATTTTATTCTGCTATTTGCAGAAACATTACTTCACAATGAAAGAAGCAACAGCAATGGCAGGAAAACTGACCACACCAGAGTTCAAAAGGAGGGCAGTGAACAGCGACGAGGGCCCTAAAAAGACAGCACAAGAGGTAAGCATCGCTGCTGTGGACGACTTTATTTTATCATTCACAAGAGAGAGCTCATTTTTACTCAAGACTTGAATGAAGTACAAAAAAATCAATGACAATTTGGAAAATTGAGTATACTCAGAGGGAAAATTCGGTGAAATGCTGAATTTCTGCTTCCCTCTATTTCCCCTCTATTTAGTTAAAAATATGTTGGTTAAAGTTTTGATTGTGCTGGAAATGGTACAGAATTGTTACAGTTGTTGTATAGATAAATAAATAGATTTTCCAAGACGTAAATATTTTTTTCCCTCATTGCAATAGATGGAACATGTGCTTGCAAATCAAGACAAATCTCCACCGAAAAAGAAAAACAATCCCTCTAAACCAGCCACTGTTGAGTCAGCAGATTTATTTGAAGCTTCAACTGCAGGTATGTGCAGTGTCATCCTGCTCGTCACACAAAATACTGTGCTTGTCTCATAGTTGAATCGGAAAAATATAATTTAGCCTACAAATACAGTACCATGACTATTAAAAAAAATAACTATTGTCGACATAAATTACTACTGTTATTTTATGTCCAAGCAAAGGAAGGCAGTAACAGCAAAACTGCTGTTCACACTGCATGCAACATAACCTCACAACAAGTTAGAATGAAGTGACCCTTTAGCTTAAAAGTTGCCTATGAAAGGTGCAAAATACAAACACTGACAGGTGTCTTGAATTTGAATGTCTTGTAAAAACATTCTGTGAGGTGGAAAATTTGATTCCAAACTGTTGCTGATGTCTGATTTCTACTTTTCACTCCTCTAATTGAAATAGTTAAATGTGTTTGTTTCCAGACCTCTGACTTGCAGCTGCATCTTATTTTTTGTCAGTTCACATGAATGAAATATTGGAAAAATAATTAAATGAAATAACAAATAAGGATGGGTATTGTAAGGATACTAACATTCTTATTGATAATCCATACTGGTTGGTTCTTTATCAATACTCAATAACAATCATAACAAAATAATTGATTTTTTAAAAAGAAATATATATATATTTAAAAGTATAAACATATATATATAAATATTATATATGTAAATGTATATATACATATATATATGTATATATATACATATATATATATATACTAGTGCAGTGCCCGTAGGAAATATGTGTTCCTACAGAAAAGTGGGAGGTTAAGAAGCATTTTCATGGATGGCCAAATGAGGCTGTTTGAAGGTGGAAAGTCAGGGATATTTAGGTTTGTTGTGAAATCCGATATTCCAGGGAATAAATGGCCGTTTGTGACTATTTTTGATTTTGCCGTGATATTTCACCTTAAAACTTTTTACTTGGTGTGATTATTTTCAGCACAACCTCACATGTGTGACTGTACAGTTATTTTTTCATTTGACATATTGTACTAACACAATGGACCTAAAATCACAAAAAAACATAAAATCTGAGTAGAAAAAGTTAGATTTTTTTACTGTGAAAACCACAAATATGTTTAACAAACCATTTTTTTATTACTTATAATGCAAATATAAATTGTTGTTTGCTGAATAAGTGCATACATTATAAAAATGTACAAAGTTCTGTGTAACTATTTACATTTAAATGCAGGCAATGCTCAGGTCTGCCTGAGCTCCTTCCAGCTGAATGAAGAGCTGCACTGCCTGCTCCACATTCAGCTTCTTATTGTTTTGACTCATTAAACAAAAAAACGACTCCACGACACACTAAACTGAACACTACATAACACACTTACTATACTCTCCAAACACGCTCAATGTCACAAATCTCTCAATTCTCAATATCGCTGTCTGTACACCGACCGTCGTTGCCTGTCACTCACCCGCCGAAGTCCCTCCCACAACTTCCTGTTCCTCTACAACTAAACTTGCTGCTTGAACACTTTCATGACAAAAGCCCGTTTTTTACCGTTTCTTCTGCACCAGACACAAAGCAAACGTGACGGCAATGTTCGCGAAGAAGTGTGGCGGACATTATTTACCCTAAGTCCGGTTTTGGACAGGTCGGTGCGTCCGGTCCGTCAGCTCGGGAGTTGGTCCATGTAGGTTAGGTTAGCTAGCGGCTAGCTACACACGAACATCCACAGATTACGATTCCACTTTGTTGTCCGCGCGTCTCCGCATCTCCTCAGACCCGAACAGACCGGTGTGGTCTTGTTTAGTCACACATAATTTATTCACGGTATCATTGCAGTCCAAACAAATGCGAAGTCGCACAACACTGAACCAAACGGCAGCCATGTTGAAACTCTCAGGTCATTCTGATCCTGATCCGCAGAGATATTTGAGGCACACACAGACAGACAGACAGACAGAAAGAGATTCCTTGCTTTTATAGAGAGATAATGGCTGTGTGTGTGTGTGTGTGTGTGTGTGTGTGTGTGTGTGTGTGTGTGTGTGTGTGTTACTCAAATATCTCTGCAGATCAGGATCAGACTGACCTGAGAGTTTCAACATGGCTGCTGCTTGGTTCAAGGGTGTGCCATGCGGATTTGTTTGAACTGCAATGATACCGTTAATGAATTATTTCATAAATGCTTTACACATTCAGCAAGCATTGTCCACCGGAGCCACCACAGTCACGTGCGCACCAGAGCCAATCACCGCGGAGCTCAAGCCCACGACATACCTTAAGAAACAAGCAGATTTATGCCTGCAGTCATGCAAGCTGGACCGGGATTTTGCCAGCGGTTTGGTCCCGTTCTGTTCTGTGCATCTAAACTGACTGTTGTGGATTAATGAGACTAAATGAGTCCAGACCGAGTCTGTTCGGGTCTGAGGAGATCCGGAGACGCGCCTACAACAAAGTGGAATCAGAATCTGTGGATGTTCGTGTGTAGCTAACATTAGCTGCGAGCTCACCCAGACAATCCACCTCCCGAGTTGACGGACCGGACCCACCGGCACGTCCAAAACCGGACTTAGGGTAAATAATGTCCGCCACGCTTTTTCACGAAACATTGCCCTCACGTTTGCTTTGTGTCTGGTGCAGAAGAAACTGTAAAAACGGGCTTTTGTCACGAAAGTGTCCAAGCAGCAAGTTTGGTTGTTGAGGAACAGGAAGTTGTGTGAGGGACGCCGGCGGTGATACAGACAGCGACAGAGATAGCTAGTTTTGGTTTGGTGTAGTATGTTATGTATGTATGTATTATGTATGTATGTGTGTAGTGTAGTCGTTTTTATTTGTGTTGTGAGTCAACTGCTGAATTGCGGAGCAGGCAGAATGAGCTGAGCCCTGAGTTTGAGGCATTGCCTGCATTTTAATGTAAATAGTTTGTAAATTTCAAAAACTTATGCACAAATTCAGCAAACAACAATTTATATTTGCATTATAACTAATGCAGTTGGTTCATTGAACTGTTTGTGATTTTCACAGTAAAAAAATCTAACTTTTTTCTACACTGTTATGTTATTTTGTGATTTTAGGTCCATAGTGTTAATGTAACATGTCACAATGAAAGAATGAATGTACAGTTACACATATGAGGCTGTGCTGAAAATATTGACACCAAGCAAGGCAAGGTAAATAGTTTTTAAGGTGAAATATAATGGTATAATCAAAAGTAGTCAAAAACAGCCAATTATATCCCTGATGTTCCACCTTCAAACACAACCTCATTTGGCCATCCATGAAAAAACTACTTAACCTCCCACTTTTGTATGGGAAGAGGCTACATGCTTCCTACGGGCAATGCACTAGTACTGTAAATCAGTATCATCCCTCCTTCCTCTGCTGGTCCACTGCCTGCAGGTAGAGAGAGATGGGGCTGTTTTGTCTTAGCCAGCAGCAGATTTTACAGGAACTTGCCAATTTTTAAGATACTGGTATGTGGCCAACTAAGCTGAACAGACACACAGATAGCTTTGGTTCCAGCATACCAGTAGCTTTTTCTGGTACAGTTCTTCTCAATTGCCAAGCTGTTGAGCGTGCTGTGCTTGTGTAAAACATAGGCATGGTGGATGAGAGACTGAGGTGGATGAGCAGATTAACATATCACTTTCAACATGTTTATGCTTGTTGTACAGGAGTATTGATAAAGTATTAGCTTTATACTCAAAAAGGTGTTTTTTTTATTGCACAACAGTAATAAGCGCTGTTGTAGACAACTTGAGTAAACTTTGTGTTATCTTCTCACTTCACTGTCTCCGCCACAACCACATCTGCTCTGCTGATTACAGTGTCTCTCTGTGTGTGTGTGTGTGTGTGTGTGTGTGTGTGTGTGTGTGTATCTGGAGGAACTCAGCAGAGGAGAAGCAGCAATGTGATAACAAATTACACCAAAATGATAAAAAGTACTGATAAAAGAACGGATAATGTCTGAGCTTATCAATATTATGGTATTACATAATTTATTATGGGGTTTGGTACTCATTACTAATGGCACTTCAGTCTGATTGTCAAACTAAGATATTTCTGCAACTGAGTGAAATATGCAGCATTCGTCTTGTTTTTGTTTTTTTTCTGTTATAGGGTTCAATTGTTGTGGAGAGGTCCACATGCTGCTGTCAACATTTGTTGAAGTGTTAAGGTAGGTCATATTTAAAGAACTACATAACACTGTACAGTTCTGATCCATAGTTATTTGTTTAACTATCTAAAAAAAATCAAGGTATTATGAGCTTCCTAGCATCTCAACGTTATGCCAATTAAACACTGAAGAACTGCAGGACAATGGACACCTCCTCTAGTGTCTGGCTTATATCTAGGTGGCAATAGAAGGGAATAGCCACACACTTGTAACTGAGATGCACCCAGTTTATTTTAGAACCAATAGATGAGTTTTCCTCCTGAAGAAAACAAAAAGAGTTGATACTGGACACCTTTTTGTTGACTAGACATGAAACCTTTCATTTAATGACAGAAGTTAAGTTTTTCAACAGGGTTCCTCTAAAAAACAAATAATGTGCTTCACACTAAAAACCTGTTGGTCGCTGACACCACTCACGTGCTCAGTACAGATGCTTTAAAAAAGAAAACTCTTAGTGTCATAGTCTCAGATCTTAAATGTCAATATTTGTGGTTTGTTGCAGTGAGAGAGCTGCAGCAGATACCTCCAAGATGAAGAAGCTGGAGGGCAATTTGGCAGAAGCCCGAAACCTTGAGTCCTACCTTAAAGAGAAGAAAAACCATCTGAGGCAAACATTGGCTCTGATTTCTGACAAACTGCAGGGTTAAGTCCACAGCAAAGACTTCACACCGGTGGTATAACAGCCCGCTTTATTTAAACTGAGGAATGGCTTCCTTTTGCTTTGTTGTTGTACTGTACATGTGCCTTCTGCAGTTCATATCTTAGTCATAAAAACTAATATTCTATGAAAATGTTACATTTACAAAGAACACAGCTCCATGAAATGTGTCATTGCTTTGACTGTAAAAATAATATATGTTTGCTGTTATGACTTTATTGAGTTATGAACTGATTTTGAATATTAATTATATAAAATGAATTTTTCTTCTCCAAATCTCAACACACTTAGTAGATTATTCATAGTAGGGTTATATTTTGTGATGTAACTTTATATAACTCAGTGCTTTGTATGTTTTCCTAAACGTATGTATTACTGTTCATAAATAATAAATAATTAGTGCTCAATAAGTATTCTATGTTTGTGTTGTCATTTAGAAAAAACGTGGTGTATGAAAGAAGTGTAAGTGCACTTATCTACATCAAAAACTAAAGGAAAAGAAAGTTATGTTGCATTCCTGTTTTTTTTTTTACACATGCTGCATGCCATTCCCTCCTATTTTTTATTTTTTTTTGGCTGGCCAGCAGAGGGTGCAAGTGTGCCACATTTAGTTTTCATAGCTTCATAAATTGAGAATTAACAATTACTTTAAAATATATAGAACTCACAGTATTGTGGAATTAGTGTGTATTTTTGGGAATATTTGAATTTGTTATCAGTGACTGATATGTAAAGTTTGCATGCATTGCAGCATTACAATGTCTTTCTAAAATAATTTATACAGGTTAAAGTTAAAGTTGTGTTGTATAATGTCTACCTTGAGTTGGCAAGCAAACATTTCTAACGACAACAATAATTACTACATGGAGGAAATGAATGCACATAGAACAGATGCTTAAGTACAGATTTTTATTTGAGTAGTCAAAGTCTTCACTTAAAAATACACATTTTCATCAAGTCCTTTATAAGTCACTCATTAAAACAGCAAATTAGCATAGGCTGTGGCACCCTGTGCCAAAGTGTAACTTTACACTTCAGTTTTGGTTCTTACAAAAGGTACCATAAAAAGAGTCTTTGCTGAACTTGCACATATTCTGTTGTGTAAAACTTGTATTGCAATCACAGTGTGTGTACACAGCAGCAAATGCATTTGAAAGATAGAAATGTTCTTCTTTTGTTCCTGATTCCCTTGATTTCAGCCCGTATCTTTTCTCAGCCTGTATCTTAAAATGGAAATACATTTAAATGGAAATATTAAAAACTTATTTACAACAGGGCATTTTTTCAAAAGGTGTCAATCCTAGCACATCAATATAATACTGCAACAAGGAATCTTTTTTGTCTTTTTTTTTTTTATAGCATTTTTGCTAACACATCCAAGCAAACTATACATTCATATCTTTGATGATTTGTTTGTCTGTATGATGACACAAAACATCATCTGCAGCATTTACATAGCATAACGCTTCTGCCATGACTTCTATCTCTCCACTTGAGGTCAAAGGTACGTTCACCATTTTCTTTACCACTCACATATCTTCTTCTGTCTAAATATTTATGTTGTGGAATTAAATGTCCCATGGAAACCATAGGGGATGTTGACAGGCACTGCAGCCCTGCCAAGCTCCTCAAATGTTTTGGCATCCAAAACCAGGAGGAACGTACTCTTGTCCTTCAAAGAATTAAGACACAAGAAAAATTATTTTGTGTTTTCAGCTCTGGCCTCAGGATTATAACAAAAAAAGGTAATGTGCGATGCAGTATGAGTACAAAATGAAAAATGATGGCGGTAGAGCTCCTTGTTTAGAATATTTTACTGAACCCAACTGACCTTATTTGGAGTGATGACCACAGACAAGACCACACCGTCATCCTCCTCCGTGGCATCAGGGGAGGGTACGAAGACTGGTTCAGAGGGGTAAACGCCAGATTCTTCCCACACCTGTGAGAAAATACAGCAGTTACTTATGACCCTTGGATTTCATGTTTGCCGCTGTTTTACTTTTCTTTTGCATTCTTCAAATCTTAAGGTTGGTCTTATAAAAGTACTACAAATTATATACACATTGTATAATATATCCAAATATGTTCAGATCTGAAAATGAATAATGGACTTTTGTTGTTGCTTGACTTGTAATGATCATAGACAGGAAGTTAGGTATAACTGTATACATGTATCACTAAAAAAAGTCAATCTTTCTGGCTGTAACAGCTGGAAACATCTGAGACAGAAGAAAATTCAACTCGACTCACCTTCATGTGTTTTCCGTTGAGGTCCATCTTTATCAGTGTGTCTCCCACAAGATGTCTGAAGCCACAGCCGTAGAAGTAACGGTAGGGGTGGGTGTTGTATTTGCCGTAGTTTATCTGAGGAAACTCCAGACCTCCATACTGATGAAGGTCCTCCCCGTGGAGGTCCTCGTGGGTACAGAAGACCTGCACAGAGAATACAATGATCAGCCACAACGTTAAAACCACTGACAGGTGAAGTGAACAACACTGATGGGTTTTTTTTTTACAATGAAATGTTGTTCTGGGAAAGCGTGGGACCTGGCCTTCATGTGGACACAGATCACCCACCCAAAGACCACTGCAAGCCAAGTACACCCCGGCTCAGGAATGACCCAAAGAATGTGACAAGGAGCTCAAGGTGTCGACCTGGTCTCCAAGTTCCCCATGTCCCAATCTGATCTGATATGCATGGAATGTGACAGAACAAGCCTGATCCATGGAGCCGCAATGGTGCAAGTCCTCTGTTTAAAAAAAGTTTCTCACCTGTAGTTTTGTGCACCTTATGGTGTATAAGATGTGAAATGGAGGATTAAATTATTCTTTGCTTATTTAGGTGTGTTGTGTTAAAACTTGTAGACTTCTCCCCTCCTCTCTGAACCTTTATTGAACATGTACTGCAAACTACAACCATGTAGTTTTCTTCTTCTTCTTTTTCTTCTTCTTCTCTGTGTTTATTGCCTAATTGCAAACCTCCATTCAGCAGCTATAGATTCACCAATACGACATAATAATAATAATAATAATAATAATAATAATATATTTTCCAATATTGGGCTGATAACGTTTATGTAAAATAGTACCAAAAATGATCTACAGTAAAATGTCTGCAAAGGCGGTTACAACATTAACATGTATGTATGCAACACTGAGTATCCTTTCTGTCAGTGGTACCATTTTATTAATCCAAGTCTTTAGTTTATGTTCCCCATGCACATGTCAAAGACAGGCTCGACACAACCTGGGAATCACAATCTCCTGTGTCAGTACATTAAGATGGCGCCTGCTGCTTACCTTGTTCTTGGTAATTCTTGTACAAGTGGCTGTACTGTCGGTCCGGTTGTACAAGTTCTGGTTGTATGGTGTGTCGTCATTCACATTGAGAGGCAGAATGAAACGTCGTGGGAACACTCTACACAAGGTGTTATACACCTGATGGGAAAATGCGAACATATTTTCAGCCTTAACAACAAACAAACAAACTGATGTTTGGCTGAACCAAACTTTGGACAAATAGTTTAATGCAGTGCTTGTTGAGCATTGACCTCTGCTCAACCTGCTTACCTCATCCAGAGCTTCTCCTGACTTGCGCAGGTTCTGGACATTGTAGTTACTGATGGCCTGGCCGTCATCTGAAGCACACATATCTATAATTAAGAAGCCGTCCTCCTCATATGCGTTGATCTGGTGGAAGGTGGACAGTGGCTTGGCGAGGTACTTGATCGAGCTAACCTGTAACGCATGATTGAACAGAAGAATGAAGGCAACCCATATTTGTTTAACATACAGTACAAGCATTGTGAATAGGGTGCATTTTAGAGAACTCAAGATGCGTGTCTGAGCCCTACCTCTCCTGTCTGCTTGTGAATCAGATGGAAGACAGTGTTGAGTTTTGGGTCCCAGGAAAAGCCATCACTGATGCTTTTCCCTCTCAACTTTCCTGTCACAATCTTCAACAGGTCCATCTTGATGGGCTGCTCAATGAACACCACGTAGTTCTCAGACATTGCTATAATGGATAGAGAAATGGTATGAGTTCGTACTCAAAACTCTGAAAAGATGACTCAGTGTTCGACAGTGTTGAGACACTGTCTCGAGAAAGCTAGAGATGCACCATTTCAGCTTTTTCTCCCTGGACAAGGATAGCTGAGACTGTCGGTCACTACCTTGTCCCGATCCCATACCAGAGCCCTCTTATTCCCAAAGTTAAAATCTCTATATCTCTCTGCTTGGAGCTTATTGGGATCAGTCAACAGCGGAAAAGATTTGTTGATTAACAATTCAGCTGATTGACTGAAATATAGTCAACTATTATTTTGATAGCTGATAAATCATTTTAATTGTTTATTAATAAAAAAAATCTCAGGTTACAGTCTATCAAACTAGAGGATTTGCTGCTTATCTTTCTGATATACTAAATACCTTTTGGACTTTTGGTCAGACAAAACAAGATTTGAAGATGTCAACTTGGGCTCTAGGATTCTTTTTACTTTTTTGACATTTCATATGTAACTATTATTTAAAATAAATAATGGTCAGATTAATGTGTAATAAAAAATATGTTTTAGTGCAGCCCCGTAGCACCACTATTGAGGTTTTAATTAAGTTAAGATTGCTGTAGCAATCCTTGAGTCGACCGAGACACTGAATTTTGACTGGATTTTGTCTAATGCCTAGTCCACTTCACAAGGTCATTATCTGCATTGATACTGAGCCCTTGTATCAAATTAGTGCCTCCTTAAAATAATTATTTATAGACATGTGGGTAGAATCCACACAAAGGTTGACCCTAATTCCTTTAATTTGGTGTATGATCAAGGCTCAACTTTAATTTGAACATGAACACTTTTGCTCACCAAAGCTGTGGTAGTAGGATGGTTTGGTCTTGTCCACTGAGGGAATAGTGCACAGCACTGTGGTTCCCTCCAGGGTTTCGTCAGCTGTTTCCTTGGTCGGCGGTACTCGGATGATGTTGTAGTACGCTCCTTTCAGCACAGACACAAATATTTATTTGCTAAAGATCATCAGACACATGAGGAGTAGGGTTGTTGTTCTGTACCCTTCTCTGTTAATATTCAGATATTCTATAATGTCGTGTGAACAAACTAATTTGATGTTTCTTAGATACCTTTCGCAGTGTAGGAGTTCCCCATGTTGTATGTTGTTCCATCGGGATCGGTGTGAGGGTGTGCCGTAGCTCCGTTCACAGCAATGAATTTGCTCCAGTCCACCTAATGGGTACAAATACGTGAGTGCAAAGACTTTGTTAGCTCTTATTTTACGACACTTTATAAGCTGATCATACAGTCAGGACTGCCAGTAGCCACCAAGCCCGCCATCAATTCACTTGAACATTGTAGTCGTTTATGACAACATAAAAACAGGGAGGAACACACAAACTGCTGTGCACAGATGTGTCTCCACAGACTTATCAATTACAGTGACATGTCTTACATTCAACATCATGTTACCTTTTTAGTTGTATCCAGTGTCTCTGGGTCCACTCTATGCATGACATTGGTTTCCGTGCTGACGTAATAATCACCTTTGTAGGTCACAAAGCTCACATTGGCATTATCTGTGGGCTCTACAGGGGAAGACGAAGATGCCAAAGTTAATGACACAGAACACTGCAACCTCAAAAACAGCTCCCTCACCACTCATATTCTATATATACCTCCTAAGTAAACTAAACTGTGTAGGAAAGCTGACATTCAGATGATCTTTTTTGCTGCATTAGAGAAGTCTGGTTCCTGTTCATGCACTCACTTGGTAATTCAAATCTTGACAGGAAGCGCTGGAAGAAGTTTTTACAAGGGTCCGGCATCATGACGGTGCCAAACTCAGACACTGCGATGCGGTTGCCCTCCTTATTGGCTTGGTAACTGTCACTGGACAGGAAGCGGCTTTTGTAGGTCACCTGACCGTTGGATATTTTGAACTGGTGCAGGAGAGCCATGCCATCAAACCAGTGGTTGAACCTGGTAAGAATGGAGAGAACGGGAGAAAGGAGTGAGCTTTGTGACGTAGTGGCAGCAGCAGATGAATCAACAAGAAGATGTTTTACTCACTTCTGGTTTCCGATCTCAAACTTCCCTGGCCCGTTCCTCAAGAACTTTCCGTTGATCCATTCTGGAACTTTGCCGGTGATTTTGGTGATGATGGGCTTGGGGGTGTCCTCCACTGAGGTCACAATCTTCTCAATGCAAGGCAGACCATGCACATCTGTAAAGTGGTTGTTCATCCCAGGAGTTTTTGTTTTTTTGAGTGCTAAGGAAAAAAGATAGCAAATCGTATTTAATTGTGAACCACGGTCTGTACATATATATATATATATATATATATATATATATATATATATATATATATGTTCTACAAATAAAACTAGGACCATTATAATCAATCAAGAATTGTTGTGAACATAAATTGTGCACAGCTGGTAGAATCACATGCATACCTGTGGCATTGTTCTGTTCATGTTTGAGGGTGGCCATGGCTGTTGCTTTGTCTCTTGAGTATGGTGCAGTGTCAAAGGCGTGTACAGTCCTCCTGTGGTGCTGCTGTTTCTCCAAGACTTGAACTCAGCTTTATACTGTCCCACTGACTGTGACGCCCCCCTTTAGGCATTCAAAAAAGTTGGTAAGCAGGCAATGATTTCATGCTTGTGTAATCCTTTACAGAACAGAAGTACTTTGTGATCCCAAGATAATACAAGTGGTAACTTATTCACAGAGATAAACACTTAGTGGCAAAATCACTGTGGGAGTGTCCCTCATTCTTTACAAGTATGTTTTTATTCCACACTGTAATTTATCCTGATTTAGTCATGCTCAATATGTGTGGACACATTTGGCAATGGTGAACCGATGGCCTGTTTTTATCCCTCTTATCACAAACACAAATAGATCATTCTCCTTTAGGGTTTATGTGGAGCAGTAATGAAAATAAGTGCCAGATATCTGATTGTCACACTGCACAACTCACCAATGCATATCTCCCAGTGGGAGCACTGAAAGGTGAATCAGTTAAGCACAGCATGAGAAACGCGGGGTTGATCACTTTTATAATAACCATTTATTTATTCATCAATTGTAAAGGTTTATAAAGACCAGTTACAAACTGGTCTTTATAAACCAGTTGCAAACTGGACCATTTTAAGGGTCATCCAAAGGGTCGTCCAAATCACATTTAAAGATTAAGTATTTATTAAAGAACGTTAACATTTACAAAGTTTTGCAGACATCAGTTGCAACTTTACAATAATTATTTGATAAGTAAAATAATGATAAAGCATTTCATTGTTTGTTAACAATTGAATAACTATTAACTTAATTTTTTTTTAACTATTAAATGATTCATTTATTCATGACAGTTATTGTGAAGTGTTACTGTGTTTCTTCACTAAGGTCACATAATCACCAATATACGTGAGAGGTTGTAATCAGTCACCCACAAGTCCGGACCTGATGCAGATATAGACTGGTTTACTGACATTTGTTTGCCATATGTTTTAATATATCAAGTTAAATATGGATGAAAAATATTTGGATTTCTGAATATTCAATTTGCCCCTTTTTACACGGTCATGTGTCAGTTACCTTACTTAAAAGGACAGAATATCTTCTGGGTTCTTTTTATTATTTATGGTCTGAAAGTACACTTATCAGCTCTCATTTTGTGTTATCTATATCAACACACATGGACATTGTTTCACATCATATGTAGTCGGGGTGAAACTACGGGCATAGGTTAATAAGATTGAGATGAAGGTTAATTGGTCTATAATTAGGACAAGTGCTGCACAAAACCAGACATTACAATAAAATCACATAAATGAGAAAATAACGTAATAAATACCACGTGTACAAAATTAGTCACAAAGTCATTCACACTGTTTACATTCATAAAGATTCAAAGCAGATATTCTCAGTACGTTCTCATCTTTGTACATAGTTTATAAGCAACAACACATCCCACTTCACATGCTCAAAAGACAGCAAGTAATTGTTGGAATTTGGGTTATGTCTTCTGTCTTAAGCCCAGGAGTTGCCTATTAATATGTGTCACTGACTAAGGGATTAATTAATATTAATAACAGTTATGCAAAGGGACCCTGTATCTCCTTCCAGAATAAGCATATACTCAGAGTTCAACACAGGGAAATGGTAAGATAAAGGGTCAGATAAAGGGTCAGATAAGATCCCGTTGGCGTGCCAAATCATGCACTGCAATGTCTTCGGGTAGGAGAGGTGAAGGTGTTCATATAATCCTCCCTGCCATCTGAACCAGACTAATATTTGAGCTTTAGACTTGACAGTTCCAAATCCTAACAATTAGGACAGTCTTTCCTCTACAGAGTATCAGTTCAGCTCTTTTACACAGAAACAGTATATCCCTTTTAAACCAGAGAGAACATTGGATATAGGTGGACCAAAAAAAAAAACATCCAACCGAGTCCAACCCTGGTTGGACCCAGGGAGGTGATGTAAAGGAGGGCTTCTACCCCAGATAGGTTTATCCTGACTTGATAAATGTCTTTTTTCAATCAGATTTGTTTTAGATTCTCCCGTTATCCATTATCCATTATCCCGTTTTATTGCGAAGGACTTACTGCCGTACAGTGTGGTTGAGAGTGATGGTTTTTTCAAACATGGTAAGGTAAGCAATGCCACTTTTATAGAATTTCTTATTCTAATTTATAATGGAAATAAAAACAAATATTAAGAACTATATCAGATTGCATCGTATCGAATTGCACCAAATCGTTCCCTGTATAAAATGTATTGTCCCTGAATCGTATCGTAGCCTATGTATCTAGATGCGTATAGAATCTTCTTATGAGGGAGAGATGCACACCCCTACTTAATACATTGGACCTGCATTTCAGAACCAAGAGAGCACAATGTCATCGGTGTGAATGTTGAGACATAATACTTCTTCAAATTTCTTCAGTTCTGCTTGCGTTTTTTGGCTGCGCAACATTGTGTCATTGCCACTGTGGTAACTGTGTCAGGCAGAATACTGGCTGGATGGAAGAACGTACAAAACAGAGCTTTTTATATTTGGATCATATCATCTCAATGCAAGTAAGTTGATTAAGTAGAACCAGATAACCACGACTGCAGTGTGTATATAGTGCATATTTCATTTTAAAAAATGGATATTTAGCCTAATATCTCTATAGCCTACTTCTAAACCGTGTCTTGGGGTGGTTTAAATTGTTAAAATATTGTAGGAGTTCTTTTGAGGAAAATCCAGAGACGTAATCCACAGTACTTTGCTTCATCACCCCAACCCTAATAGCTCACAAGTTCTGGCGAGTAGAAAGAGAGGGTGACTGGCTGTTGCAACAGCAATGCCTTGAAGAGATGTTGCCCTATTTCTTTGCCACTGGTCATCACAACTACTCAAGATGGATCACATGGCATCTGCGCGACATGCAGCACCTACCTGCTACTGCCAAGGATGACCTCCTCGCCGGAAGCCATGTGTGCCGCCACTCAGATGGTGCAGCTGCAGTGGGTGGAGATATGTTTGAGAAGCACACATGCTTCAAGCAAGGGAAGGGAGTGTTGCGGTGTGGATCCAATCTTTCAGCATCTGCTCCCATCTCTCCAAGTCATTGGATGAGATGTACGGTGATGCTGAAGCGTTGGAAAAGACAATAAAGCCCAACAGACACAAAGAAGAGGGTAAAGGACCACATGGTGTGGCCATCATCAGGCACTGTGGCTGACTTCGCAGCCAGCATTGGGCGCCGGCTTGATCGCTGCATCACCCAAACATTTGTTATCTTTGACCGGTATGACCAAGTCTCTGCCAAAGACCACGAGAGGCAGAGAAGAGCTGGGGAGAGCTCAATAGAGTACAACTCTCACTGACAACCTCCCTACCTAGCCGCGATAAAGTGATGAAGGACAAGACAAACGAGTGGAGGCCAGCGAGCTCCTGTGCACATACAACATAGGAGATCACATCGAGATGGTCAGCAGAACAGACAGTATTGTCACTCATGATGAGGCTGACGTCTCCCTCATCTCATACATGTTGGATGCAG
This sequence comes from Diplodus sargus, assembly GCA_903131615.1. Lineage (NCBI taxonomy): Eukaryota > Metazoa > Chordata > Actinopteri > Spariformes > Sparidae > Diplodus > Diplodus sargus. The sequence continues at coordinate 2,000,156 of CAEMYA010000041.1, forward strand.
TGTGGTGCTAAAACTGTCCACATTCTCAGCACCGACACTGATGTGTTTGTGCTCATGGTCTATTGGTGCTGGAGGGTGGGTATCACATGTCACCTGCAGATGGAGAGATAGGATGGCACCGTTCTCAACATCAATTCGACAAAAGGGAATCTGGGTGAGCACTGTCGCTCCATCCCATGCGCACTCTCTCTGGGTGTGACACCACCTCCTATCCCATTGGTAAAGGGAAGGTGTCTGTGCACCTCCATGGATGGCATCAGGTGCTGTATTGGAAAGCAGCAGACCGCCCTGATCCACCAGCTGTGGACATCACCAAGTTTGGATGGGACAAGAAGGAAGGCGAGAGGGAAGGAGAAGAAGTCATCATGCCTGTCCTGGATTCAAACCTTGTTGCTCCTCCTGCCCTGTCAGACATTATCAGCTGCAGCTGCGAAGCTGAGTTAAAGCCATGTACAACAACAAAGTGTAGCAGCGCAGCTGGAGGCCTGGCCTGTACCAGCTACTGCTTCTGCAAAGGCTGTGACGGTAAATGTTGCAACCCGCTCACACACTCACAGCAAGAAGAGCAAGACGACAAGAATGTAGAGTCTGAAGAAGAAGATGACAGAGCAGACGATGACGTTGGTGATGTAGATATTGTTATATAGCGCAGAGTAATAGAAGTGCAAGGCGCTCTTGCTTGATGAAAGCTTTCTATTTGTAAGACGTTGTTTAACTAGTACACAGAGTTTTTTGCTATGACAATTTTGGGTATACTTCTGTTCCAGGACTCTTCTGTTCTACCTGTAACTTGTATTATACTCCTTTCTCTATATTATGTAGCCATAGTCATAGTATTGACGAGCGAATTAAAATGTACATATTCTGCATCATTTGGATAATTGTGTACATAAATATCCTACAATTTATTTTTATAGATTCAGTGTCCTCTAAAACTTCTAAATTGAAACAAAATTCTACCCTTAAACATGTCAGAAATGGATTCAGCATCCTCAATAACCCCCCAAACCACCTCAATATTGTCCAAATCGGCCGAAATGTTGCCCATATGGGCGATTAATGCTAATTATGTAAATTGCCCAACAAGTTAGCATCAGACAGTTTCTTAATGCTGGGACCCATACTGTACATTTCCAATATAAAACTTTGGTGTACTTAATGTTTCTGGGTTCACATTCCTGGCAAGTAGACTATTAAACAAACAAACAAGAACAAACAGTACAGGACTAATTTTGATATTTTGAAATACATGTATTTGCTCTCTGTGGGAGAATTAGATGATAAGATTGATGCCTTAAATCACACCTGGCTAGCTTAGCTTGGGACTGGAAAACAGGTAAATATCTATCCTGGCTCTGTCAAGCAGATGCCGACCAGCATCTCTAAAGCTCAGTTGTTGCTGTAAATGTGTTAGCTTAATCCATAGAATAACCAAACTGACAGTTTGGTTATTCTATGGATTAAGCTAACAAGTTTTTACTTTTACGGAGGATTACTGCGGCACGGTTTGAGCATGGCCCAGGATAGGAGGGCTCTACAGGGGGTGAATAAAACCACCAGAACATCACTGGTACCAGCTACAGAGCATCAGTGACATCAGGCCAAGTCTCTACCAACTGAGCTGCTGCCGCCCATACCGTGGCTCACTCTACGTCACTCTTCTCTGCAACGTAGTTTACTTTTTTCACATATGTAGCAAAAAGGCACTTACTCACTGTTGTTTTACAACCCCTGGTGTTGTAAAATGTAAACCTTTAACCGTTGACCTTTAACTGTTATGTAAAACTGTGTGAAAGCAGATTTATTTCCATTGCACTGACTTTTTTTTGTGACTTGGTCATCTCAGCACATAGCAAATATAAAAGAAGGAACCTGTGTTTCTAAATGTCCCACTACATTGCAGTGTGTTACCACTCTTTAGAAATATAGGCTATTTTGCTCTGTTCTTTGATAAATTTAGGACATTTTGGCCACGGAAATGTTTTTTTGGAACTGCAGGGAACAAAGGGTAGCTTGTATCTATCGATAACAGCTGCAGAAATACAGCTGATGGGAAAATCCTGATGGAGATCCAGCAGAAACCACATCACCAACACCAATAATCAGCTCATTGTTTGTTAATGATACTGAGATCTATACTGCCACACATTACTGCCTTACAGGGTATGAATGGTCTACATGTTGTTCTGCTGCACAACAAGCTCTTTCAAAATTAGAACAATTTTTGAAACTCCACTGATTTGCTTTCTTTATTACTGTTAAGATAAGTAGATACTACTCTGTTTAATTACATGCCACCTTTGGTTGAGAGGCAAATAGCTTCACTTAAGTAGGCCATATAAGACGTCTATGGTGTTTCGCTTTCCTTTAGTGTGTTTTAAATCTTTTTGGTGAATGTAAAAACAAATACCCAAAGTCCACGCCAAAGGAAGTTTTCTTTCCTCCGAAGGGTGCTGCCCCTAAACTAAGACTAAAACGCCTCATTTGTAGATCAGGCTTTTTTTCTGTAACTTGTCTACGTCACCATGTCTGCAAAAATATTTGTCCGCCTAGTGGCTACTATCGAGAGTCTCTATTGCGGTTTGGTGGTAATGGTTGGTTTGGTGATAAAAAAACAACAAGCAGGAGAGTAATGGTGGGCCGCTCCTCAAGCCTTCCTGTTAGGTCGCACTCGGGGATCGACACTTTTTGTCTGCCATGATGGCGTCACGCCAGAGATCCAGCTCCTAACGTGAGTTGTCCAAAAACCTTCTTTTTAGTTAACTCTGTGTACACAAACAATGTTCTCAATGCTCGTGTTCATGAGTAGAGACCCTGGTGATACTACGAGAAAAGTGTCATGTTGTGTCAAGCCTTCTTAGGAGCCCTCCACACCAGACCGGTTAATTTTGCAACCGTGAAGTTATGTTCCCGGTTTTACTGTTCTGTCCACATGCAACCGTGCTTTTGGAACACTGAAACCGTGGTTGTTTGAAACCGGAGTCCAGGGTGAGGTTTTCGGCCGATTCAGGTTTCAGCGGTTGCGTGTGGATAGGACAACCGTAAATATTTCCATTTCTTACGTCAGAGTAAACACAGAGTAACGACAGAAGGTGGTGAGAGGCTAGCTTCGCTTGATAACTTGGACGTGACAAAGTTGTTGTTTATTGTCTTGCTGTCAGCTGTGTTCGGCTGTCATGTCCAGCTTCTCAACCTAATGCAACAACAGCGGTGCCTGGATGAGCAACGAAGGCGACCGCTCCTCTTGCTAGCAAACAAACGATGCACCCTTGCGAGTCGCCATTGTTGTTTGTGTTTTGATATTTGCCATGCTTCCCCTTTCCGGTTTTAAACTATTTTGATTGGTTAAAACAGCCTTCCCGCTTTACCTTACATTGCCACCTATTGCTGTGGCATGTATATTACACATATATTGCATCACTTGGTGGCAGATTTTATGGTTGCGTGTATACGGAGTTATTCTCGGCTATTTTTATTACACCACTCGTGAGGACGTGGAATTTTATTTAACAAAACCTCAGTTGCAAAATAACCTGGTCTGGACAGGGCCTTAGTGTTTTAAAAACAGCGATTTTGATGCTGGCATAAGAGTGCCCCAGCACTCCACTGAAAATTAGCTTGCCCAAAAACGAAACTACGGTAAATCTTAAAAGTGCTTCTGTCGTCATAATTATGCTTTTACACGAAGGTTTGAGTTTCACTTTAAAGAAAAGAATCAGCATTCTAAACCTCAAAATGTATAAATTTATATTTGAACCTTTTGTATTTTCAGTAGCTAATAAATACTTCCAAATTATTTTCAGTTACGAGTTTTATGCAGACTTGAAGTGATTAACAACCGGTCAACTGATTAAAATAGTTTTGCTTCAAGTTTATATTCAACCTTATTATACCCTATTATCTCAATGAAATTATCTGAAATGAACCCATGCAGACATGGATGCGACCTGAGTAGATATCAAATTCTGTTTACTTGGTGTATGGATAAACTTGCTGGTCAAGGAATAATTTGTCAATTTGAAGCCTCTCTTGACCTAGTACATTTGATCCCAGGAATAGCAGATCTCTGGGAGGGAGTGCTCTGGGCAGTATGCTTCACAAAGATCCTCTCACACAGATATAAAGAGGACAACTGGCTCACAAGGCCACAACTTGCAACGCATAATTACAGCTTCAGCTACAGCTTATAAATTTTAAACAAGCCAGAATAAGTCATTTGCTTTAATCAGTGTGTGGCAGAGGGTACTTCGGGATACACCTGCTACAACTTTTGATTCCAGTGTTGACTTATTAGGTGTGATGTCATTGTGTGTGAATCCCATTATCTTTAAGTACAAGAGTTACAGACCTCTGTGTAGTCGATGAAGCTCCTGGGTACAAAGGCCTCTCCCAACAGGGCCAACATGTTTTCACATCTTCAGGTGATACGTCACATCAGATGGTGAACTGGGCTAACAAAGGCTGTGATTGTTTTTTCTACAGTGGCTAAGCAGGACAATTTGGTGTTGTCATGCCTTGAATTCTTCTTGTGTCAACAATGTGCGTTAACACTATTCGGCTATAATCAATATGTGAAAGGTCTGGTTCTTTCAAGTCTGACCCATGACCATATATACATATAGGTAAGATGGTATGTTTGTATTGTCTCTGTGTAGATTTTTGCACTATTGATGAAGTGTACTTCTGTTTCGGGTAATAGAGTTGAGCAAATGATCCCTTTGTTTAGAACTTATTTTGGAGACAGGCTCTCAAGGCGGGATCCTGCTCCAGATGCTAGAGCATAGGTCTGTGGGTCTGCTAAGATGCATGCACCATGCAGACTTGTGAAAACATATACCGTGCTCGATAAGGGGTGTATCATTTTTTACTTTTTACTTTGTCTCCTGCATCTTGGACAGAATGATAAGACAAAGATTTACTGACCACCACACCTAATTCGCTGATTACATGTAGCCTTGTGAAAATATTGTACTGTATACGACCCCTAAACATCAAATGACTTGCTTTATGGTTTCTTTTTATCTGTTATGACTGGAGTCAGACAGAGTTTAACCACTGTCATACAGAGATTCAGAGATATTATAGTTCATGTGTGGCAATAAGGAAGACTTCACTCCGAACTTGTCAGGTAATGCATATTTCAAAGGCCCATTATTGCAACGTCATCAGCTTTTAACATAAATGATTTGGTTCCTTTTTCCTAATCCAGTGCTAAGTCACTCTATTGTGACTCAATACTGGTCCTGTAAGAGCAAATGTTATACATAGCCGCCTGCACGATCATATCATGCCACTTCCAAACCACCAGCACCGTCCACCAGAGCACTGCAGGGCACATTCACCTGAACATAGGCACAAGCACAGTACTGTTCATAAACACCCATGTTCATCGCAATTGTCAATTTAGGGTCTGAATATAGAAGGCAATGTCACGAGCCCAGAAAGCAGAGCAAAAGTAAATAAAACAGCTCGGACTGATTTTGAGAGAAAGTCAATTATGTCAAGGTCCATCACGCTTAAACCTGCAATAACTGGGTTTTTCAATTTTGAGGGGCTGCAAAAACAACAACAAAAACAACCCTGTCATATTATCACTTTTCAGTTTTAGTTTTTAGAACTTTTATTTACAGCCAGGAGACACAAAGCTGTGCTAGCATTACTATCCAGGTTTACAACTGTGTCTACTGGTTTGTCAGCAGGGTTACACAAAAGCTACTTTGGTTAATTGGTTGACCTGGAAAAAAAACAGATCCAAACGTTTTTTTCACTTTCTTTCACAGTGCAAGACAAGGCGTTCTTTGGCATGTTTGTTAATTTCTCAGGGAATAATGCATGGATCTTGATTTTATTGGGTGTATTTAAGTGCTTGGTATCGGTGCGTAGGTTAAATCTGATGCTGCTCCAAACTAAAATCTGAATCTTGTGGATAGAAATATGTTTTATTATACATAAGACTTGATTGACTGTTAGGCCTTGCTGGAGGAATGCACTGCTGGTATGCACGGTCATGGTTAAACATAGGCGACCCAAATGCAGATACACAGGAAGGCAGGTAACTTCACAAAAGGCAAGCTTTGATAACATAAAGCCAAATTCAAAATGCAGTAAATCCAAAGACCCAAAATGTGGCAAGACAAGGCAGAAAACAAAACAGAAGAAAACCAAAAGGCAAAAAGCACACAAAGTACAAAGCAAAAATAACACGAGGGATCAGGTTATCAATACAAATGACTTAAATCAAATGATTATCGGACATGAACATTTACCGTACACAAGCAATGAAAAACGATAATAGTGAATCGTTTCACTTCACATGCAATCATACTGATTTCATCAAAAGATGAGGTCTGATTATTTCCGAACTGTACACAGACATCACCCTATCTCCATCCTGTGGGTGGTGTTTGTCCTTTTTTGCCCTGGTGTCTTACCAGGCTCCTCTTTAAGTCCATTTGAAATGTTAAAAGCTGACCTCTTTTTTTAGATTGCATCATACAAAAAAGCTCCAAAAACTCATTGACTGATTTCCCACGAACACCTTGAGGGAATTTCTTCAAAATTGGCATTTAATGTCCACTTGGGCTCAAGGATCAGCTGACATTAGATTGGGTTGGTCAAAGATCAGCCTCACTGTGATGTCATGATGATCTGCAAAAACACTTGTATGGCCAACACTCAGTGGTATAACTGAAGAACAGAAGGGAGATTGTGACCAGATTTCCTATTTGGTCAGATATTGACTTGGTGGCACTAATCATTTAAGCTGTGGTGGTAATAGAGCTCTTCTGTGCTGCAGGGTTCAACATGTGTGAAACATTCACATGTCACATTTCGTAGCTTGTTTGTGTTCCATCCGCATCAGCTGGCCGACCATGTGAACACGCAGACACACAAGGGAATTGGACTGTTTCTTGTTTCTCTCATGAACTTACACACTAACAGACATATGACAGTACTCCAACACAAGCCCATCCACTCTGTTGATATTGATCCTCGGGTGACAGTGTGATGAAGTTCTCTATCAGTCTTCTGCACTCCTCTGTTAAATAGTCTGTAGGCGAATGCAACGTGTTTCTCACTGGAAATCACTGGAATCATATGCAATCATGTCTATATAGTGAAAACTTTCATTTCACCAAGAACCACTCTTACTTGTTTTTTAAGTTTTCACTACATAGGCTATTTTGACATGGGTCTGGACAGACATGAATGGAACCTGCAACTTGACTCGTATGCAGAAGCTTCCAACCACGGGCCAGTAATCCTAGTTACAGAGTGCATCAGCCAGTCTGTAGAAGAGGAAACATTGTGCCCTCTGAAGTATCTTGTATGTTTCGTCCATCGATTAGTGACTAACCACTTAATACTGCACAAAACTGCCAAGAGGTGCATGTTTATGCCTCTTGTAGTTTGTGACAAGTCACATTCATCGTCGCATGCTTTTTTGATGATGCCACCAAACACGCCTCAAAGAACTGCATGAAGACCAGAAAAGACAGGAGTCCTGACTGTCATGGTCACTCACCTGGCCCTAATTTCTCCCTTTAATCTTCCGATTTCATATTGTTACAAACCAAACCGGAGTGTTGGTTTCTTGTGAGATGTGTGTCGTGGACCTGGCAGCCCAGCCCAAAAAATCTGCCTCTTTTTCACAGCCTTATGTTGGCTGCTGTGGTCAACCATACTGTCATATCACAAGAAGCTTTACTGCAACACAGTCAACTCATGCTGGAATAACATCATGAGTCATCATGAGTCTCACTTGTGGAGTCCATGCAAGCTCAAGTGCATGCTCTCATTTAAGGGGGACATACCAAATACTAAGATAATTAAACAACGATTAAGCTTATATTATAATTTATTATGAAAATAATACATTACATTAGACAAATGCAAAAAAAATATTATTTTGATTAGTGGTCTGTGGACGTTTTGAGCCTTGCTTATGGCACGATACGTGTTTCCAGAACAGTAGGTGGTTATTCAGAAGAAATCACTGCTCGACTCCTCATCAGCATGTGAACCTTTTCTCCACAGCTCGTGTGGGCCCTCTGGTGGCAGACAGGATACCTGCAGGCATTCTCACACGAGAGGAAGAGGGGAAAAACTTTCAAAGTAAAAGTAAAAAACAAAAATCAAACGATTAAGAATGATTAGTGAAGCATTATCTGGGAATGTAATTACTTTTTTTTACACAGTCAACAAGACGTTTGTGTGTTCAGATCATATTGTTATTTCGTTTTTTTAAGAAGTAAGACGAGGGAAGACGAGGAGAGCTTACACTTTAGAGATAATGAAACAGGAATAGCGTTTTCACTTCGTAAAGTCGTTTGTTTTCACTTCCGCCTACAGACCGGGAAGCGCGCGCCCGCCCCCCACCTCCCGCCTCCCGCCTCCAAACGTCTAGCCACGAGCCTCTGTCTCGCTGTCTTCGTCCCCGGCAGGGTGTTGTGTCTGTCCTCTGAAGCGGAGAGTGACACCTGTGAGCCAGGTAACACAGTCCACTGTAACAACCTCAACTTTACTGTAGTCACTCGAAGACTTGTTGTGCATGTCACTGCCACAGCGAGGGGAAAAAACGAGGATGGAAACAATATGAAGGGAACTGGTCAGAGATTGTAGTTGCTGAACTGTGGCTGGAAGTTTTAAAAAAAATTTGATTTGAAGATATATTTCGGTGTCTGTCGTCCTCATTTGAAGGAGAGTGAGCGTGACAGAGCCGCCGGAGAGAAGATAAAGACGCCCCCGCTGCACTCACCACATCTGGAAAGGTAGGACTCGATGGGGGGGTGACCTGTCCAAGGTGGCGCTGCGGTGTTCTTCTGTCTCTGCTAAACACGTTGTTTGAGTCTGTCTTTGAAGGACAGTTTGCTACCCAACGCAGAGCGATACGGGGTTCTCTAATGAAGACAAAATGGTAAAAAAAATCAAAGTGAGGCGGCTATGAGAATGTCAAGCAGCATTTCAGGGAAAGTCTACCAGTGTCTGGTGCTGAGTTTATGTCTGCCGGCCGCCGCGGTGTTGATGTAGACGAGAAGTGAATGAATCCTCGGAAATATTCCCATAAATATCGAGCTCCGTAGTATTCCTTTAAAATAACATAATGCCACAGGTCACGGTTTTGGGGTTGGGGGTAGAGTTAAAGGGGCACTGTGTAGCTCTCAATTGTAATATTTATGACATTAAATAGTTCATAATACAAACTCAGAAATATGTATATTTCCCATAAGTGAATAAACAACCTGTTCTCAGTGGAAAATAAAGTCTCAGAACTGTTTGAAGCTAGAGAGGTGGCAGGGTCTGCCACATATAAACGAAGTAAAACAGTATGAAACTGTGTTTTCTTTAAGGTCAGTTTGTTTATTCAGCTTATTCAGCCATGAAAACAAAGACAGTTTGATCATTTAGTTTGTTTAGGCAGAAGAAAAAAAATCTGCCGATGAAGATCTTTCTCTTCCCATTAAACATTTCTTCACCAAAACTACACAGTGCTAGTTTAAATGTCACATATAATATAATGCAGTTTTAATGTTTATACCCAGTGTGGGAAAATGGCCACGGTCCCTACAAAACACAATCAGCACTTCAGAGAGAGCAAAAACAAAATGTACCAATAAACATGGAACACTATTGCTCAGATTTTCTGCATAACTGATAAAAAACAAAAACAAACGTACAGCATTGATGTAACAATAGGGCTTAATAAGTTTCCATTACAGTATTCCCTCATCTGAGAATATATCTAAGGCTCATGACTAGACTTTAGACTTTTATTTATCCCACACTTGTGACACTTGAAATTCACTTGTGACAGTAGCCGGTAGACAGACATACAGAAAGTACGAGACTTAAAAATACTAAAAAAGATTTAGATAAGAGAGAAAAGATATAATATAGCAATGACTATAGGCTATGTGCATTATATACAGGAGGCAAAAATGTACATTATATACATTTAAAGTGTCACAGTATTGCCTTGTGTAATACACTAATAATACAGTGTTTAAATGCAGTGTTTGAAATAAACACTCAGTGTAAGAATATAAATATGTAATAAAATAAAATGCTCAACCAACCCACTAACCCATTCATCTGGCTTCGTAGTGCACTCCTCTGGTTTGTCCATATTTGTTTGGGACAAGTTTCCTTTCTCCATTTTATATTGAACTGGCCTGAGTGACAGAAAAGTAAAACCTGAGCAGGCTCAGATGGAGCGCTCTCAGCCACGGACATCAGAACACCACATGAGGGAATATGTCTTGGAAGAATACTGCTCATCGCTCGCGTGTTCCTCAGAGAATTCATGTTGTGGAGCACTGAAACTGTTGTGGAGGACTATGGTGGAACAAAACACCTGAACACGGCACTGTTTTCTGTTTAATTTGTAACCCTTCTATACATTTTATTTACATTTAAAGACAGTGGCAGGCAGAAAATATGTCCTGTGGATATAGTGTTTACTGTATCCTATAACTTTTTGGTTTGTTTTTTAACCAGGTTTACCTGATGGCTACCAATTGCTGCTCCCCTGTCAAATTTCATTGTTTGAATGAGAACACCTTCTACTTTGTAGGTAAAAACTATTTTATACTATTTTATGTATTCTTTCTCAGTGGTGGGGTTCTATAGTACAATTATGCCATCTAATATGTTAAACATTATATTGATAAAAAATACATATTCCCTCATACATTTTTTTAACGCTGTTTTATTAATCCTGAACTCCTCTTTTTTTCTGTCTGCCGCTCCATATTTAAAGATGCTGAAACAGGTAAGGCAAGTCTTCTATTGTTTTATATAGTAGATGTTTTTTTTTTATTATATATGTATATCTATTAAATATACAGACAGGGCAATATATCTGTGGCAAATGTTTAAGCTTCGTGTAATGTTTTTCCCCCTTTATCTTCCATAAGTGTTAATAGTGATATATTGTATTGTAATATACAAGGAGTGGTTGCACATGCATGACATTTCTGGTGTAACAACATGTTTTTCTATCAAAGATGGAGATCTGGTTGATGATGCATTCACCAAGTCTGTTCACCCGCCTTGTGGGCTTTTGATCCAATGCAACAACAAATTCCTGATTTTAAGTGATGAAAACGAATTCATAGCACAAACCCTAACTGGAACACAGCCTGGTAAGACGCAGCAAAATGTTTTGCTTTAATTTAGCTGTTGTAGCCAAGTCTTTTTTGGCAAGTCTTTTACAGTTGACAGCATGCTTGGCGATGCCCCTGGGCAGTTAATTTGGGGATAATAACACTAGGCCCCTGTCTGAATGAATGAGGAGGGAGGCATAACCTACTTTTAATAGTCACTGGGACATACATGGCTCTATCTTTACTCAATGCAGTGCCGGTTCAGTGATGTTGTCATTAGTAGATTCAGACCGGCACTGCTGTAATTTTAACACCCAGTGCCCAGGGTGTGAAGATAGCATGTTGATGTGTATATGTACTCACAACCACCTGTGCCCCCCTGGGTGTGTTGATCTCAAAGGGAGGTGTGATCAGGCGCACTGATGGAGGATTTCTATCTTGAGGTAGCAGAAAGTGACAGCGCCATAGACCAATGAAAAGCTGGTCTAAAGTCAAGACACAGTCTGCTTCCTGATATTTAAAGGACGCATTATATGCGCATATCAATTCTCTCCTTGCCCGGCCTTTCCATTTTCAGGTGATGGATTGAACAGTGGTGTGTGAGATGTTCAAAGCTTGGGATATTTTTTCATATCTTAACCCTGCGTTAAACTTCTCCACAACTTTATCCCGGACCTGTCTGGTGTGTTCCTTGGCCTTCATGATTCTGTTTGTTCACTAATATTCTCTAGCAAACCTCTGAGGCCTTCACAGAACAGCTGTATTTACATTGAGATTAGATTACACACAGGTGGACCCCATTTACTAATTAGGTGACTTCTGAAGGCAACTGGTTGCACTGGATTTTATTTAAGCGTATCAGAAGCCGTTTTTAGACAGAGCATCAAGCCACCATTTTGCCTGTCCTTTTGACGGCTCGGTCCGCGGTTTTAGACAGAGGGCGGAAAATTGGGGGTCTGTTTTGGTCCGCCGATTTTCCGCCTCGGAGGGTACACTTATTTCCGCCTCGACTGCTATCTTAAACCGAGGCAGAAATGTGCCGGCCCGTGGGTGAGATGGGCGGAGGTGTCAATGACCTGCACTGTTGTGCGACCCACAGCCGGGGAGTTTTAAAACCAGGAAACAGCTGATACCAGCAGTCAGTCCATCATTTTATCCACAGACATTAAGATGAGCAACTATACAGCCGCTGAGATCCAGGAGATGCTAGTGTCTCCCGGATCTCAGCAGCTGTTTGGTTGTGTTAGCTTGTTGTTGTAGCGCAAGCTGGGAACGGTTGCTACTTTCAAATTAAAAGCCCCCCGCTAAGAACCCAGTTCTAAACTCCAGTAGGGTACAATGTACTAAAAAGTATTTAGTCAGCCACCAATTGTGCAAGTTCTCCCTCTTAAAAAGATGAGAGAGGCCTGTGATTTTCATCATAGGTATACCTCAACTATGAGAGATAAAATGAGAAAAAAAAAAAGAAAAAAAATCCAGAAAATCACATGGTGGAAAATAAGTATTTGGTCAATAACAAAAGTTCATCTCAAAACTTTGTTGGCAATGACAGAGGTCAAACGTTTTCTGTAAGTCTTAACAAGGTTTTCACACACTGTTGCTGGTATTTCGGCCCATTCCTCCATGCAGATCTCCTCTAGAGCAGTGATGTTTTGGGGCTGCCGCTGGGCAACACAGACTTTCAACTCCCTCCAAAGATTTTCTATGGGGTTAAGATCTGGAGACTGGCTCGGCCACTCCAGGACTTTGAAATGCTTCTTACGAAGCCACTCCTTCGTTGCTCGGGTGGTGTGTTTGGGATCATTGTCATACTGAAAGACCCAGCCACGTTTCATCTTCAATGCCCTTGCTGATGGATGTATACATGCAGCGGCACGAGCTGGACCAGGAGTTAGCCGGCAGTTTGGTCCTGTTCTGTTCTGTGCATCTAAACTGACTGTTGTGGATTAATGAGACTAAACAAGACTGGACCGAGTCTGTTCGGGTCTGAGGAGATGCGGAGACGCGCGAACAACAAAGTGGAATCGGAATCTGTGGATGTTCGTGTGTAGCTAGCTGCTAGCTGCTAGCCACTAGCCCACACGGCCCACCTCCCGAGTC
>CAEMYA010000041.1:2014048-2031272 GCA_903131615.1 Diplodus sargus
TTGGACTGGACGATAGCTTGCAGCATCTCATCCATGTTTTTAGCCGCAGCTTCAGCACCTTTGCTAGTGCTAGCTGCGTCAGGCTTAGCAGGTTTGGCAGGCTTGTTAGCGTCAATTGTTTCTACCAACTTTTCCTCCGCTTCTTTGTTTCTAAATTGGTATCTGGAGAGTCTATCGGCAGCGTTTGTCTTTGCGGTGTCGTTGGGCATGTTTTTGCCGAGTTTTAGTTGAAATGTCGTCTGGTGGGGTGGTTAATCAGCAGAGCTCGAACTTTGCGTCCTACACGAACATGGCGCCGCCGGAAGTCCCGGTTTTTTGTTTAATGAGTCAAAACAATAAGAAGCTGAATGTGGAGCAGGCAGTGCAGCTCTTCATTCAGCTGGAAGGAGCTCAGGCAGACCTGAGCATTGCCTGCATTTAAATGTAAATAGTTACACAGAACTTTGTAAATTTTTAAAATGTATGCACATATTCAGCAAACAACAATTTATATTTGCCTTATAGGTAATAAAAAATGGTTTGTCAAACATATTTGTGGTTTTCACAGTAAAAAAATCTAACTTTTCCCTACTCTGATTTTATGTTTTTTTTTGTGTGTGATTTTACATCCATTGTGTTAATACAGTATGTCAAAATGAAAAAATAACTGTACAGTCACACATGTGAGGTTGTGCTGAAAATAATGACAACAAGTAAATAGTTTTTAAGGTGAAATATAATGGCAAAATCAAAAATAGTCAAAAACGGCCAATTTTACCCTGGAATATAGGATTTCACAACAAACCTAAATATCCCTGACGTTCCACCTTCAAACACAAACTTCTTAACCTCCCACTTTTCTATAGGAACACATATTTTCTTACGGGCAATGCACTAGTTTTCTAATAATTGCTCCCACAGTTGATTTCTTCACACCAAGCCGCTTACCTATTGCAGATTCAGTCTTCCCAGCCTGGTGCAGGTCTACAATTTTGTTTCTGGTGTCCTTTAACCGCTCTTTGGTCTTGGCCATAGTGGAGTTTGGAGTGTGACTGTTTAAGGTTGTGGACAGGTGTCTTTTATACTGATAATGAGTTCAAACAGGTGCCATTAATACAGGTAACGAGTGGAGGACAGAGGAGCCTCTTAAAGAAGTTACAGGTCTGTGAGAGCCAGAAATCTTGCTTGTTTGTAGGTGACCAAATACTTATTTTACCGAGGAATTTACCCATTAATTCATTAAAAATCCTACAATGTGATTTCCTGGATTCTGTCCCCCCATTCTGTCTCTCATAGTTGAAGTGTACCTTTGATGAAAATTACAGGCCTCTCTAATCTTTTTAAGTGGGAGGACTTGCACAATTGGTGGCTGACTAAATACTTTTTTGCCCCACTGTAAAGCTCTTATTTTGAAGACAAATTCATTGTCACTGTTCACAGCCCAACTTCGAACTTCATGTCACGTCACATGTTTACACCTACCCCAGTGGCGGCCGTTGGAAAAGGAGGAATATTACGCCTCCATTTTAGAAAGACATGCCGCCAAATTGCCACTCTTACCTTGGAGCAAATGTGCCGCCTTTTCTATCTAAAAGGGGCTAGAGTAAAGGGGGATGAATACTTTTGCACACCACACTTTTATGTTTTTTAGTTGTAAAAAAAATAAATAAAACCATGTGTCATTTTTCTGCCACTTCATAATTATGCACCACTTTGTGTTGGTCTATCCCATAAAATCCCAATAAAATACATTTACATTTGTGGTTAAACGAGACAAAATGTGGAAAAGTTCAAGGGGGGGTGAATATAAAAAACACTTAAAGTTTGGGAACTTTGCTTCAAAACGAAGTTTAAAAGTGCTTTTTCCCCTCACAGGTTAGACTATGCATGAACACAGTTTGACAACAGGAAATTGTTTGAAGTCATTGGAGTTATTTTTTAGAGGCATTTAGCAGAAATAGTGCTAACCAAGACTGCATGAAGTGAGGGCACCTGTGTGTGTGTCTGTGTGTGTCCCAATTGACCAGTTCCAAAGAGCCATCTAATTAAAATCCAGGGCTCTGAACAGATTGATACATGCAAATAACTAACTACTCCCCAGTCCCTCGCTGGCCTGCACCCACATTGCTCCAGCCATGACCAGGCCTGATCATGGTTACCTCTTGTACATATGTCATATGTAGCTCGGTCGCAGCACAATGGAGAACAACACAGAGGACATGACTTAACTGACTTGCTTTGTGGCTTTTTTTGTTTTTAATTTGGTCATAGACCGCCCTCTCACATTCCTGGATTTCGTGATTATGCTTTCACATCCGTGTTGCACACCTGTGCTTGCATGAGCAACTGTTCCGTGCCAAAGCACACCTTTTCTAACCTTGCCAGGGCCAAGAAAGTGTACATTGCATGCATCTCACACTGAAAGCCGTTTATAACAGGGGAAGTACATGAATACAGTGTTTGCATATTCACTGATAAAGGTCAGACTCTTAAACTGATGATGAAAAGCAGAAAACATAAACGTGGACATACAGACACAGCAGATTACGGCACGATATTGGAAAAAACTTACATTGCGTTTCTTTTTAACCCTGCGATATATATTGCGATGTGAAAAAATACAAGAATTTTCATCAGATGACCTGAATAGCACTTTATGTTATGCTGCACTGCTGCTATCTTGTGGACAATTAACCTGCACTGACCTCACCTCTTATTGTCAGTGTTATGAGCAACGTTATGGCTTCTGTCTGTGTTTTAGAGAGATTCTCATTGTTATCTTTCATTGTTTGCTTTTATTGTGCTGGGACACATGTTTAGTTCTATCATTCGTGAATTGAATGACAATAAACACAACTTTGAACCTTTTGAGCTCTCCATCTTAAAATGGAACATTCTAGCTTCATAGTTAGACTAAGTAACTAACAATGAGTGATAAACAGGTTATTTAACAACTGAAATCTGTCTTTTGTTTTGGACGACAGGGTCATATGCCTGGAGATCATTAGCGACACATCTACAAAAATATACCTGCATATCAAAATGATAATCATATGAGCTCATTCATGCGTGCCTGTGCCCTCCCAGAACTCCCATTCACCACGCTAGCTTACTTTCATTTTTCTGTCCTTCGGGTGCGGGTTGGGCGTCGGTATCAATTTATAGCGTGTGGGCTCGGTGAGGAATGTAATTTGTGCTACTGTCAGAAAACGAGTCGGATGCAGTTTTAGTTATGGCGGGTACAGGCGGGTGCTGGTTTGCAAAGACCCGTGCAGGACTCTGCTGTGTGATACCGACGTAAATACAAATTAGTTGTGTTACCTCTCGTTGTGGCACAGAACATGTGTTTGGTCAATATCATCCTTCTTGTGGCCAAAATAACTCCGGATAACTGACGTTGCTTTTCTTTTTGGCACCAAGTCTTCGTTTTCCTGATGTTCTCTTGTTCCTTGCTCATACTTCAATGTTGTTACCAGCGACTCACTCCATGTGCAGGGGCTGGTCTGCTTCGGCACACTGATTAAGAACTAATGTGATTGGTGGATTGCTGCGCATGCAGAGTCTGCATGCACAGTGTGCGTCAGGTTCCTTAGAAATTAGATGAATTCATTTGCGTCCTACATCGCAGGCTCTGTGATGTGACAATTGCACACACATACATCGCGATGGCGATGCGCAAAAGATATATCGCGCAGCTCTACAGCAGATTACAGAGGTCACACCCTCACAATATTTTTTTCCATCCTTTAGTCTGATCTTATATCTTTAGAAATGATCCTCTATCATTCTTTGACATTCTCTTTTTTCTTTCAGAATGCAAATTCAACATACAGTTTTACACTGACAGCACACTAGATGGAAAGAAAGGGAGGGCAGTCATGCTGTATGCCAATAAAGCTGACGGCAAAAAGATGATGGTGTCATGCAATGATCGGCATGAAATCTATCCTGAGGAAATGGTGAGTGCCATCCAATAATTTACAGTTTGTTACAGTGTGTGATGGGAAAGTCCACTTTGAGTGACTCTGTCATCACAGCAACCAAATGAATATTTAATTGTTTCCCTTTTTCTTAGCTATGTATTATTTATCTTTCAGTGCTTGTACCATTATAACCATTTTTTCTTTTTCTCCCATTTACACATACACTTTTAGTAATTTCCCCCAAAACACTATGTTATTTCACTAATTGAAGTTTTATATCATGTCTCATTCTGTAGGTCATTATTTTTCCTTTCTGTTGTCGAACATTGAATTCATGTAGATGACAAAATTGGGACACTTTCTTCTGAAAGTATGAGTCACACTATATCTAATGATATGTGAACAGTAGAATGTCTAGTTATGTTTGAGTTATGAGTAAGTGGGTCAAATGACTTCCTGTTGTTTATAGAATATCAACATACCCCCTCCTCCACCCCAATGCATGCTTCCAGCCTGCACTCATTATGAAAACCTCTACTGTGGCAAGTCTAAACCAGTTTGTTTCCTTCTGCTGTCACAAGGTCAGGTTTATGTTCAGTATACCTGCTGTATGTTTGCAATGTTTTGTTGGAAAACTTCCCATCATGCCATAGGCTTTAACTTAATGAGGTAGTTAAGGTAAGGTAGTTTTATCTTATCTGGACAAAAGCAACATAGTGACATTAACATCAGTTTATACCTGAACAATTACTTTTCTTTTTTAGCATTGGCTGTTGCCAAGGCAGGGCAAGTTTACCAAATGAAGGATTATCAAAAGGTGTTTTTGTTATGAATTATGACTAAACAAGACGAGGACCCAGATGCAGACACACCTGGGAGGCAGGAATAGGGGAACAACAAGTGAGCTTTGTAAACAAAGCTGAAATACATAAGCCGGGGAAAACTAGAAAAACTGGAAATGACTATCAAGGACCAGGAACAGAGCAACAACAGAGTGCAACAAAAGCCAAGTACAAATTGACAAAAACACGGAACGAAGGCAGAGTAACAAGAAATTAACTGACGAAGACAAGAGGGAGAACAAAGACTAAATACCTCCAAAACTAATGAGAGGATGAGGAACAGGTGGAATGAGCTGGGAAAAGGACAGGTTAGGGAAGGAACGGAAAAACACTAGGAGGGAAAAGCACACAGGAGGAACTGAAAAGCGAGACGCAACACATGTAGGTACAATTTTATATGATAAAACCTGAAACGAGAACATAAAAAAACAGAGATTCTAACAGTAATCTCTATAAAAGCAAGTCTCTGTCTGTCTGTCTGTCAGACAGGATCAGACTGACCTGAGATTTTCAACATGGCAGCATGGTTTAGGGGTGTGCAACCTCGGAATTGTTTGGACTACAATGATACCGTTAAATGATTTCATAAATGATTTACCAATTCAGCTAGCATTGTCAACCATAGCCACCATAGCCAGGTGCACACCAGAGCCAATCACTACAGAGCTCACCTCCATGCCCCGCCTCTTGTGTTAGTGCAGCCTTCACACTATATACCAGTTTTTAAATCGTGTTGGTAGGGTTATAATGTCCACCACGCTTTTTAGTGAACATTGCCGTCACGTTTGCTGCACATTTGGCGCAGGAAGAAATGGTCAAGACAGGCTTCTTTCACGAAAGTGTCCGCAAGCAGGAAGTGTTTGCAAGCAAAAAAAAACCCTGTGCTACTCCCTTTCCTATTGGTGGAAAAAGGCACCACACCAACCAATCACAAAATTATATGGCAAACCATGTGATTTGGTTGCTGAGGAACAGGGGAAGTTGTGGGAGGGACGGTGGCGGAAGAGTGCCAGGCGACAGTGACGGATAGTGATAGATAGAGACAGTTATGATAGATAGAGTTAGTGTGTTATGTAGTGTTTGGTGTAGTGTGTTTAGTGTGTCGTTGAGTCGTTTTTTGTAATGAGTCAAAACAGTGAGGAGACGGCTGAATGTGGAGCAGGCAGGAAGGAGCTGAGGGAGCCCTGAGCCTGAGGCATTGCCTACATTTAAATGTAAATAGTTACATATACATAGCTGCCAACTCTCACGCTTCGCCGTGTGACACACAGTTTTGCCTGTTTTCAAACGCACTCACTCACTCAAACATTTGTGCTCAGATTTAGCAAACAACAATTTATATTTGCAAAATAAGTAATAAAACTGGTTCATTAAAGATATTTGTGGTTTTCACAGTAAAAAATCTAACTATTTCCTTCTCGGATTTTATGTTTTTTGTGATTTTAGGTCCATTGTGTTAATACAGTATTTCAAAATGAAAAAAATAAGTTTTTAGTCACACGTGAGGTTGTGCTGAAAATGATGACACCAAGCAAGGCAAGGTAAATAGTTTTTAAGGTGAAATATAATGGCTAAATCAAAAATGGTCAAAAATGGCCAATTATACCCTGGAATATCAAATTTCACAACAAACCTAAATATTCCTGACGTCCCACCTTCAAACACAGTCTCATTGGCCATCTGTGAAAAAGCTACTTAACCTCCAACTTTTCTATAGGAATACATACTTTCTACGGGCAATGCACTAGTGGGAAAAAAATCATAGCCACCTCAAACTTTTGTGTAGACAAGGCTGGTTGGGACTAGTTTAATTCCATACCAACTCACCTTACAAAGTTTTTACTGAAGCTTATGTGCACCCCACCTCAATTTACACATCTACTTTTGTTTTTAAAGAAAAAATATTGAAATAAAGCAAAACTAGTTACAACTCGGCAGACCCACCTAACCAAATTAATTTTAGCATGTTGTGCATGCATATAGAGAAGAAGAGTGGAAGTAAAAACATAAATGAATAATTACCTCAATAATAACCTCAAACTAAAAAAAGTGTAAGTCTTTGGTCTGGTTATATTAACTCAGTATATACGTCACAATCTATAACAGTGTTTATCTAAGGTGAGCAATAATAGGAACCCATCTGATCACAAATATGGCCATCTTTACCGTAAGTTTCGCTGTCATCTTTTCCATTACATACACTTTCATCACCCTCTCGCACCGTTGATGTATAGTGGGAGGTAATGGTTTTAGCCATGATACAGTTATCATTTTCCTGGCCACCAGCAGGAGGATATGCAATAAATATAATTTTCTCTTTTCTATTGCTCCACAATGAATGGCTCTAAATATATAAAACAGTGGTTTTAATGGTAAAAAATGATAAATATTAAAGTTTGAATCCCCTCCCACTGTGATTTCAGGTTTGGACAGTCCTGAAAAATGTGTGTGTGATCCCCAATCTGTTTACAATCCCTCCTACCCAAATTTGTTTTACTCATTTCAAACTTAGATGTCAAGAAAGAAGTTCTAAAGTATCTCATTTTCAATTTCCAATTAAATTCTTTCTACAGCGGACTGTAATTTATTTTATGCCCATCTTCACACACATTTTCCCACGTTTCATCTTGAATGAAATCATTCATCTCTATCTCCCACTTTTCTTTTATATAGAGAGCATTCCCCAACACAAGTGTCAGCCATTCTGTCATTCCACAAAGTTGTGCAGCCCAATAATATAATTTCAAGTTGGGAAGATTAGGGCCTCAATGTCTTTTGGGGTACGCTATCTGTTTCTGTTTTTATCCTATACTTCCTCCTCTGCCAAATAAATGTGGAAATCACCTTGTCAAGCATGACATCGGGATCCAAATGGGGAATGACTGAAATGGATATGATAGCCTTGGAAATATCTTCATCATAACTGTTTCAATATTCCAGAAACAAAGAATCTCCCATCTTTCCAAATTTTCGCACAATTGTGCTCCAGGTATCAACCCAGATTGTTTATTTTCCTGTGCCACTGATATTAAGTTCAGGGTATGTCTAATGTTGTTTATTCCCAGAAACCATGTCTGGGCTCTTCTTTGAAATGTGTATTTATCTACATTTTGGTTCACAACATAATTGAAAACCCTTTATGGGTTGGTTAATTCCATTTATATTATAACTAATGCAGTTCAATGTATTCATATTATGCTGTCTCTATTTTATCTAACTAGCCAGCCTACACATATGTGTTTTCATTTTGACCATACCTTGTAATTCTGCCAAGCCTAAATTATAATCCATGTATTTTTTCACAGTCATAAACCTGTCTACTGAGAAACATTGAACATATTGAACAAACCAACAGTAGATCATAACTGGACATTGCCATAAACAGTGTTGAACCTCCAACTGTTCCCAGCTGCAACAGTGGGTTGCCTCCAAATAACCTCCCAAAAAGTTCTTCTTTACAAATAAAAGTTCCATAGGCACTCCTGAATTTAATTGGGCAGAGTTACAACCTTCCAGGCTAAAAGCAAAAGTGTGCTTGCAGCAGTCCACCAGGCTGCCCCACATCAAAAATCCCATTGCAGAAAATATAAGCGGAGTTCTTGATAACCATTACTAGCCAATCTCTTTCATCTGAGTATCACTTCAGCCTTGTTCCACAGATGACAATCTAATAACAAAACTTCAAGTGTTGTTGACATTTCGCTTATCTTGGATACAACAGGAGTTTTACTATTGGCATCCTTAAGTCATGCTGAATGATGGCTCTAATCTCAGACAGTAGCTTCTGATTCCTCCTCCGACTGTCCTGGGTCATCCACATGTCTTGGGTCGGCTCTCTCTCCACAACATCCCACTCTACCGTTTTCTGTGTCAACTCCCAGTTCTTTCAGTGTTGGTTGAGTCTCCAAAAGTAACTGGAAGACTTTAACCCCTGTTTCAGAAAATCCAATTAATAAAAGGAAGTCAGTTTTTTTTACCAGACCAAAGGATCTGTCTTGTCAAAGATTCATATCCCCTCTAGTTTTTACTTTCTTGCAACCAAACTATGGTTCTGTGAAATATAAATACAGTTCTGTCACATGTAGAAGTTATTTGGTTCGCAATGACATAATGATACAGACATGTTTATATCTGCTGTCATACTGCTAACTCAGATTATTTTAACATAAGTAAAGTGGAATACCAATGGAATTTTGTAAGTTGAGAAGCATCAACTGAGTGCGTATTAAACAAATGATGAATATGTAATGGATTGTGGGAAAATAACCTTGGCACTTGTGTTTGTCTGTAGGATCTACTTCCAAATGACATTGGGGTCCAAAAACACAGAGCTGTGTTCTACCGGACTCAAGTGTCAGGCTCAACATCCAAGTATATGCTTGAGTCCTCGATGTACCAGACTAAATTCCTGGGATTTAAGCAAGAGGAGAACAGCCACACTCTGAGCAAACTGGTCCTGCTTACATTAGGGAAAGATGTAGTTGATGACCGTTGTGAGATGATTTTTTCCCCCAAATGATTTGTGCCAGTGCGCCACAGGATCAAGACAGACCGCCACATTTGACATTTTCTTTTTTTTTTGTTATTCCCCCTATTTCTAACCCATGATGTCTTTCCATTACAACTGCCAGCCTGGCTTGACTTGTTTTGGCTCAGCATTGCAAGGATTTGCATTTCCATTATATCAGGGCTACCTGCTACAAGGTGTGTCTTACCTGAAGACATGCTTGTCTCTTGTAGGCTTCAAAGGAGCAGTTGTGAAAAAATTGCTAAGCTCCATTAATTAGATGGCAACATGTTTAGTTTTCTAGAAATTCTTCGTAATTAAAGTTCTCTGTTATTTAGATTTTAATAAAACTTTGGAAATGAAGCACCAAAATCAAGGAATGTTGGGTTTTCACCAGCGGTCATTAACAGGACTCAGGTTACTTTTAGCAATAACTTAAATGTACAATGAAGGCCACAGTCGACAGTAAATGAAGGCTGCAGCTTTTCAAGACCAAGATGAAGAATTCCATGAGCTGCTGGTAAAAGTGAACAGTAAAGCACAAACAGCTTCAACCCAGCAGGAAAACACAGATCTTCCCTATACCCCAACTACAGTCTGGACACAGAGCAGGAGAAGGCTAACACAAGAAGATCCAGTCACCACTAACCTTTTCACACTGGCCAGACAACACACTTACACCAACTAACTTCTGGCTTTTGTGTAAAATGTGAATGTATATTATCAGGATTTACTCGCGGGTCAATTAATCCTGCAGTAGTCACTGGTGTTTATCACCTCAAGCTCAGCTCGGACAACTTACAGGTGAACAAGGACAATTTTACTCTGCTTTTGAGGCGCGATGTGATTACATTTGTTGAAGCTAAATGCTGATTATTACCTGATTTGAGCTACAAAATTACTGAGAGCTGAAGATAGACTTGCCTTTCTCTCAGGATTTCCTGCACAGACATGAGATGAATCTCAGGACAGTACAGGCTCATTTGAAAGAGACAAGGGAGTTGTGACAGGTAGGCCACCCACACAAGACGTCACCGTCACCTTGGCTGCACTCCAGAGAGTCGATTTTACACATGTGGCTCAAACGGGCGTGGTAAATCTTGTAATGGAAATGCAAATCAGGGTGCCATGGTTTGACTCGCCATGGCCAAAACAGTAAAGAGTGAGGCCCAATCCCAAACCACTCAGTGCAACTGCAGTTGCTGCACCGCTCCACCCGAAGCAGTGCAGACTGGCAGGATAGGAGCACAGGCTGGTAATGTTAGCCTGTGTGTGATAGACAGAGTGAAGTTTTGAACCAGTTGCATGCATCCATGCTTTTCTATCCGTCAGATAAATGGCAAGTGGCATTGTGATTATAACAGGATTGCCTCAGTAATGCATAAGAAATTACCTCAGCTGATAGACAACATATTGGAAATGTCTGCTGCACCTGTCTCCTTAAATCCCATCAACAACCACTGATGACATGAGGGTCTTGAGGGGTTGTCCTGTTTCACAGGGTTTCAACCACTACCCCTTGTAACTGTACTGAGGGGCAAGGGAGCTCAAATACAAGGTTTGGGTAAACATTGGAAATTGGATTGAGTCTATGTTGTGCTGGGTAGCCTTAATAGACTGAGGAATGCTCATGACAGCAGCTTGTGTAATGCGATTTAAGAGTTTTTTTCTTTTGTTTTAGACTCAAAAAGCTTGTGGAATGCAGCGAAATAAAAGTTTAGCTGCTCTTGCTTGTGTCCACAATCTTACCAACCCAAGCTTTAATAGTTAAAAGACAAAGAAAAAGAAAGAACCAACCAGAATGACAAAGTAAATATCCTGTGTATCAGTCAGCAGTTTAGCAAGTCTACTGTTGTGTATTTTGTAGAAACTGGAAATTTTCCATTACTGTCAGTCACTTTAGGATCTATGGAAGCCAAAGTTGTCAATACTGATAATAAAATATAAGACATTATTTAATTATCACATCAACAAGCTGTGTTAAATTTATGAAATAAGAAAATTGTTCAAACCCAATTAGGCATTCATTTTCACAGATAAAATGTTTATTTTATTAGGCATGTTTGTTCCAATTTCCAAAGTCCCAACGTCTTTTTATTTCTTGTTAGTTTGGAGCTGTGTTTATTTTATACTGAGTGTTTTTATACTTTTCTAGTATCACTCATTTAATTGTGAAGCTTTTCATATTGTGTATTTTATACCTTTTGTACTCTTGTACTCTTGTCAGTGTATTCATGATTTTTGTTTGGTCATAAAATATGAAAACATTTGTGAAGCCGACTTTATTTTTCAGAGGCAGGAAAAGCACAATTGTTTTTGCCACATTGTATTTTGTGCGTATAATGAAATAAAATGACATTCACGGAACAGAGAATACAAATTGAACATTTCTGCAAGAAGCAAACAGACCGACCGAGTTTGTAACTGTCATTAACACTTACCACAGAACTCAATGAACTCGACCCGTGATGCTCATTCCAGCAGTAGGCAAAAAGTTGCTGGTATTAAAATAACTGCATGCAAGGAGCTGCGTGTGTGATTGCCAATTATATGCAATGAACTAATGTTCAAAAGTCACATAACATAAACCATATTTTGATAAGCCAGCCATAATTAAACCTTGAATATCATACAGGTATCATACTGATTTCAGAACAGTGCCTGAAACGTTTTGCCTTGTTTGCCAAGAGGTTGACTTAAACTTAGAAGAACTGCCAAGAATCTAGAATTGGTCAACATAAATAGGTGGAAGTAGTTTGTATTTCATGCATGAAGTACATGACTCAACATGTAACAGAAAGATTCTCATGACTGTCACTGTTACTGTCTTGAGTGATATTTCATTGGCAGAGGACGGCATTGTGCAGCTGTTTACACTCTGCGTATACACTGTTAGTTAACAGGAGTTTGTACACTGCTAGACTTCATAGTAGGCTGAGTATTGCTGGATGGCTTTAAATTATGGTGCCCTTCATATCTAGCCTCCCTTACCTTAAATGAACCTTGAGTAGAGCAGCAGAGCAGATCTCGTCACTGCACAAACCACAGTACTGCACACTTCAAAATACAACCTCTGACTTTAAGTTGCTTACAACATAGCCAGTAGAGACACAGGGGGACACTGAGGCTGCGTGAAAAGATGAGGCCGTGATGACAAAAGACACATTAAGTGGACATGTTGAGTCATTCGTAAACGGGGGTGGAGTGGAGGGGTGGTGTCAACTCTTCTATAAACACTGCTCTAATCTGTAGTGCTGCCCCTGTTATTCCTGATGGGTTTACGAGCAAGGGGTAGTATGTAGACATACTGTGATGGAAACAAGACATTTAAGAAATCTTCCACAAAAAGGACCCGAACATGAAAAAATAAATTAGATGTATAACAGCATTGTCCTGTAAGACTTGCTAGAAGTCATGGCTGTCTTGTTGAAAACATGCATGTGCCCAGTAAATAGAACAAGTACATGTATCGACACTGGTTCTCTTATTTGTAAAGTTGGAATTAACATTTTGAAAACTGGACATTGTGTTGCTTGGGATCAAAACTATAGGGAAACATAGCTTTAATTAAGTCCACATTGAACACTAGCAGAAGCCAATTTCCCACATATTTGAACAGGAGATGGATCCCAGTCGCAAACCATTGTATTGATCGACATTACAATTACACAACTGTGAATCACCGTAATATTGTCAAAATGATATATTTATAAGAATTTACATAGAACACCTTGAATTTTTACAATCAGCCAGGACAAGATTGCTCCCCTCCCGGTGTCTAGGTCCTCCTAAGTTTTCCAGTCCACACTCATATTTATTTGCTCCAGAGCAGGCCAATAGCTTTGCAGATGCCCACGTCGTTGTAGTTGAAGTAGCAAAGACCAGCGAAGGTGACCGTGGACAGGAGGAAGAGACCTGCATTGGCCATCTTGATCTTTGCGTCACCGTGAACGTAGTCTGTTACCACCTGCCCGATACCCCTACAAGACAAAATACACGCAAACAGAGAAAGTGAGCAGTCACTGAAGAGACAAACAGATTTTGTTTTCAAAAAGGCCTCAGGGTGCTTTACATGAACAGGATAACACTATGTGACCGTTTGGAACATCCACACAAACTTTTAACAACGCAACCAATCTGTGTTAAAGTGGGTGTGATTGTACAGCCAAGATATGTTTGACATTTTTACTTAAAAATAAAAAAGACTGAAATTAAATGAATCGATGATCAAAATAGTTGGTAATTTCTTTCAATTCATCAAGTGATTAATCGACTATTTTGGGTGGCTGTGGCTCATGAGAGAGAGCTGGTCATCCAGTCATCGGAGTGTCGCTGGTTCAATTTCAGGTCTCCCCTGTCCACATGTCGGAGTGTCCTTGAGCAAGATACTGAACCCCAAATTGCTCCTTATGAGCAGTTGGCACCTTGCAGCCTCTGCCCTCACTGTATGAATGTGAATGTGACAACTGTTGTAAAGCTCTCTGAACGGTCAGTAGACTGGAAAAGAGCTGCAGAAATGCAAGTGCATATTTGTTGAACTTTATTTCGGAAGTGGCAAAGACTGCTTAAGCTGCTTAAGCAGAGAAGCCACTGATCCAGATTCCCCAGATCCCCATCCACTCGAGCATCCCTGCTTGGTGCTGGGGTTGTATGACTGGCTGATCGTCTTCATTTCTCTCCCCTCTGAACCTACTTTTACCAGCGACACTGCCTTCAGAGATCACGCCAATCATTTTGGTAAGTATTTATTTTTCCACAATAAAAGCTACAACACACAACCTGAACTGGCCATAGACAAGTGTTTTGCTTACAGCCTGGCACTACTTCTGTCTGCTTTTGTGTCTCCATTATAGACAAGATAAATGAATAAAGCCATTTTGCCACCTCAATTCAAAAAAGCTTGCTGACCTATTGAAGCCATGTTTAACAAGTTGGCATTTAGTTCCAACATTCCACAGAGCTATAAAATCCTATCAGGCACTGACGTGCTTATGCTTCAACTTCTAGCGACACTGACAAACTGGATTTTGTCACAGAGGGCATGGCTTGACCCTTCAAGATATGCACCCGCCTTAAAGCTGCTGCGACAGACTTATCACTACTCATGACTGGGATTTATGACCTACACCTGCCATGCTGTTTAGTCTGCGCAGTGATTGATGGAAGAACACATCACTGGGACACTAAGCTCAAGCCACCTTCTCAAGTCTGCAAACACAGCCGGAACTAACCAGGGCTGGATTAATAGGTGCTGACAAGTAAGGCGACTTGGCTGAATTCCCCCGACCAAACTTTGACTTTGGTTCTGTAAGAGTCTATCTATCAGCTATCTTTGTACTAGCTGGTGATGTTTGGGTAATAACAGAGTTCCGACTCTTCACATTTTCCAGGGCATTTTCAGTGACGATTTCACTGGAACGACAGACAGGCAGTGTGCCCACACACTCACGTGTTCCTTATTTGTTCAATTTACAACCCCAGTGCCTTTTTCTCTTGGGAATTACAATGTATTATCCATGGCTGCATGAACACCAATAACCAAGGGTTGCTTAAAGGGGAGTTTAAATCATGTTTCAGGACAACCCAAGATTTTCCAGGACATACAGATGTAATAGTCAAACACAACCATCAGTGTGATAATATTGTTATCGTATTTGGAGAATTGTGACCCTTGGTCAATTAGGATTGTTTCTCTCGTGGCTCTCTATCAGTGGCCCGCATAAACCAGGGAAATAAACTTTCGTGCCAGCCGAGCAATTCTCATTGAACTAAATACAAACCATCTTATGTCTGGTATGGAGCCTTATTACAAATCTACAGAGTGAAGTCTGTCTGTAACCATACTTTACTGGTCATTGTGGAAGCTGTAGTTTGATGATACTAACAGGTGTTTTTTAATATAACTTCAGTATGTAGTGTGCCCCCATTGGCCAGGGTGGACAAGATGACTGTACAAACACTTCTCAGCTTTGAAAATGACCAGATTGCTAAAACACAAGGTACGTCCCTGTGTATAGAGCAATATACAAGAACATCAGTCTGGCTTTCCTCTGGTGGGTTTGTGGCCGGATCTCTGCTGTAATAACCAAGTTAATAGGCAGTCAAACTATGTCGTTTGACATAAAGGAGAGAGAGAAAAAAAAGAGACCTGTTCAGAACTGAAATATGGGTATGAGTATGAAACCCCTATAGGTACATATATACAGAACTTATACTAATGCAACCAGGATTCAGGTTAATGTTAGTGCCAGTCGTACCAGTGTCCATGCAGGGTCAAGGCTGCAGCCAGGGAGTAGTCAATGACAGGACTGGGGCTAAAATAGGCCACGGGTCCCATGGCCAGCAGCAAGATGCTCAGCGCTCGCTCTGCTGTCCAGTGCAGGGAGGCAGCTTTGGAGCCAGAGCCAGCTGTGGAGGAAGAGAAACAGCAGATTATCAGCAGACTTAATAATCACCACCGTAAGAGCAAACACTGTCAGATCCCAAAACCTCTCCAAATAAAAGTCCTATTAAAGAAGGTAATCTGACGAATTATCATCATTTCACCACTGCCTGATCAGCAATTGAAAAGACAAAAGGACAGTGAAAATCCAGGAGACATCTGGCCAGATTTGAAGGTAAAACAACATGTCTGATAACCTGTTAGCTTTGGTTGGACAACAGCTAACGTTAGCTTGCATTCAGCCACTTAACATTACTGTTTGATATTGTTACATGATACAATAGGAAAGGTGTACATTTATTCTAAAATATCAACACACATCTATGACACATGTAATTAAACCTGGTAGTGAAACACACTGGATTGAATCAGTCTACGAAGTGGCTGAATGCTAACAACAGCTAGCTGGTTATCAAATATGTTCACCGACCTTGAAATATTGCCAGATTTTCACCATCCATCATCGTTTCAGTTGCTGATCGATTGGGAAGTAATGAAATTATCATTTGTCAGATTCTCTACATTTGGACCCAAGCGTGACCTCAGAGGAAAATGGGCTCTGTGTGAATGAGGCCTCAGGGCCTCTGGGCACTGACATGTACATACATTGCAAAGTTGTTTAACTATTCCAGTAATATATGACTGGTAAAAGTTAAAGCAATACTTGTACATTTATACACGTTTTTACCTGTTAGAATGAAGTCTAATGGTGACCCAATATACTGCACGTGCAGGTAAATATAAATTCTAGGTGGTTAGACCATCATCAAAACCACTTAGCACACATAACCCTGATGACGTCATCCGGGTTATGTGTGCAAAGCAGTCACACATGGCCCTGATGACGTCCTCAGGGTCATGTGTGACATGATAACCGAGTTTTGGTGCCAATAAATCAAACCTTTTTTTAGATATTGTTGCTAGGAACTACATACAGTCGTGGTCTAAAGATTACATACTGGTGGAGAACATGTATATCATGGCAGTCTTCACTTCAAATGATTTCTAAAGCTCTCATTTTCCTGTGATTAAATGAGTAGAACACAAACTACTTTGTCACAATAACATTCATGAAGTTTGGTTCTGTAATTAATTTATTATAGGTCTTCTTATAATGTGACCAAATGTGATGGATCAAAAATATACACACAACAGACTGAATGACCAGATTAGGTGATTATAGAAAGTTGTGTGAATCAAATGTTCTTTGTAGCACGGCCTCTTAACTTCCTCTGAGTTATTCTGATTGATAATAGCTGGCGACTTTTCTGGGCCCATTCTGATAAGGCTTGTTTGATACATCTATTAGGCTCAGCCACAAACACTACACAGGGAATGTCTTAAGAGCTCAGCATTGATCTGAAAGAGCACATTATTCATTTGAACAAGTCAGGAGAGTCACTTTGAGCCGCTTCAAAGCAGTTACAGGTCCCAAGGTCAACTGTACAAACAACTCTTTCTTTTTTTTTTCCACAATATGTTTATTGTCATTTTTCTTAGAACAACCCAACAGTAAATATAACAGTAATAT
>CAEMYA010000041.1:2037319-2083052 GCA_903131615.1 Diplodus sargus
TGATCAACCAACCAAGGTCACCACGGTTACCCGGATGTAGTTGTCGAGTCGTCAGCAGCACAAAGATGTTGGAGGTTCGAGGAGATCAGCAAAACACGGTCGTCTCAGAATATCACTGGACATGGGCAGACAGAGACCCTACACCCCCCCCCCACACACACACACATAATTTTTGCGTTTTAATTATTATCAATCTAAATACAACTGCACTTTATTCTTCTGTACCTTATGTTCCACTTGCCTTTACTCCGTGATTCCTCAGCGTTTTATTTTATTTACCTCCGTATTTTATTTTATAACTAATTAGCCATTTTATTGTATATATTGTTTCTTATTGTTTCTATATCTGCCCTCGTATATTGATTGTTTTTGTACTTGTATGTACCTGCTGCTATGATGTTCTAATTTCCCCTTGGGGATCAATCTATCTATCTATCTATCTATCTATCTATCTATCTATCTATCTATCTATGTGTTTACAGCCCCTCAAGTCAAACTAGAGAAGAAAATCTCCAATGAAGTCATTTACTACTTAGGTGTTGGACATACTCCAAAAAGTCTCACAATATCATTACTAAGTTTAAAGTCACGTTTACATTTTGTAAATGTTAATAATGTTAATACTAAATACTCACTAAAGTTCAAATAACTATAAATGTGCAATTTATCGATGAAGCCACTGCATTATACTTTCTTAATACTCTTGTTTGACATGAATTTTCACTTAACTTTAATAAAACAGGTATCAAAAAGTATACAGCAAGTAAGCAATAATATAACTTCTGCACACAGCAAGTGGAACAAGATCACATTTTTAAAAACTGATAAAACATTTTTTTTCTCTGCTAAAAACAAATAAATAATAAACAAACTATCCTTGTGTTCATGACTGAGTAAACAGAACAAACAAACTGACCTCAAAGCACAACATAATTTCTGTTGTTTTACTTTGTTTATATGTGGCTGACCCTGCCACCTTTCAAGCTTCAAACAGTCGTCTGGGATCTTATTTCCCTCTGACAACAGCTTGTTTATTCACTTATGGAAACACTGTGTAAAATTACCTTATCAATATTGTCAATATAATAGTTTGAGTTTAAATGTTTTGTCTGAAGTTACATAGTGCTCCTTTAAAGAGTGCAGGTGTTTCCGCAGCCTTTCGTTGATACACCTGTGCTCAGCTCAAGATGAAACGCACTCCGAGTCAGCTCGTGTTGACCATTAAACATCTTTGTGTGCGTCCCTTGTTGCGTCACGTTTAGAACGCGGATCTACAAATGGCGGAGGCAGGAGCCGCCGCTGTGTGCGGCGCGTCATGTGATGTGTACATCAGCGGTATTTCACACGCTGCAGCGCTCACTGCTGGTGAAACCGAAGGTCACATCACCTCCTCTAGCGGCTTGTCAGCGGGAATACAGAGTCGTCCTGTGACCGTTCAACGACACCATGGACGGTTTTGATAATCTCAACGCGTCGGAGAAAGCCGAGGCGACGGAGCTTCAGCGTATGATCGCTATAGAGCAGCAGAAAGCGCAGTTCCAGGCCCAGGTTTGTAAGCTAACCATGCTAATCTGCAACCAGTCCGTTAGCATTCATCTGTGAAGCATGGACCACATGCAGGAGAATGAACCACCCTCTGGTGGTGAGACCAGACTCCCCTGGAACATCTTACAATTCAAGGTTTCGTGCTGTTTGATAAATAAAAAAGCAGCTCGATTACGTACGAAGGTCATAAGTTAGAGTTTGAGCTTCCAAAATGGAAGGTGGCGTGACCAGCAGCTCGTATTAGCACCATAAACGATCTGTTCATGTCTCATAGTTGAAGCCTTTCTAACAGAGTAGGCATTAAAGGAGGTGTGTTTAAAGATGGTGGGGGGGCTACTGCATGTGAAGAAAGTAGTACAAAGTCTGTTGAGGCTCCCAGAAGCTGCACCTAGCCTGATAGACTACCTTCAGTTATGTCACTCAGTAGCTGTGTTGCATTGTGGGTAGGGAAGCATTCACCAGCTTCTCATGGATAATACCAGTAAATTAACTGCTAATTTCACATTTGGTATTAAATAAAGTTCTTTACCTTTAGTTTATTCACAGCCGAGGGTGAGCAAGGCTCAGACACAGTGAGCAAAAATGGATAATTTCATTGCTTGGCTCTCCACAAGGCATCCTCCCACAGTACAGCAGCTTTAATATAAGTCATGATCTCAAATAGTGTGTGTGCATCATGAATTGTGGGTAATGTGGGCACCAGATTTGTGATTAATTTATTTTCATCACCAATGATTAATAAAGTAGTTGTTGCCACTCATAGATGAATTCATAATGTATACTTTCCTCACGTGCTATTTATTATCAAAAGCATGTTGATAAGAATAGGCTGGTATTGGCTCATGGGCAGCAGGGTAGTCCTATATAGAACCTGAGCCATCAGGATTATAGGCCAACATTTAACAGCATGTCACAGACGTATCTCATCAGCTGATGAGTTACAAAAGGCCATCAGCATAATTGATTAATTCTACAGATACACCTTTTTACATTTCTTCCAGGTGCACACTTTCACTGACGTCTGCTGGGACAAGTGTGTGGACAGTCCGGGCTCCAAGCTGGACTACCGGACAGAGACGTGCCTGCAGAGCTGTGTTGAGCGTTTCATCGACACCACCCTGACCATCACCAACCGCTTCACACAGATGGTGCAGAAGGGCGCTCATTAATAATGGACGAGAGATGCCAAAAGGACTATGTAATGACATAAATATAGTGTATTCTTAGCACATTGTTATAAGATAATGTTGAGAGGACAAGTTTTTTTTAATATAACTTACTGTTTAAGCTTTGGACTGGTGGTGCTTGAAGGGAATCTCTGCGTGGTTTCAGCTGCAAATGGCAGCAAGAAGTATCTGTTTGATTTGAGAAGCCATTTAATGTGACGGCTCACCATCCTGTCTGTAATCTTTCATGCACTAAACAAAATGGAGAACGGCGCAGGAAAGAACCCAGCTAATATGGCTGCAGTCTCCTCTGAGTCACCACTGTTTGGAGGACAGATCTGGGTTCACTGACAAGTTTGTCACTTTATTTGTCAAACCTGTCACTGACATCATTGGATGGAGAATGGATGTAAAGCTGCAATGATTTGAATTCAACACATTGTTTTCCTATAAATACATATCTATAGCCCAACCGATACACAACACATAGGCTGACACTGAAGCAGTACATTTCAATGGGAATTAAATAATTATAAAAAACCCTGAGCATCTTTTTCTTCATTATGAATTTATTTTTAATGCTATCGCTCATATCAGAAAACATATGCACTGATGCCTAGATATCTGTGACAGGCCAGTATCTCCCAATAATATAAATAAATATTGAATGGTTTATTGATAAGGCTTAACTTCATTCACAAAGCTTAATAGTAATAGCACACATCAAGGCATTCTGAATGTTGTTACAACACTTCCTCTGTACTTGGCAGCCAAATCTCTGCTTTGCAAGTATTGAAGTAACTTCATCCTGATTAAAGTAACATGGAATAACTTTGCACACTAATGCAATAGTATTGAATATACACAAAAAAAACCCACTAGAGGTCAAAATAACTCCTGGGGAATGTTGCTACAAAATACTTGGGCATTATAATATGGCAGGTATGAAAATTAACAGGGAAGAAGGGGCTTTTTAATCAACAGGGACATTGTTGAAATCTTTTAGCCATTATTGTAACAGGATTAATATCAAATCTTTACATTAAAACAGTTTGATCACAGAGATAACGTTTAGGTGGACAGTGGAAACCTGCATTTTATTCTACATCTTCAAGAAAAAAACAGAATTTGTCACGTGCTGGGCCAAATATCCAGTTTACATTGTTATGGTGATATGAGACTATCTATCCTCTTAGATACATTAGATATCATTATATCATAAGTCATCACTGTTGTCTTTTCCTGGTTTTAAAGGCTCATTAGAGTTAAGTGATATTATCTTCTTACCTTTCTACACTGTCCTACTTGATCTAATACTTGTCTTGACCCACTTAGTCATTATATCCACATTACTGATGAATATTGATCAGAAATCCCTTTATGTTAATAAGTACCAATAGTCATCCCCTACAGTATGAGCAAAACATATAGAGAAGTAGTTGTTGAAAAGTATTGTGTTGTGTTGTGTTGTATGTTATTTTAAGGCCATTTTGAACAACACAAGTGGGACATAATGTTAGCCATTAAACGTACCTGATTATTCCACCCAATAAGGAGGATTTTCTGTCTGCTGCTCATCACTGACCTGCAATGGGGTCAAAGTTGAAATGACCCAGAAAGACCCAGTGCAGTGTTAAAGATTAAAGTGGAGGTTCCCAACCCCTTTGACCTCTGACCTCTTGTAAAAAAAACAGCTGCTAGTGAGACTCCTTGTCACTTTCTATGAGTTGTTAGCAGTTCCACCCAAGAGACAATTTCTCCTCATGGTTTCATGAATTTCTCACATGGTTTCATTTGAATGACAGCTTGAGGTCTGATAACAATAAACACTGATTTGTGTTGCACTAGACTAAACACCACTGAGCCACACACCTAGCTGTGTGCATAGTAGTTACAAGTAGCTCTGCCTAAACCAGCTACAACAGCACGTTGTTACAGATGTATTCATCCACCACAATTATCAATCTAATAATATGACATACAGAAATGTATCAGTTATAGAGGCCTTTTTAAAAATGGGATACATTTGATACTTAGTAAAATGCTTTGAAATTCTTCATATTTTTTTTAATATAAGTGATTGGTACTCTTATTCAAGAAAAGGATCTGAGTACGTCCTCACCTCCTGCCCAAACCATGGAAACATGTTCCGGGGTCTTAATAAGAGGGATTCAGACATTGGAAAAACATGCTGACATGCAGTTTAGACTGCTGTCGCGTAAAATGAAAATCAAGATGACTACAGCATTTCCAGTGTAGCTCAGGAGTTTTGATTTAATAATAATGCCTCTGTTTGACCGACATCTACAAATGAGACCATCGGCCAGAAGATTTTCACAAAACTGGGCAGACATATTTTCCACTTTAGTAACACATCATCTTTTAAAATATACGCTTTATTCACAATAATTTTGTCTTTCTTGTTGAATGAAAAGTTCAAGTTTGATAGGTTGCAGCTGTTGGTCAGTTTTATTCTGGCAGAGGATCATAGGATGTCCACTGAAACGTTGCATACAACAAGTAACATAAATGCTGCGAAACCCTGTCACAATGGCATTACATTTGTATTTATGGTCATCTTTGAGGAATCTGGTCAGAATGTCAGTGTATGGGCACACAGTTGTTCAGTGTGTACTGCCGATCGGTAGTGATGGACGTAAATCAATAAATATGTACATTACACGCAAATATCAGAGGGGGTTAGTGCTGGTAGATCACAAGATACACTGGTAGAACAGTATTTCAAACCCTGTAAGACTGATTATAAAGAAACATGTATATATAAAAACAATTACAGACAAAACTAAACAGTAAGGAGGTTAATATTTTTGGCTGCTCTGAGTGCAGACTTCATTGCAGTTTCAATCCACCCGTGTGGTGTGGCTGTGTGTTCTCCTGCAAAGTGCACCCGCCCCTCCCTCTGGAACAGTTCTCTGGCATAGTGTCCCTTTTGGTAGGGGGTGAACAGGGCGAACGCTCCCAGACTGTAAGGATCCAAGCCCCACTTCTTCACCAGGCCCCCTGTGCACAGAGGCCTGATGTACTCTCCGTGGATCTTCACCAAGTCGTCCAGGACCACAGCCATCAGCTCCTCCTCGCTCATCCCCTGGAAGAGCGTGGAGTCGTCGGAGCAGGTGTAAGAAGCCAGGAGGGCTCCTGCGGCTGTACCGGGGAAGCTGTGGCTGGGGTAGTAGATGAAGCGAGAGGGGCGGTCTGTGATGCTCTTCCCTCCTCTGATGCCCTCTTTCTCCCAGAAGCGATCCCTGAAGCTGAGTACCACCTTGGTGGAGCTGGCGTAGTGAACGGAGCGCAGGGCCTCCATCTTGTCCCCGGAGAGGGGGGGCTGGAAGTCAATGAAGAGGGTGGCCTTCGCCGTAGATGTAACCAGGGCATAGTCCGCTGTCAGGTTGGTCAGGGAGCCTGAATTACGCCAGTCCTGGAACGTGACCGTCACCTTGCTGCCGCCTGTTTGGTTGATGAGCTTGACCTTGGAGTTGAGGAGGATGGTGGCGTTTAACAGCTGGTAGAAAGCCCTCGGCAGGTGTTCAAAGCCGTCTGTCACTTCGAAGTACCTGGAAGAAACCTCTATTAATTAAACCCTCTCATCATAGTACATCATTAAATCTGCACCAAGCACTATTTTTATATCAACAGTTGATTTTAATGTTGTGAAAAGCCCGCAGAGATGAAGCGACTCTGCAGTTTCCCTCTGCCGTTCCCAGTAAAACAAACAATTGTATGCCAACTGTTTGTCACCAAACAGCACATAAAGCTTGTGACTAGCCTGTGTTTGCTAACACTCGCTAAGAAGAGATCAGGTCATTCCGCAGAGAGGAATAGGTGAATCTCTTTGGCAGACATGTCTTCATGTTAGTTAATCATGTTTGAAATCTGGTTTTGATCCGATACCAAGTAACGCAAGACCAATATCAATGATATCACTACTTTTCATTACCAAAAAACAGGACTTTTTTTTTTAGGATAATGAAAATGTCGAGCTCTCAGGGAATCACTTAGGTCAAATGCCAAAATAGTGAGGTCCATGGCCTACATGTAGCCTTAATACAGGAATCCTATATCTTACACAATTACAGAAAAAGTGTATTATATTCAGCCTTGTTTATGTTTTAGAGTTTAGGTATGGGTTATTATTTTTTGGGGTTTCATTAACATAATTTATGTGGTTAACACATTGCAATGGGCTGAACATGTTATTTAGATGTCTGAATATAGTATGCTATATTTAATCAGTTTGACTAAAATATCTTTATTTCACTGTGGTGTGCCTGGCATTTTCCTCCTCCTCCTCCTCCTCCTCCTCCTCCTCCTCCTCCTCCTCCTCATACTTAAACAAGTTTGTGGTGTTGACACAAAAGTCTGACACACACATCACAGTAACTGTAGCTCCTAATGATGTTCCACTATTGGAGCCGACACTGCAGGATGTCAGATTAGGCGAGTGGTCAGGATGTGCAAATTGCGTGAGTTGTGCACACGACAACACGAAATACGTGTACGTGTCCCCACAGTGCACAAAACACAATATAGAAAACATGTGTGCAGCTGCTTCAGTTGTTTGGGAGAATGTTGCAACGTTGTTCTGCTGTGAATTTCCAGAAATGTTTAATTGACTACAAAATTTCCCCTGACTTCCCATCAGCACAGTGGGTGGAGATAATGACTCCTCCTTCTAAATTCCAACAACATGTCTCTTCTTATCTTCCACTATGCTCCTAAAATAGGCTAAATAAAGCCAAACAAATATTAATGCAAAGTAATTAAATGTAACACTGTAGGTTATTTATTTTGTTGTTGTTTAATGTCTAAGCAAAAATATTTTACATTCTAACATTCCATTCTGCTATATTAAATAACACATGTATTATGTGACACAGAAGACTAAATCCATCCTTGAGAGGACTCTTCACCGATAAAAGAAACACCTCAGTTTTACTCAACCGATCAGATTATTTCTGCCTTCAGAGAAGCACCAAGCCAAAGTAAGGTCTATAGGCTGAATGCTGCCAGCAGACACATAATAAAAAACGGTCAAATGAATATTTCTTACTCAGTGTTGTCATTGATGTCTGACTGTATGTACAGCATCTCTATCAGTGACGTGTAGAAGAGGCTGTTTTCATTCAGGATGTCCCCGATCATCCTCAAGGCACCGCGACTCAGGTTGCCCTCCTTCACCAGGTATTCCTGTCAGCAGTGAAACATACACTTTGTTCATACTGGGAACATTTTCATTCAGAATCGAGCTGTGACCTGTTGTGAGTCAGGTTGATATAAATAAAGAAATCTTCACCTTTACTGTGTAGGAATCATATTTATCCAACATGGCGCTGCAGCCCATTCTCTTTAGGTCTTCTCTCACCTGTGCACAGATATATCATACATATCTTTCACTTAGATATCCTCATGCCATAAGGAAATACAAAAGTTTACAAAAGTAAAGCTATACTGTCAGTGAGTGGAATGCGTACAAACCTTCCAGAGTGTCTGACTGAAAAGCAGAGCTGCTGACTTCCCCTTCTCTCTCTCGTTCAAGCTGTAGTTGAGCACACCAGGGTTGTCTTCCACAGCGTACGTTTTCTGAAGCACACCATTAACCAAATAGTAGGTGTTGATGTCGTCTTCGATGAAGGGGTTTAACGAAATGTGTAATTTGGAAGCGAAAGACAGCAAAATCCTGTGGAATAGAAATGACATATTAATATATATAATATGTTTGTAATATGTATGTTCTTCTAGGCAACACCTATTATGGATGAAGCATTTAGGTCTGAGGTGTCCAAACTTCTTACTTTGGACAAAACTGAAATTTAATGAAGGGCCAATGATTAGGGATTAGCATTTTTACTTCACAAACTGTTACAGTATAGTTTAAAAAAAAATAGTTTTCATTTATTCATCATTTTTCACTATAACATCGGATGGACCAAACCACACCTTATGGCAGGCCAACTTTGGCCCACAAGGCCCTATTTTGAGCAGCTGTGATGAGATCTTACATGAAATATTCTGCATTGAATTATAACTGAAATGGATTTTCCACCAAGAACTTCTATTATCTTAAAATCCTTATAATGACATATGTTCCCTTTTCAGAATCTATGAATATATACTTTTTTTTTCAGTTCCAAAGTCTGCTGAATAGTGGACCACGTTTTCTTTGATATTTTCGTCACAAATCATGTATTATGCCATCATGATGTGATGAGTAGGAGAGTATTGTTGCCACCGTTCGCAAACCCTTCATTTCTCACATCGACGGCGGGGCACACTCTGACCTGCAAAGCCACAAAGGAAACTAAAGTGGCACAATGAAGCGTGGGAATGTCCTCTACCTGCAGAGCACATGAATTACCTTCAGCTATTATCATATCAAAAAGTTGTCACTCCATAACTCTGTGTTGTTGACATCTGGACCTTAACAATTTAAGGCAAAATTTGCCTCTTAAAATCAGCACAGGGAAAATGTACACTTACACTGAGCACTTAATGTGAACACAGCCTGTCAAACTCTGCACATACAGTACGTCAGTCTGCTCTGTGAGGCTCAAACATGCTGCTGTAAACACTTGTTGACTGAAGGGGGACTTTAAAGCTGCATTAGCTGATATCTTGCCACATGGGGGCAGTGCAATTAGCTGTAAACTCAATACTGTTGTATTACCAACTCACAAAGTTGATATGGCAAATGTGTTCCCAAACAGCTGCCTAATGAGACATGAAGTCATACTTCGGGGCACCTCCTTCAGAGCCTGAATTGATTTGAAAATAAGTTATTCACAATTGTTTCAAGACAGAAATCTCAGTTTATGTCCAACCACACATCAAGCTTGTAAATAACGTCTTTCAAAGTCAATTTAGGGTTGTTTGGCTTCCTGAGACCTAGGTTACACTTGGCCAGCTGTATGGAGCCATTTCATATCCATTTTTGTATGGGTTTCTTTTTCAGTTAGTTTGTGTTTTGGTGATGCCTTCATTTTCATTTTTGGTGAACTGTTCCTTCAAATATTGCATTTAATTGAGTAGTTGATTAATAAGTGGCTTCAGTTTTTTGTTGATGGAACAAAGTGTCTTGAAATCATAAGTCCATTAAGGTCAGTGTCATTTTACGACCCAGCTGACAGTCAAAAGAGACAATCCTGTACTCACTTGTGAAAGCTGGGGATCCTCATGGCGCCCATTTCAGCGTACCAGCCTTCCTTTCTGTTCCTGAAGGTCTCCACGCGGCCTCCAATACGGCCACTGGCTTCTATTATGGTCACCTTGTTGAGCATGAGGACACACAGGCGACACACTTTAAGTATTCGCTCAGAAAACAGATGTTGAAAGTAATGACTGAATCATTATTTCCTCATTATAAATGACTCTACCTTGTGTCCGGCATCTTCTAAAAACTTGGCAGCGGTCAGCCCAGCGATGCCCCCGCCGATGATTGCTACGTGACGGGGTGTCTTAGAGGCAGGGAGGCCTTTATCCACAATGCCAAGGAGCTCGCTGTAGTCGGTGTCCTGGAGGCACTCGTACAGAGGGTCTCCAAAGATCCCACTCACTGCAAACACCACAACCCCGACTAGAACCAGAGGAACTGACAGAGGAGGAACATATCAGTGCAAGAGATGAAGTCAAAGCATCATACTCTCAAATACTAACAGTCATACATCATTCTTAAATGGCTAAAGCTCAACCCCGTCCTCTTGGTGATCACCAAGCAAACACTAACTTCTAGTTTCCGTTGTCGAGTGCTAGGCGACAAACATCACATCACCAAGCAGAACTAACACTTTATGACAAATCACATAAAGATGTCCCGGGCACACTGCATTTTCACAGTAATCCACGTGTATTGCACAACCAGCTCTCCCTTCCACACTGCAGATTTATTATCGTTGTATACATGCACATGTCAAAGATGAATAGCAGCATGACCTTTTACGAACGTGTTGTATAATCGTGGTTCATTTAACTTACAGAACTTGCACAGTGCCATGTGAGGGATCATCTTGAGTATGAAGCCCCACAGTCTGGACTTCCCCCTGCTGCTGAGACTGACACTGTGAGAGGAAAACGAAACCTACAGAGGACAAGCAGGGTACTTGTTTAGTGGAACTGCTCAGACAAATAAAAGTGAAATATACCACTGAACCAAATGTGTTCCTTTTCTAAAAACACGGAAAAAATGCATTCAATTTGGTAGGCACATGTTAAATAAATGCAAATAATGAATGCATATGTATTAGTAGATCATCTAAAATCAGAAGAGAAACGGATGCAGCTCAGACTAGACTATCATTCCACTCACCTGTATCAAAGGTAAAGTCTCGTAAGTTGTTGTAAGCCTATGCATGGCTGAGGACAAATGACAGAGTCCCTGTTAAAGCTAAACCTTCAGTGCTGTCTCTCCATACCTAAGTCGCCTGGAAAACCTGGAAGTGTGGTATGTGTGAAATTGCACACAACGTAATTTTAATGAGACTGTGTGGCTCCTCAGGTCTTCCAGAAATATTTTCCCACACCGGCTCGAGAGTCAACCACACTGAACAAATCAGATTAGTGAGGTTATACTTGTCATCAGCATACCTCATTTCCTCCATCATCACTCATTTCAATATCTGACCTGAGAGAGCTCATTCAGTCGTCTCCAAAAAAGCCAGAGGCAAACTTAAAGCATCACACCAAACATACTTTACAAAACACAGTAGAATGTAAGATTTAACTACAAAGATCCTTTCATTTGTATTTTCTTTGAAAAAAAAAATGGTTTAAGTACTCACTTGTGAAAATGTGTTGTCTTCGTTGCCAGAAGAGAGCAGTCCCAACTTCTACCCTTCCTGTCTCCTACAGAGACCAGGACACAGACACTTTTTGTATCCCTCAGTAAATGAAACCAAAAGCCAGAAGAAGGAGAGTTTCACTATCTTGACATCACGGAGCATTTAAATGCATTGTACACAAAGCCGAGTTAATGCTCAATAAGCACTTTTGAGGAAACTGGAAGTGATGAAAGAACCCACTCTGACAAAAACAAAGGAGGAGAAGAGCGGAAAACCCACAACTTCTATAAAAACCTTTTCACGGGAAAACCACACACAGGAGCTGGGGGGAAATCTGTGATTCAGATCCCCAAGAATTCCAGTGGGCTGCTGTGTTGTCGCAGAGCTCGATGTGGAAGTGAAGAGCGGTTGCTGCTTCTATAGACAACTCGGAGAGAATGAAGCTCACCTGACCTGCTTATGAGGCTCAGGTGATGAGCAAACTGTCTAGCAGTATACAGATGAACCGTTTAGTAGTTATACCTATACAAATGATGCACAGCTGACTGAGCACTGTCTGAGGGCAACGGGCAGGTTTTATTTGACATTTTATCAGCATATGTTAAAAATACTGAGTTCACTGAACTCATGAGGCTTTAGGAGTTAAGTCAGCCATGTTAACGCATAATGTGTAGGACACAGCTCTCCCAACACCCTGAGAAGTCAGACAGAGGTCTTGGCTACAGGGTCAGCTAAATGAAAGCGTGCTAAATAATTGAGTAGTGATGAAAAAGAATAAAAGATAGACACAATTAACATAAAGCAGGCAGCTGTTTTCAGCATCAATATTTGATGCTTCCTGCACAATACCGAACAGCAGACACAAGTTAGCAGACTGAGCATCTAACATTAAAGAAGCAGATATTTCACTCAGGTGGTGGAGATCAAACCAATGAATCAAAAAAAGGAGTGAAAATATTGTACTCGGATCTATCAGAAAAATTGAAAGATCAACGACACTGTTTGCCCACCCATTCATTCCCCAAGTGGTTACAAATATGTTATTGGAAGATTTTAGAGAAACAGTTTGAGCAGCTGATAATGTCACCTGATTGCCTTTTTCCCCCCAAGAGTGATATGACAGTATCATCACACTTCTGTCTGTGGTCAGTATGGAGCCCAGAGACGATTAGCTTTGCAAAGCAGAAACCATTTCAGAAGGGGCAATCCCCTAACCTGACTCTGTCCCAAGTCCGAAACTCTGTCAATGAGCGCCCCTAAAGGTCTCTAAGTAACATATATCTTGTATAAAGGAACAGTTCACCCAAAATGAAAATTCAATTGTTACCTAGTCCCCCCACATTTTCCTGAATAATTGAAGTGGATGGGGACTTGTTTTAAAATTAAAAAAGTAGCAACAACAAAAAATGGCTCCATCCAGCTCGAATGGTGTAATCTAAATCTTGGGAAGCCCTGAGCCCCTCAACGTGAGGTAGAGCACATACACCCACTTCAGACGGGGTGCACGCTAACACATTTAGCTTAGTAGCTATGGCAAAGATTTTAAATCAATTTGAGATTCGGGACTTCCGTAGACAAGCTGTAAGGAGACATAATTCATGTTTTAGTTTTTCTGTTTTTTTTTACCTTGTAAAACAAGTGCTCAGCTACTTCAGTTGTGTAGGAGCTATGAAGCTCCAGACATATTTTGTTGAATACCAAAGACTTTCCACCGGAAAGGGGGCTGAGAAGGTCGTGACTGAATTTTCATTTTTGGGGGGAACTACCCTTAAATCTGGACACAAAATCAGTAATGCAACCGGTCACACTGAATTACTCCCTGTGGAAACGTTATTGTCCTTTTAACATTTATGTTTGTAGTGAGCCAACAGGCTGAAACTTTGGAGAGATCTAGCTGTTTGCACCTGCTCCCAGTGTTAATGCTAAGCTAAGACAAATAAAGCTAAATTAAGATAAGTGAATCATGTCCCGGCTCCGGCACTGAACTTGGCAGACAGATATGAGC
Source organism: Diplodus sargus (assembly GCA_903131615.1). Classification (NCBI taxonomy): domain Eukaryota; kingdom Metazoa; phylum Chordata; class Actinopteri; order Spariformes; family Sparidae; genus Diplodus; species Diplodus sargus. The sequence continues at coordinate 2,050,825 of CAEMYA010000041.1, forward strand.
GTGAGCCTGTATCTTTTCATTCCACTCTGATAAAAGGGGAAAAGTGTTTTCTCAAAATGTCATGATAGTTTTATCTGATTAGTGATTGGGTGTTTATTTAGATTGCTAAGTTGCATTATGGGAATTTTTGTGAATGTAAGATTTTGTCAGCATCATATTTTAAATTGTCCAGGTCCAAAAGTCAACAACACAGAGTTATAGAGGGACATTTTTGAATATGATAACAGCTGATGGTAATTCATGTGCTCTGCAGGTTACAGCGAGGACATTCCCATGCTTTGTTGTGCCACTTTCATTTCCTTTGTGGCTTTGCAGGTCAGAGTGTGCCCCGCCATCGACGTGAGAAGCGAAGAAAAATGCTCTCCCACACATCATATTAGCATAATACATTTGGAGGGCTTTAAACATTTGGAGGGCTATAAATGTGTCAGTAATTTAACATGTAAATAGGTAAATGAATATACAACTGTTTTTTAATATATATAAATAAATGAATATACACATTTAACATTTACATTAATAATTTCTCATTTAATTTGTGCTTTATGTATGGTAAACATTTAGCATAATATCACCTTACTATTAATATATATATTGTATTTCAGCTCACACTTACTCTTACACACTATTTATCACTACCATGCCAACAGGTCAATTTATGGCAATCCACTCTCCATAAAGAGAGCCCAAACCACCTGCCACCACTTATGGCATGTTTGATACAGGAGCATTTTTTCCTCAACATTATTCAGGCTACTCTGTTATCAAATGTGCAGCTCTCAGTAGCAGACTTCATAAAAAGTACTACAGGTGACTCCTCATATTAGTTGTTGTGAGGAGATCATCTGCTCCAAAAAGTTGAGCCTTATACTGACAAAGCCTCATTGGAGCTCTAGTTGTTGACGCAAGCAAAAGCAACCCATGTTTTATCCCAATCTTTCAAAAGCAGCATATGTTCATAGCTTTTCGTTCTGCTTTTGTATTTTTTTGACGACCTCACTGTCTCTTCTCCTCCAAAGCGTTTAGAGACGCGTCGGAGTCACGCGGGGGCTGTCTCATTACGTATACGTCATGGTACAGGAAGTAAACAAACCAGCTCACGAGACCTGCTTGGACTGCCATGACAGCTCGTGCAGGTTTAATATTTTCCTCCTCTGTTTAAATCAGCCAGCAGCCAGAGGATATATATCTACGATAGGAGGCTGCTTTACTTGTTGCACTGTGCTGCGATGTGTTTTGTTTCCGGCTAAGAGGAGCCTGATTTGACTTACTTCAGTCGATGGGTCCGAGCCTAACGCCACAAATCTCTGGTAAAATATTCGACGATTTAAAGAAAACATTCTTATTGGCAAAGTGTGACACCTCACAGGACATGATTGAAGACCTCAAAGAAATCGCAAGGACATTCTCTTGACTTCGGCTTTAATGTAGTACACGAAAAAGCAATATAGTCGGTTATATATTGACTTATTATCTCCTCGCCTTTCATTTGTAACGTTAGTCTTTCTCCACTCCTAATGAACCGTGGAGACTGACAGCGTGCTATAGCGTGAGCTTATTCATACAGTTGATGTTATGTTGAAATATATTGCTGCTGGCCGAATGTTCCGCTGCTGCGTGTAATGTAGTCAGTTAGCATTAAAACATGCATATCGCGCGTATATTCATCATGCAACAGATGAGCAGGAAATTTGTCAAATCCATGAGTGGGGTCTGGTGTCGCGTTTTCTCAGAAGAGCAGATAACGGTGTGCGTCAAGGCCAGCGTTAGTCTAACACTTTACCCAGCTGTTGGAGGTTATTGGGACTGATAAATACGGATAAACAAATAATAGTAATGTGACTGAACTCTTTCTGGGTTCATGATAAAGCTATTGAACACTCGTTTACTGCCGAGACATCGTACAGACTAACGTTAGCAGCTAGCATGAATATGTTTTGGCTTTGCAGTGTAATGCACGTAATGGGTCGTTTATCATTAAATCATCATTAATCATTAAAGACGAAAATCATGCGGTGTCAACTAAAACCATTCATGTCATCAGTTTTTACTATCTTAACAGTCTACAGTAACTATTGAAGTTAAACTACGCAAACACCTGAGTAGTGCTTTGTTTCCGTGGCGTTGGTCATAAATACTGTTTCCTACTCTGTCTTTGATACTGACACACAAACACAATTAATTCAAAACGCTCAACTAATTTTTGCCCCTGGCCCTCTTTGCAGGTTGATGACCATGAATTCATCCTCTTGAATTCACATTGATCACATACTGACATGCATGCAGCTTCTCAGTCTGTTTCAAATGATATACCTAATCTGTATTCTCCTTTGTTTTCTGTTTTTAAAGATGTGATGTTGCGCTGGCATGCATAAGCTCCACATCTCATCTTGAGGGTGTCACACGAGACAGTAATACCCACAGTGCCATGGCTGAGGTGTTGGGACAGAGGAGCATGTTGGGCTTTGGTGTGGTGTTGGCATGGTTGGTGCTGTTCCACCTGCTGGTCAACATCTGGCTGCTGTGTGTGTTCACCAGCCTGCTGGTAGTGCTCGGTGGCTGGCTCGGCTCACAGGCCGTCCTGGAGTCCAACAGTGTGGTCCACCTGGAGAGGTTTATCACCCTGGAGCAGGTACAGTGATGTTACAGTGTAGGCACGGTTTTAAGCATTTTATTGGATTTACTTGGCAGACATAATTGAAACCTTCCTTGCTTTTGATTGGAGCGGGGGCGCATATGTATTGCCGCTATTGTTTAATTTAGATTTACTTTGTTATGCTAAATTTCAGGTTCCGCCATCTGTGGAGGATGAGCGTCATTTGGACCAAGAGATTCACAACACAGTGGGGAAAATCATCAGGGACTTTGTCTCATCCTGGTACTCCACTGTGTCCTCCGAGAGTGGTTTTGAAACAGAAGTTGAAGAGGCCATGATTTCTATGGCCATGGAGCTGAAAATACGTGCAAGACAAGTCGACAGGAAGGTACTTTGACTAAAGACGTCAGTATTGAGAGCCCTGCAGAGTGTTGACATGTGTTTGCCTACACTGTGTGTAATTGTGTTACACTCTCTGCAGAGACCTGATTTCTAATATGTCACGTTAATGTAAACATCTATTCTCTTGATTTTAATGGAAGCTTTTTACTACAGAACAGGGACACTTTTGATTCTTGATAATTAGTTTGGACACATTTAAAAGCATGGGACCTTCCTCAAAATATTCAGTTGTTTCTTTAGCATGCACTGTTATGCATTACAGTATGTAATAACTTACGAAGATCTGTAATTGATAAAACATTTAATCAATTATTTTTGTATAATTAATATCTATTATAATATGAGGCATTTCGAGGTTTGTTGACCTCTGGAGCCATCAATTTTAAAACAATCAGTTGAAACATGCAGCAGGTTGTAAACAGATGCACAAGGCCACATCTCTGTTCTAGCTTTGGCAGACCTGTAACCACTCATTACATGTTATGGCTTCAGTTTGGACATGAGCTGCAATCAGTTTAACCAAAATAAATATATTTTTGAATCGCTGCAGGAGCTGACCCAAAAGATCCTGGATCTGTTTGGCTGCCACCTGCAGGACTACATCAGAGCCAAGGAGCTGGTGAGCAGCCAGCAGACTCCTCTGATGGGAGAGTGGACCAGTGAGAATAAGCAGTTGTGGAAAGCATATTCTGAGGTTACCGCGCCTCATCTAGCCATGACCAGTGATACAGTGGAATTAAACTACATCAGAGCAGTTGGAGATATGTTGCTGCATGTTTTGGTTCCACCACCACACTTGGAGACCCGTACAGGGCGTTTTGTTGTTGGAGAGCTCATCACCTGCAACGTTCTGCTCCCTCTCATTGACAAATTGTCTGACCCTGACTGGTTAAACAGTCTCATGATTGAAATATTCAGCAAGTCTAGCAAACCACAGGAGCCAGTTACAACAGAGACTTCATCACCACAACTGCCACCTCCACCTGTTGAATCAGAGTCGGCTCCACTGCAAGAGTCAAGGCATGTACCTCAAAAGAATAATGAAGATTCTCCACCTCGAGCTGAGACTGAAGTGTTTAATGACACAGAAATGGCCACACCTGAGCTCGCTGCCTATGATGTGACTGACTCAGAGGAGGTGGACTGTCCACAAAACAACATGGAGGAAGAAGAACCAACTCAACCATTTTCAAGGCATTACATGAGAGGAGGCAAATCAAATCCATTTTACCAGGAAAATGACTCTGACCTGGACTCTCCTTCGGTTGACTATAAACAAAGTGCCATTGATTCCCTGCTCATGATAGGCCAAGAGGAGGGCGTGTATGACAGACTGACAGAATGTGCCACATCTGCTGACAACAATAATGGCATGGACCTGGAGGATGTTTGCCCCAGTCCAGTGGATGGCTCCTGCCCTAAAGTCCTGGTGAATTCACAACCAGTAGAGTATCGTAATGGCTGCGGCCCCTCACCAGGTCGCACAGCAGAGGGGACTCCTACTATGAGCAGCCAGCAGGACCTGGAGATTGAGAGCAGTTCCCCTTCTGTGAACCCAGCCATAGGGCTCCGCCTGGGTGTAGAACAGAGTGGGCTGGTTACTGGCAGTGAGCTGACTGATGTCAGTCCATTGCAGGCCTCTTCTCCCATGCCCTCGTTCAGTTTTGAGCCCCTCAGCAGTCCTGATGGACCAGTTATCATCCAGAACCTCCGCATCACTGGCACCATCACAGCGAAGGAACACCGCGGCACAGGCTCACACCCCTACACTCTTTACACCATCAAAGTAAGTAGATGACACCACCTATATCTGTATCTCCTTCCTCTGTTCATTAATCATCACTGCACTTTTCCAGGTGCAACATGTCAGCAGAATTGTTATATTTGAAATCCAGCTGTTCTATGGTGTGCTCTGTGGCCTGGTTCTAGTGGTACTAGGCTGAAAAATAACTAGCCGTAGAGATTTTCATAGACATCTTTAAAGTTATCAATGAAGACGGCACCTTTGGAGTTTTTGACTATTAGCAATTCAATGGTGTAATTACAACGTGATACACAGGCGCCCAAAAGTGACTTTCTCCCATAGACCTACATTGCAAAAGAAGCAGCTGTAAACTGTGGATCAATTTTTATTGAGCACAACAATACCTAAAAAGTAACACATTTCGCTGTCAAGTCAAGAAGAGCAGCAGGATTAAAACATTTTATTCCAATTCAAGTCAGCCAGGGGCTAAACTGGAAGCTCAGCCTGTGGAAGTTTCTAGTGTGCACGCTCTAAGCAGCTTTCATAGGCATGACCAGGGCTCTGCCTCTGACACTGTGTCTAGTTTTCATAATTGAAAAAGGGCAACAGACGCTCTCCTAGGGCTGCAATATATTCGGCCAATGTCAGGTCCCAGAGGATTTTTGACTGATCGTCAGTTGTTGCCGGAAGCACGTCAACAGACAGAGCAATACACCAACAAAAGCAGTGAAGAAGACTGTTAGAAAATACTGAAAAATGTCCATTCAGTTTTTTCAAGAGCCCAAGGTGTCATAATTAAATTGCATGTTTTATGTGACTATTCGTCCAAACCCCAGAGATAATCAGTTTATTATCAAAAGGGTAACTGTGTGTTGAATCAGATATAGATTGTTTACATCATAATACATTTGAATCTTTTTAGTATATAGCACATATTTTTGCCTAGGTGATTTTTCCCATTATCGCAGTCCTACAGTCCTTAAAGTATATTGAATCTTGGCACAAGCTTCACACTGTGTTGTGTTGGTTTTCAGTATGAGACAGCGATGGGCTGTGAGAGCCCAGGGAGCATCCAGCCAGGCTCTGAGGAGGCTGAAGTTGTAGTCTCAGGTTGTGAGAATCCATCATCAGTTCAGCCGGTAGCCTATCACATGGTCAACAGACGATACAGTGAGTTCCTCAACCTGCAGACACGGCTTGAAGAAAAAACAGAACTTCGGAAACTCATCAAAGGTAGGAAGGAAGGACTCTTTTTCAAATTTGATCCCCTGTGTGGCTGTTCTGAGCCACCAGTCCTAATAGTGGCCAAATGATCTTTAGTCTGGCTTGAGGGGAACATGCAAATCTGGAATTGCAGTTGAATTCTTGGCCATTGCTGAAACGATGCAGTTTGTTTGATGTTTAGTACCAACATCCAGGATTTTCTTGTCTGTATACTGTTTCAGGTGTCAAAGGTCCAAAGAAAATTTTCCCAGACATGCCCTTTGGAAACATGGACAGCGACAAGATAGAAGCCAGGAAAGGACTGCTGGAGACCTTTCTAATGGTAAATTGATTGATATTTTATTTCATGAACTAAGTATTAATATGCCTAATGTAACAATTTATGTTGTTTGTCCTCTATTTCAGCGACTCTGTACCATCTCTGAAATAGCCAACAGTGAAGAGATGCAGGAGTTTCTGGCTCTCAATACAGACGCTAGGATCGCCTTTGTCAAGAAACCTTTTATTGTGTCGCGCATAGATAAGGTTTGATCATGAACTGTTTTTATTTGTAAGATAATTATGCCTGAGCCCCTATTGGTTTCACAATGAGGTTGTAATGCAGTGCTTGTGTGTTTTTGTGTATAGATTGTGGTGAATGCCATCGTAGACACTCTGAAGACGGCATTTCCTCGTTCAGAACCTCAGAGTCCAACAGAGGAGAATGAAGGAGAGTTGGATGGAGGGAAAATAAGTAGTGACAAGAAGAGCAAGTAAGACCACAGAGATCCAGTTTTGCCAGGGAACTAAAACCCATACATAGAGAGGTGCTACACAAGTGGCAAACCTTTTTGCAAACATGCAAAAATTATGTAGATTTCCAGAAACGCTGGGTTTAGTGCTTCCTTTTTTCCCACCACAACAATCATAGCACTGTCCAACCACAAAAAACTGTTTTAATTCCCTGGTAGTGATGACATCAGTTTGGACATGTATAGGGATAGGAGGATAATAAGGTCTTATATCATGATCATTTTAATTTCCATTATTGATATAATCGTGAATATCCTTATAAGAGACTTGATAATGCTGTTTAGCTTGCCATCAGTTCCTGATTTCCTGATTCATTTTTAATTGCCACAGAGGGAATCTTACAACTTTCCAGTCATTATGAAATCCAAAGCCTACTACCGTGTCTAAAGGCTATGCTTGCCCATTGTATCCCCCACAAAAAGAAGAAGTTAAATCAGATGTGTGAAAATACGGTAGATTCCAAACAAAGGACAGAGAGATGAGGTGGCCACTGTTTATCAATCTGTTATTGTTTCATTGTTTTTCATGTAAACATTTGTTTGTTTGTATGATTTGTATGATCCTAGGTCTCGTCTGAAATTCTCCAGTAAAAACATCCCCTTCATGAACGGCTCAGACATTAGACCGCAGGTTTTGTTCAGTTTCGAGCAAACCAGCACAGTAAGTAACTGCACTTTGATGAGAATCAGTGATTCAGTAATACAGTGACTTTTTTAGGGATGGTTCAAGTTTTTTTTCAACTTGAAGGTGTTTAACGGGATGTCTTTGGGAGATCTTCAAGCCTTTATCACCGAACAAGAGAAACTGTCCATCAGAGGCGAGCCAGAGAGCGACGACAGTCCAGTAGTCAGAGAATTCAGAGGCCACATTATTGACAGCCTGAGTGGAAGGCAAAGTCAGGAAGCTGGTAAGAACCTGGCAAAGTGGCATACATTGTGAGATAAAATATTTATTCTGTTTGATCTCTTGTTGTTACATGTCTTAAAACTGCTGTAGGTAGGTTTAAAGTCAACAGAGGACCTCAATGTGTACTGATATAAAATAAATCCTGTCATCACCATTCGCCACCTCAGCGTCCAATGCAGGAAAGTTATTGCTCTTAGTCTGCTGGACCCAGCGGAGTGCTCATTATACCAGTGTTGGCACTAACACAAGCTTATAGTACAAATAAAGAGAGCTGGTATTGCAGTGAGATGGATTCATTCAAATATTTTACTTTAGCCAAAATTCAATTTTGAACTTGAATCCTATCCTGTGGGCCTCTCAGTTTTATTCCTGCAACCATCATGTCTGCTCATCTGACTCACCCTGGCCTGTCTGCTTTCGTTTTCCTTTGTGTCAGACCAACTCACTGACTCACTGACTGTTGTCTTCTTACTTTCCTGTCTGCTTCACTCTACCACTTTCCATTTAGTAACTCGCCATGCTTATAGCTGGACTATCTGATCTACTGCAGCTTGTTCCATCTTGCTCACATAAGAATGTGACTTGGTGTTACTGTCCTTTTATTTTTTCTTTCCAAACCTTAAAGCTTCGAGGAATATGACATTCACTGACATGAGTTACAGCTGTGTTGCTGGTTGGATGAATGTAAACGTGCCATTGAAGGCAGTTCGGACATTACACTCTGGCTTTCGTTAACTCAAGCAGCTCTGTTTGTGATGGAAACCCAATTAAGTGATGTTGATGTTTAAGTGTTATGTCAGTTGACCCCTTTAAGAGCGAGGCAGTGGGATAATATGAGATAGTTGATGCGTGTGAGCAGAGAAAGCCAGAACTGGAAGTGAAACTTTGTCACGTTCTTTGTAACCTACACATTTGAAACAGTTTCTTTAATTGTTAGTCAGCTTAACTGTTTAATATTAGTTATTCATTTATCATATATTAAATATGATATTTTCCATTAGAAAATTACTTGAATGATGAACTATATGACTCTATAATAATGGCCTATTTTAACTGTAAACACCTATCAATATTCAAAAAATGGCTCGCCAAAATCTATACTGTGGCTACTAAGTGGCTAAAAAGGAATGATATCAGTGTGTGCAAAATTTCATTTTTATTTTTTGAATATAGATATAGATAGGCAATAAATAGATATTGCAATAATATTATTATCACTAAGTGTTTTGACCTCAACAATCATGTAATAAAAATCTGGTACTGGAGCATTCCTATTTTAAGCACCATTTCCCCATTCACCCTCATGAATGGACTCATGTCTTGTTTGCTTGCCCTAGAACTGTTAGCAGCCCTTAACTCTTCCATCCTCCATGTTGCATCATGTACTGCCACTCTTCAATCTTATTCCATCACAGGGAATCACCATAAGAAAAATGACTGATCTAATTAACATTATATGGATACTATCTGTGAATTCACTTGACATTGGTATGAGACAATTCCCGTTTACTGTCATTACTCTGTGTGATTTTTTTTCTAGGTAAGCAGCATAAATACAATTTTGACCAGACCGATTAATATAAGGGTTCCACCTGTAAAGGTTATGATTTACAGAATACTAATATGCTACTTTCACAATAGATGCATAGATTAGGTGTAGACTCATTATCAGCCTGGCCAGTTATCTGGGTGGATATATCAGACCAGTCCTACAGAAAAGTGTATTTCCTGTGTAGATGACATTTAATAAATGAAGTTACTGCAGAAAGCTGTCAGTGAACAGGGTACTCAGTGTATGTGTATGCATTGTGCATGCATGGTTGCAGCTGTGTTTCATCTTGAATTCATGTCAGTTATTATGGGGTCCATTATTGTATTAGTGTTATGAAAACTCTTCAACTGTGACGATCATCACTTAAGACTACAGAGAGGTGTGTGTTTGATTCTCAGAGAACTATTGTGTTTCCTGATCAGGCCTTTCACTCAGACAGCATTGCAGGATAGTGTTTACCAAAAGACGGCTTTGATTAAACCATACTTGTAATGTTGAAGAACATTTGTGAGTGCTAAAATCAGAAATCATGCTCAGCACAGCCTGCAGCATCTAGCTCTATCCACATGAGGGCAGTGTTGGTAAATGTATGAGGTGGATGATGTGACAACTGGACCTGCATGTTGATCAGATGCGCACAGAAGAAATGTATTTCTCTGAAACATATCATAATGTTTGTTTTGAGATGTACAGTCTGTCAGATGCTGATCTGATTGAGATTATCACTTGTAGGTTGTCATGGTGAGTTGTGTTTTTATGTGTCTTGCATTGTGTGACCACAGCATCTGAGACGGCGCTGGCTGAGGTGGCTCTGAACATCCTGTGTCTGCTGATGAGGAAGCAGTGGAGCTGGCTGTGCAGTGAAAACATTCAGAAGACCATCAGACTCCTGTTTGGGACACTTATTAACAGGTGACACACTGCATTCATTTAACAGTCATGAGATGCCACTAAAGAGTCCTACAAAAAACCTAATTTCAATGTCACTTGTTAAACCGCAATCCAGGAAGTTATCAGTGGATATATAGATTTAGATAAAATGCATTAATTGCAAAATAACTGCCTTATATTTCAGTAGATATGGTCAAAGCCCATGTTTTAGATCGAGACATTGCAAGGTTCTGTATTTCATTACATTTTGGCAAAATCAAGTGAATTATTATATACTTAATCAATCAGTCAAGTGCAAGCTCAAGTCTAAAGGTTTAGCCATGCCAACAATGTGGCTTTAGTAATGGTGGTATTACTATGTCTCTCAGACAAACTGTCTGTCTGTTCAGATCACAAATATCACAACAGCCCTCGTTCAGTCTTTGGACCCTCAGCTGCAATAGTGAGGGAGCAGAAATTCTTTCCAATCAGCCATCACTCTCAATGCAGCACTGGGGATCTACTCATGTTGATACTCTTACAAACACAAGTCTTGGTCAAATCCTGATAGGATATATCGCCATTGCTCTATAAAATTCTTAGAATATTCAACTAAAACTCTGTTGTAAGGGTTGTATTGATGATGAATCAACATTACCATTAATGCAATACTGAAATAACACTTATTAGCTTAACAAAATGAAAAGCTGTGAATGTTGTAGGTAATAACATTTTGTTTAAAATGAAATGATAAGTCACTTTTTATGCTTGGATCAATATAATACATTTGAGAAATAGTATGAAAATCAAAGATAAACTACATCTTTAACTATCCCATTTCAAGCATGTGCTGCAGTACTCACTTCCGTAGTACAGCAGTTCTGCCGACTACGTGTAAGTTAGCCAAGGAATGCTAATTGCTTGTTCACATGATTGGAATTATGGTACATGGAGCCAACACAGCATCTGTAAACACACTCACCCTCCAACTCAGTAAAACTGCAAACAAATGTTATGAAGTCACTGAGTATCAATCACTGAAAGAACTGAAATATTCACAAGCATTGCCCATTTTTTAGAAGAGACACAGCTAATCATTTGTAGAAAGCCCCTTGCCAGTATGGGATTAACTTTTCTCATTATAGGACATTTCGTAAAACCCATACAATTCTTCTCATAAAGTAAAATGTTCCAGAATCAGAAGCCTGTAACCAAACAGCAATCTGTATGAATATCAGTCCAGGTGACACTGCTCCCACAAGAACATGCTCCCACTGAGCAATACACAGACCTGTAAAAGAATTTGCACTTCATCATTGCTGTCCTGAGGTATGTCTGGTCAGTGGTTTGCTGACGGCAAACACATGGTATGTGAACTGTAAGTAGACTGTGAAAGAGAGTCTGGGTATTTTTGGCATTCTGTCGGTTTTTTAACTGTGCATACTGACAGCATCCTGTGTGCCCCAATGGTTTATGTCTGTGACTCCAGAATCTATTGTTTTGATCAGCACTGCAGAGTTGAATGGTCTGACAACAATTCTACAGTTTGCTTTAAGTGTATTAGACCAATAGTAGCTCCAAAACAGAAAAGAGTTCATTCTCTGAGGAACATTAAAGTGCTAATCAAGTTGTTCCTTTCATTTATCACCCAACTGTGCCTTCATCTGCACCAAAATGTTGGGAGACCCTTTGGCCATTTCTGGTGCAGCAGAATGTAGTTCAGATATTTCTCTCACCAGCCACATCCTCCAGTACTTTCCGGACGATCTAGAGGCTTTACTCAACCTCTCAAGGTGTAAGTGTTCTGTTACAAATGGCCACACACAGTTTGAAACCTGCCATCATAGAGAAGGCATAATGGATGTTGCTTCTGGAATAATAATACATTTGTGGGACTATGGAGCTCACTCTGTTAGCTGTGTAGCTAGCTGGATTTTAGTTAATATTTGAATGCTTTACAGTCAAATCTTTGCACCTTTTTAAAATGAAAAAAAGAAAAATATAGCTTTAAAGAGAGATTATAGAGAGATTATAGCTATAAAGAGAATTTCAAAGCCTGCTCACTATCTCACCTTCACTAATCTGACCAATCACCGCACAAAGTGAGCATGATTGTCAGCAACTACCTCAATTCCAACCCAATATGGGTATGGTGTGAGAGTTAATGACACCTGCACAGATCTCTTCTGTCCAAAGGAAATACATTTTTGTCTCTTGGGTCAGCGCTGTTGGTGAAGATTCTTGGGTCATCCAGGTCATGGTGATTTTAAGTGCTGTATCATTAAGCAACTGGACTTGTTTCAGTTCCTTGAATGCATTTCACCTTTCATCCAAGAGGCTTTTCAGTTCTTCGGTTCAGTTTTATCCTTGATCTCTTTCTTTTGGTTACAACCTTAAGCCACATGACCATAGGTGAGGGTTGGACTCACTGCACCACATCCCTCAGGTACAACACTAGCATAAGTACTGTTGTGTTGCTCTCCCGGTCTGTTTTACCCTAATTTGTGATCAAGACTCCAACAGTTCTGCAACCAAAAACTGTGTTAAGTCCTTTCAATAATGCATTTGCTGTAAAATATATAAGTGTGCGTGCATACATGTATGCTTGCACTATTTGACCCTCATGAGAATGCTTGACATTAACCCCCCAAACATTTGTCAGAGATAGGTATAGATCCTGCTGCCAGTAAACTGAACATGCAGACAATGTTCTCAGGTTCTAGTGTTTGTGCTGTTAGTGCTGTGACCTCACGTTCCCTGGGGTGTCAGCACCAGAATATAATTCCTTCACATTGATACCGGGCCCTCTATTTTAAGGAGGTCAACCAGCTAACTTTGAAAGGCCTTGGGCTTTTTGTTTGGCCTCATCTATATTAGGCAGCGGTCTGTCAACATTGCACTGACAGCTCACAGTGTGGCAGGTATCCTCTCATCAAGCGGTTTCTCTGTACTGAGGAGCTGAGATGCTCTGGCTGTGAACTGTTGTTGATAGAAAAACTAAGTCTGAAATTGTGTTACTAAGATAGCTCTGTTTATGTATACACTTTCATTAGAGTTGAAAACAAATGCAAAGTTATAAACAGTATAGACAGTGAAACAAAACAAAACAAAAATCTTAGCATAGATGTGCTATTTAAAAGAAAAATTCATAAAAAGCAGCAATAGCATAAATTAAAATGGCAATTGTATAAATGGCTTAGATAAGCAAGCTAGTCAACTAAAATGAAACAGTGATGGAAGAATGATTGAAATAGTATCTTATGTGTGATTAATGTTGTATGATGTATGTTTTTAGATTTGCTTGTAGCGAAGCACAAAATCATATCTCAAGAAGCTGCATTTTTTTGATAAAGGTAAAATTTGTGACAAACAGCATTATAATGAAGTACTGTAGCGCTGCAGAGAAGTCGTGCTCTACAGATCTTGTTCTCCAGATGGAAGAAAAGATGTTTGTTTGGTGCAGACCCCAACAAAGGTCACATCATCATGACTTTGAAGGAATTGATGAATGAAAATCAAAAGTGAGTGATGCTAAAAATACATCAAATTGTGAATCATATCACCATTATATGTGTCAAAGTATGATTTTTTATCCATATTATGCAGCCCTTTAAGTAGCCCGTATTGTTTGACTAGCGTTTGTCTTTCACACAGTTTTGGCCACTACCTTTAGGGTTTTGCCAGGATTTATTAATGGTTACCCAAATCATACCTGAAGCATTGCGGGATGTACACCATCTAATTGACAGATCTTCTAGTTCTCATTCCTTGCAATGCCTGAAAGTGCAGCTAAACAGTATTTATAAAAGTTATTCCCATCCGCCTAAATATCATCATAGAACATTACATCTGCTAAACATCAGCATGCAAGCATTGTTGTTGTAAATCTATAGAATAACACTGATTCCTGCAGCTCTGTGCAGCTTTAAGCCATTTGTAGCTCATTGTTTGGTTTTCTAACAACAATGATAATAACAAAGTGATAACTTGATGGTGTATCATCAACATGCAACGCCAGTGTCCCCCTAGCCCCAACACTGTTTTGGAAAGGGCAGCTGATTGGTGAGAGGCAAGAGAAGCTGCTGGCGGCAAAACAATTATCCATGCAAGTCTACAGTCCAGTGTAGTGCAGGCACGTCTGTCAAAATTGTGAGTGGACAGAGAAAGTGCATGTTTGTGTGTGGAGGATGAAACCAGGACCAAACAGGGTGTGCGTGTGTCTGTGTGTGAGTCTGTGTGTGACAGGTCTGGCTGGAACAGCCAGCTCTCTGCTCCTATAAATGGGGTCCAAGGCGAGACTCTGGTTTGGGAGATGTCTGATTTTTATGGACTGGAAAGTGGGACAGTTTAAAATGAATATAGTCTCTTTCTCTTAGACAGCAGTCTGGATGGAAAATTCAGCTGGAGCCAGATTGTTGATAGTGTCTAGATGTACTGTAGATGTAACAGAGTGCAGCCACTTGATGTTGACATCACAAGCATTTGTATGGACACATCATGGTTTTCCTTTGTTAAATTTGTCTGTTAACATGATGCTGCCTTCGTTTGGCAAATAAAAGGCTGAGTAAACTCCAGTTATTGATAATTGTTGAGGCAAACATCTGTCAATACAGATAAATATAAATAACTTTCACAAAAGCAACCTTACACTTATGTCAGTCTTTAAAATGTGTTAAGGCAACTTCATAAATGCATGCAAGTGTTGAGGTGGGTTTGCCTGAAAACAAAATGAAATATGGCCTTTGAGACTCCTGTACACACTTACGTGCACTGAACAACATTGGCTGCAATCATATGGTGGAGAAAGTCAGTCAGTGGTGGCGATGATACAATATAATGGTTGTAATGAATATAATTGAATCAAGTTGTTCAGATGTTTTCTGTGAGCTGTTTTGCCATTGGACTTTGGTCAGTAACACTCTGTAAATGTGGAACATTCCCTCAGTGAGTCCAGAGGACACGTCATATCTGCTGATAGACTGACATTTTTACCACTCCACCTACTTCGAGAATGTGCAGCCACAGGTGCTCTTTGTCCGTGCACCTGTTCTACCTACTACTTTTTCTGGTTTGTCAATATGCTGCTTTTTGGTCTTAAGGGCTTCCTTCAGCATGTTTTCACCTCAACACGTGGCACCTCTGCTCTGCCAGTCTTTTGCCGCACCTGTCACACAATGACATGATTCTTTATTTTTACTCCCTAAAATGGCATATTACTTCATACGTGAACAATTCAAATGGTACCACAAGTCCTCGCTGACAGCTTGATGATGGAGGTGAGGATGAAGGGGGGCTTGGAGGATTAAAAGCTTGTCAACAGCTGTCAAAGAGAACACTTTGACTCTCTCAGTCTTCTTATTTTGCTCTTTCTGTCTCTGCTTCAGCTACACTGTTAATTAATACCCAGGGATCTCAATCTGACATGCAGTGGCCTGCTTGGGTTTCACCAGTGGTGAACAACAAGTTGTTTGGCTTCAGGGAAAGTGGTTTCTGTCTCACTGCTGCGCTATTTAGCCAATGACCACATTGTGGCATTTGGAGAGAACTCTGGAGATGCGGTCAGAACTCCAACATTAACAAATATATAATGGTGGTTTTTCTAAGTAGTATATTTTATTAACCATGTGTCCATTTGCATGCTATTTCATAGTTTGTTTTTTCAATTTTAAGAGCTGGCTGTTTGCCTTTAAATGCAGAAGGTTATGCAAAGGGTCTGGGCAGGTGGATTGCTTCAGAGCACTGGAGCGGGCTGTATCCAAGAACAACAGTCTTTAATGTTAATCAGGTCATCATAGTAATTCGTAATATCATGTTTATTGCTAAAGGCTCATTGAGATGAAATTGTCAATACAATGTCATCAAAATCATGGAAAATCTTAACAACAAAAGATACTATGACTTTCGGACAACCAGATGGTTATAAAGGTACAGAAAAACCAACAATTAGGGTTTTGATAAAAACGTGCTTAACTCATTTTTCACTTGATGGCTTTTTTTCTGTGCTTTCAGACACATCTTGTGGTCTTTATGAGCAGACTGACTGTGCTCTGTTGTCATTGATATGGCTCCCTGACATATAGGAAGTGATCACAACTGAGCCATTTCCATTACAAAATACAGTAGCAATAGTCAGAAAAGCAATTCCTGAGTTTAGATTAGATTAATATAATGATATTAAAATAATATTTCCAAAATGAAGACTGAACCTTCAGACTCTGCTCAGGACATGACAAAAAATTGGATTCGCAAAACTGCTTATTAGCAGTTATGACTTCACCGCAGAGGTTGTGTTTTCACCTGAATAGACAGAATAGACTCCATTAACTTTTGGTGGGAATCCAGATAAAGAGATGGATCCAGGAATTTGTTCTCAGGTTCTTTAACATTGTGTTTTCCAATATTTTCATCATTGTCTCAGGGGATAATGCATCGATCTTAATGAAAAAAAAATAGGTGTTTTTAGTTAGCTGGTGTCTATGAGTGAATACAATTTTATGCAGATCCTAGGTCCAGTGAGCTTAAATTCTCGTTAAGCAGTTATGGGTGGTTAAAGGACTATCAAGGCTTGTTGTGCTGCCCCTAAGTGGCAAAAGAAGCAATTGATGAAGGCTTAAGAAATAGAATGTCTAAGACATTAAAGATGCATGATTTGACAAATGAAATTGTACTTTGCTCTGTGGAAACGTTGTAGCTACCGATGGGCATGACATGTCAGTGATTTGCAAGGCAGATTTGTTCCCAAGGCACACTGAAGGGCTAGCCAAAATCTCAAGGTACACCTGTACTTCCCTTCAAAATAGCCTCTGTAAGACATATCTTATCACTCTGTGCACATGTGTTTTTTTTCTACACCAATACAGCTCATCTAAAAAATGTGTTAACAAAAACTTGAAACTAGGTACGATTACGTAAAAGTAGCAACACACAGATTCAGCTCACAAAATTAAGTGAGGGTAACTGCTCAATAAAGAGCTCCATTTTCCCCATTGTTATCCCCTGTCACACTGACTGTCAATTGAGGTCTTTGATGTGTCACTCTAATCATTTCTGCCATCCATCAATTGGCATAAACAGCAAAACACTGGAGTTTCCAGGAGGGTTTTTTTTAAAGTTTTTTCTAGGGTATAGTATTTGCAGCTGTATTGGGAACTGAATGCGGACAAAGCATAAAATATAGTAAATGAAAAAACTAATTCATTTTTTGTTGTGTAGTTGTATATTGTAATAATAGTGTATCGTTGTAACATGATCCCCATGCATACCAGAAAAAAAGACTGAAACAATTTTCTAATTTTATATTGCTTCACTGTTGCTACCAAAGCCTATTATTCATCCTTACACAGGCTACAGCACTAGCAGTATCTTTGAGGCACAACTCAGGACTTGAGCTCATTCCATGCTGCTGTAATGTGTTCAGCAGATCCATACGTAGAGATGTTTACCTACGTCGACCGACTCATTTGCCTGGTAGTCTGAGGCGGACTTGCCAACGTCTCCACCAGACAGAAACAAATACTGGCCAAATTAATTAGCTCAGACAGTCTGGATCTGGATCTAAAATTACTGCATGTACGAATGTGTATCAGCAGATATTTAGTTTGAGATATTAAGAGTATGAGAGAATAGTCATGTGTGTCCGGCTCTGAAGACTATTTTAATCTTCTCATCTTTAGTAGCTGTTGTTTTTAGAATTTATTCTTTTGGACATCGTGTTTTATTTGGCACCTCTGCCTGACTTTGCACGTGTCAGAGTTCATTTTTTTATCATGTCTTAGCATAACAGAAGACCTCATGATGTGTTACTGTATGAAGACCCAGTGATTATCAGTGACAGTGATGTGGAGAATCAAGGCACTCTCTCCCTTCTAAATGATTGGCTCCAGAACAGAGATCCCTCCACAACTCTGGATTTTTGACTCCGCTGGTTGTTTTCACAGTGAGGAGGTCATATTGGAGTCCTCTGCTGTTTTTTTTTCTGCTTCTTTTCCTTGACATATGGATCTTGGGGCCAGGCATGAGGTATAAACAGAAGATCCCTCTCGGAATCTCCATGTTACTTCTGCCAGCACGCATTCACTCCCAGGCAGTGAGTGTGGTGGTGGCCAGATGGGTGGGCCATTCATGACAGATTTGGTATTGGTGGAAGAAGAGGACAGAGTGTTGGCTGGAAAAGATGCTTGTTACATAATTGTGCAGGCTATCTATCAGCCTCTATAGAGTGGAGGAGGTGTGACATCTCTGGACAGGCTGTTCCTGAGATGAGACAAATTCAGACGCACTCCTCACACTGGGATCAGGCAGTCTGAGTGGTTTATATCTCACCCTGTGTTTCAGTTGGACGGTTGCCCTGTGTCATGTCACTGTCACGTTTGCTAGAGGCATATTTCCCTTTTTACATCTACAGACGTGTATCAAATCTAAATATTGACTTCTATTACTGGCTAATAGTAGTCTGCAGTTGCTCTCCAATTCCTACAGACCTATGTAATCGTCTCAAGGGGACTTTATAGGTCAAATACCCAGGTCACTCCTCGTGAGGGTTATGAAACACACTCATTCCAACAGCCACAGTGTACCATCAGTTAAAGCCTAGTGAGTTGTAGGAACATCATAACCTCCCCTGGCCAGACGTGAAAGATGATATGGCTCATTATTGTCCACTCTCTTGATAAAGTTAGATGGAGGACAAGTGCTGCGTGCTAAAATGCTGTCGTGATGTTTGCAGAATGAACTTGATAAGTGACCCCTTGGCCTCTTCACCACTTTGGTGTCTGTTTTCACCACTCACCTGAGCCTGGGGTCGGAGATGTGGCTCCACAGTCATGGTCCATCTTCCGTCTCCAGAGACATACTTGTGCAATGACATCTTGTCTGTTGAAAACTGGCTGAAGGCTTATTTTAGCTTAAACAGGACCTGGTTATACTTGTCTGTGTTTACCTTAAAAGGAAACTGAGATAAATCCCCCTCAAGTCCAACTCATACACAGTTGTTGGCCAGCTCAGTTGATGGTTCACATGTATTTGGATACTCTTGCGTCACTGATTTTTGATTTTCTTGCCAAGTATTCAAATCATCTCCCCTTTATCTTGATTGTCATTGATTGTGTCAGGCTGAGTGTTGGACTTATTCCCAGTAGTTTTTTGTCAGTTGATTCAGACTGCTGATCTTGTGCGTGCAACTGGACTTACTTTAAAATTCTCAATGAGCATTTTATATGCCAGAGGCTAAAGGTTTGCAGTGGATCTCAAAGCTAGAGAATTAAAAGAATGATATCAGCATTGTTTCCTCAGTGTTTGTCTTCATTTGTGTACTTTGGTCAACACTTTATTAACCAAAGGAAGAATGTTTTAGTGCACCCCGCCATACTTATCATCAGAGGGATTTATTGGCTCAGACAAGTGGCAGTAAGTTTGAAAAAATTGTTTTTGGGTTTTATGATTTTGTGCAAGTTTGAAAGCAAACACGCTTTAACTGTTAGGAAAGTAAAGGACGGGAGACGTTAACATTATGTTCATTCAGCATTTCCCAGGCCAACAATACATTTCACTACGCACGACTGGTGGCACGGTTTCAACACATAGGCCCGAAACCAGTTCTGTCCTCTTCGTAGTATGTTAAGTATTAAGTATGTAAAAACATACCAAAGAGCTGCAGTATCTATTTATATTACACAAAGCATTCGAAGAACTAAAATTACAAGTTTGACTGAAACTTTAAGGCCCCCCTCCAGTCAGTGTCTCTTCCTGTATCAGGTTCTTTATCAAACAGAATGGGGTCATTGTTAATAGTCAAACATAGTTGTTACCATGGTAACTAGACTGCAGTTCTAATGAGATCAACATCACTAGCATGGATTAGCGAAAGCATCAATATTAGCATGGGCAAGTAACAGCATGAACATTTCTAGGATAAGGGTAGCTATTGCTCCGACAGAAGTTCTTCTAGAGTATTCAGGAGCTGAAAAGTTTATTCATGGTCAAATTGTGACCTTGTGTATCTTTGGAAACTGAAGGGCAATGCTTTAGAGAATTTTTCTTGTAAGATTACAATATGTCACCTGCACTGTAAATGTGTCTTTCCTGGCAGGCCTGACAGAAGAGCTGGACTAATCACTACTTCAGAGGGTAGCTGCCCTGCTCCCTCTGCTCACTCACACGATCAGCAGGTTTTTCACACAGGCAGTCTTGGGTTTGCAACAACCGTCTAGTGTACAGTACTGCTAGACTGCTAGAGTAGATTAAATCGGCCTTGCTTTAATATGCTGCATCTATTTTTTTGATGATCATGATCATGATTATGTATACTTAAATTACTTTTAAAATGCCAATATAGAGGGCACAACATTTGCCATTTGTAAAATTAGCAGGCTGAAAAAACTGACTGTTGACATACACATACTTTGCAAACTTGCCCTGAGTTGATCCACACTTGTGTATCAATGTGACTTTACTACAGTTACACGACATGTTTTGTTGAATTTAGACCACATTAAGCCCACAGGCATGGAGCAGAACATTGGTTGAGCGCTCTCCTCTTGCTTGAAAAATATCTCTGACAGAGACAGCCTGGAAAACAACTCTGGTGGTTTTCATGGTAGCAATAATGCTGTACAGTCTAAGGCTCTACTTGACCACAATCTCTCATATAGAATTACTTGGCATTTGTCAGCTCTAATTGGTTGAAAGTACTTTACTGTATATGTGTATGCAGAGTCTAAATCTGTGTGTGGTTGTATGCGCCAAAAGGAAAAGTAATCTCTTTGGTGATTGTCATAAGACTGCAATGGTGATGACAGCAGAGACTCAGTTCAATGGATGTTTTTGTAGCATAAGCAGGGTCCTTGACTGCTGTCTGTGTATGTGCAAGAGCGCGTGTGCGTCTTAATGTTTGCATGCACTCACCTATCTGTGAGTGTTTTTTCCTGCATGCTAAGTTTATCAGTTTGTGGACTGATGTGACATGTATGGAAACGAGACGAGGTTGATGTCAACCCATGTGGGCCCCATGTGTTCAAATTCTGGCTCAGGGCTGTAACGTCACATGTCTGTGTTATGACCAGCCATGGGGAACAAGGCGCCACAACAGACCTAATAAATCCAGGCCCCGGCACGTATGTGCCCACACTCAAACATCGGCAGAGAAACAGAGCCGACCTTGGACAGCAGGGCAGACGGCTGTAAGACGGCACCAGGGCCTGAATGGAGCTGGTGATGTGATGAGCCCTGAGCCGGAGGGCTAGACTGAGGTGTACGCTTCACTGGGTGCAGACACATCACACAGTTTAGTTTGATGAAAACAGTGGCATAGATTGGATGTCTGGTAGGTTGCTCTCTGTTACGGCTGGTCTAAGTCTGCAGGAATTAATCTTATTATTAAGTGATGATGATGATAATGAAACCCACCTCCCTGTTATTCTGTTGCCTTTTCACCTGCACTTTTTAAGTCTAATTACGCCTAGGAGATATGGATTCATACTGTTTCATATTTGCCGATATGAATAATTATTGATAATGATTTTATTGACCAGTCTTGTTTTTATACACAGTTTCTTCTCCATCAACACTCATTCTCTCACTTTCGCATAATGGGTGCTTGAGTTTGTCTTGTAAAACACTTGGCTAGTGGCAGATCTGCCGCAGCGCATGTGAGTTGTAGTTACCCATTTGGTGGCGCCGACCACTTTGACCGTCACAGTGTCTCTGGGCTCATAGGCAAAGCAAACAGGCTAACCATAGCCATATCCAGCGGAAGACTGGGGCAGAGGCTGAATGGGTTGGTGTTAGGGCTGCACGATATTGGAAAAAACTGACACTGCGATTGTTTTTAAACCTGCGATATATATTGCAATATGAAAAAATAAAGGAATTTTCATCAGATGACCTGAATAGCACTTTATGTTATGCTGCACTGCTGCTATCTTGTGGACAGTTAACCTGCACTGATCTTACCTCTTTTTGTCGTACTGAGCTGTGTGGTACCGACATAAATGGTCAAACAAATTGGTTGTGTTACCTCTCGTTGTGGCAACAGATGCAAGACACTGTCGGCACAGAACACGTGTTTGGTCAACATCATCCTTCTTGTAGCCAGAATAATTCCAGATGACTGACGTTTCTTTTCTTTTTGGCACCAAGTCTTTGTTTTCGGGGATTTTCACTTGTTCAGTACTCATTTTTCAATGTAGTAACTAGTGACTCACTCCATGTGCAGGGGCGTGGTCTGCTTCGGCACACTGATTTAGTACTAATGTTATTGGTGGATCACTGTGCATGCAGAGTCTGCATGCACAGTGTGTGTCAGGTACCCTTGAAATTAGATGAGTTCATTTGCCTCCTACATCGCAGGCCCTGCAATGTGACTATTGCACACACGTACATCGTGATGACGATGCTCAAACGATATATCATGCAGCTGTAGTTGGTGTGTTTGCCGGTTGGGCTGTGGCTCATAGGTGTTAGACTACAACAATTGCAGACATTGTGTGAGTTGATACACAACTCATAAATGATAGGCTGTGCACGTGTCATTCATAGCACACTCCATTATTAAGCGATGTGAGAAGCTTTTTATACATTTGGGCGGAATTCGGAATTGCTTTGTGATGTCAAGTTGGTTTGCATTTATTGCATACATTTCAAAACATATTATCAAACTATTTTCTAATTGTTATTAATGCAGGCCTAGGCCTGGCATTTCCACCTGCACCTCGCCCAACTGAACCTTGCTCTGTTCAAACCAGTGAGAAGAGCTCAGAGAGAGAGAAAGAAAGAAAAACCCTGATCCTCTCCCATGGGCATGAGCTAGTTATCCAGAGCGATTTATTAAATTACCTTTTCTATAATAGTTTGGCCATGTCGCTGTCTTGAGGATATTTCTCTCTCCTTTTGAGAGTATCAGTGAGTGTTTGTTGCTTCAGTGTCTTTGCCTGTATTGCTTCAGTGAAATCATTGTGTTCTTTGAGTGTTTGTTTTTTTATTTATCGTATCAAATGAGTTGTATTAAATGCAGCTCTTTTGTTACCCACTCGCGAACGGTCTTATTGCAGATGTTACATGACGCCGCTGGACTGCTTTCGTTTCAAGTGTAAAATATTTCCACACTGCAGACATTTTATCCACAGGTTTGCCAAAGTTCTGCGTGCGTTTGTGAAAAAGGAAAATCGGGCTTGGGTCCACGTTCAAAATTGCCGATCCTGATCAATGGAAAAGTGCCCCGATATTATGATGATGATAATAATAATAATAATAATAATAATAATAATAATAATACAAATATTAATAGCTAACAGTGTGTTATTTGTATTAGTTAGTCAGTTTATTCTTATGAACATTCAATACAGCCTTTTAAATACTTCAGTACTACCTAGATGGTACTGGTGCCCCCAGCATGCATTTGAAGGGGAACAAATATATTTTCTGGTTGGAGCAAATCTATTTTTGAGTGGGATGTCCAAATACATGTGCTCATGTTTTTTAAATATTCATGCTACTATATCTACAAATAGTTCAAGTTGTATATAAAAAGATATAGTGTTAATGTTAGTCTCTCTTTCTGTCTGCAGCCATAACTGTTCTAAGTAAATTTGGCTGTGAGTGCTGGACAGTTAACACTTCATCATAGTGACTGACCTCTAATGTTACCGCTGCTGCTTAAACTGAACAGAGCTGGTTTTGTTGATCACCTGGCTCCAACTTTATTTATTACCACCAGAGTTCCTTCTAGAAGAAACAGTGGAATATGCTGTCATTTTTTAAGCTGTGTCATTGATATTGGAGATAAGTATAAAAACTGTTAGGACTGTGTTGCAGTGTCTGTAATTAATCGTTGTTGCTGTAGTGCTCAGTTACTTAAGAATACACACTCAGTAAAACTTTGTCCTGCCTTAACGGGCCTCTTGGGAGCTATTCTTTAGCAGTGATGACCCAATTTGCACAGGATTTACTTCTGAAAGAGTAAATCAGATTATTTTTTAATAATGTGTGTGCTGATGAGTGTCTTCAGTATGTGTGATATTTCCCCCTCTATTTTTCTGTATTAATTGCCAAAAACTTTGTGTGTTTTTTGGATAGTAGTCCTATTCAAATGTCTGTCCAGACAGGAACTGGATATGAAGGCTTTTTAGGGGCTTTCTAACTCATTACTTTATGAAATA
The DNA here is from genome assembly GCA_903131615.1 of Diplodus sargus. Taxonomy (NCBI): domain Eukaryota; kingdom Metazoa; phylum Chordata; class Actinopteri; order Spariformes; family Sparidae; genus Diplodus; species Diplodus sargus. The sequence continues at coordinate 2,075,064 of CAEMYA010000041.1, forward strand.
ATAACTAGTTTTGTCACAAAGTCACTCTTTATTAAAGGTACCTTGTGGGATTTTCTTGTGAACAAACAAAGCTGTTTTAGGGGTGTGAAGATTCATGGATATTGTTTTTTCAGAGATGCAAGTACATCGATGTGCTGGTCTTGCATCAGTATAAATGTACTATGAATCAGGCGATGGAGTTACTAATTGGTTGACTGAGGCTTAGTTTGGCTGCTAATACTGCACAGTGTCTCCAAATCTTGTTCAAGGAGGGTAACAGGCTCCATTGCTATTTGATCCATGCTTGTGAAGGATAGACCACAACATTGCTGACACAGTTGGCAGTGCACCATTAAGTGTAAAATTTGGAAGACATTTCAATTTTAAAATGAAGCAGAAAAGCAGGACAAAAGTCTGATCATTTTGTGAGGTCTGTAGAGCAGTGATTTAGTTCACCCCTAGCGCGATGGCATCACTGAACTGGAGAGATTGTATGATGAAATGTATGAAGGTTGTGAGGAGTAATGATGTGGATGCTAGTCTGGCTTGAGTAAGAAAATGCAAGACAAAGACACAGATGTCAAACAATTTCTTCTGCTGCACCTCAGCAAGGTCTAAGGTAAAATAACTTCATCATTTCATATGTCCCTTTTGTTTTTTGGAATATTTTAGAAGCCATTACTCAGTCATCCTTCATTCTTTTGCTGATGTATCCTAACTTGGCACATCACACCACCAACTGTCAATCAGAGAAACAGCATTAAAGGATCTGTTTGTCCAAAAAGGAAGATTCTGTTATAATCTCCTCCGTCCATGCTGATGGAAAGTCAAGTGAAGTTTTGTAGTCCACAAAACATTTCTGGAAAAAACATATTTGAAGTATTCTCCTAAAAAACTGAAGTCAAGCTCTTTTCGACTATCACCTTATCATTACTAGGCGATTGCTCCTTATTGCTCACATGCTCCTGATAAATGATCTCATCTTTGGAAATGTACACTGTTGGCATGATGTCCATGTTCCTGTTTTTCTCACTGATGTAAGAGCGTTTACTGACAATGGAACTCTTAATGGGAACCGGGGTAAACAGTTCGAGATCACAGCCTCAACAGTTTAGTGCTCATCTCACACTGAGGTCACAATTCAGCACATTTCTTGGCATAAAATCACTACCTGAGTGTTGCAGTCTTCCAGATGACAATCTGCATGCAGTTTCACCTCTACAGACTGAGTGTTCTATCCGGTCTGCTTAGAACACTGCATAGTCATATGTAAGGAATTCTAAGCATGTACTGTATTATCATCACTCCTTCATCTATTAGCATAAAGTATTATCAGCACTGATTAGCTGTTTGGTATATAACCATTTTAAATAGGTTATTGCAATGCAATATGAAAAACCACACAATAAAAGCTTTCCTTTAAGATTAGTAACTGTATTACCATTTTACAATATAAATACATATAATATAAATACACAATTACAGCTGCTCAAGGCAAAACACTATTGCCGCCACATGATCTGAAATATACTAGTCCATAAACTGGTGATATTAAAACAGCTTTGTTCAAAATCCCCATTTGTAATATTAAACTCATGATGAAATATCATTGGACTCACTTATCTTAAGTCATTTTCTTATAGAACAGAAGATCTTTTTGGATACAATTGTCTGTGTTGTTTAACAGCAGCTGACTTTTATCACTGAAAAAATGTTTGTGTTTTGGAATGAAACCCATCAAAACCTTTTCTCTCAGATTTTTCGCTTGCGGTCATTTCTAGGTTTACATGTAAGTAGCACACTGTACTAAATGTGTGCAGCAACATCAGTTTAAGTCACTTACAGTAAAACCAATCTGAAATGTAAAAAGACACTGCTGTTCACTTTTATTATGATAGAGCATCAAGTTTTAGTTTTTCAGTATATGGAAATATAAGGATATCTTTATTATAATTTATATGAAAGCGAATAATGTCTTGTAGTCCAATGTGGGAAGGCCAAGTGTTTGAATTGACAAAGGCTACAGGTGTAAGTTTGCAAAAATAATTGTTCTACAGTTATTGTGAATACATATAAATAACAGTATAATTACATAAATATATCAAAACTGGTTTATTGTGAAAGCCGGCATTATGTTTTTGGGTTGTCTGTTCATCTGGACATACATACATATATATATATATATGTATATATATGTGTGTATATATATATATATATATATATATATATATATATATATATATATATATATATACCCATGCTTGTGAATATGTTTCCTGAACACCTTGAAGAGAAGTGTCCACTTGGATTCAAGAATCAACTGGTGATCAAATAGTCTCTGAGTGAGTAAAGACAGCATGTGTCTCACAATTATTCAGTATAGTGAACATTTCCATTTCACATAAAACTACACTTACAACCTTTTATCTACATTCCTTCAAAGTCTTCACTCCATATATGATAGACATGGATAGACACAGACATGGATATAAACTGCAACTTGAATGGTATTTGGAGGCTTTACAACTGAAAGGCAGTTATAATCACTATTATACAACAAGTAGTTCCGACCAAGCAATCTGATTGGTCAACAAGACATTTTGACCGTGCTCAAATCAGCATTACAGCACGCCTGACTCATTACTCAAAATATTACTCCGCCAAGTCTGTGTTTATCCATCTCCATGGCAACGTAGTAACTGTCAGCTGGAGCAAAAAAATAAAAAAGTACGTCTTGAAATTCAAACTTTCTGCCGTAAAATATGCAGAGGAAAATTCGGGAGAAGCAGCCGCTAGACGTTTCTCTGTCGACCCCAAGAGACTGAGAGATTGGCGAAAAAATAAAACGGAGCTTCAGTCAGGTCAGGCTGCCTGCTGGAGGGAGGAAGAAGGCTAGCGAGGAGCCTGAGATAAACATGCGGGGATGAGTTATCTACAAACGGGCACGCCACGAGAGAGTGTCCCGCAAAATGATCAGGGCGATGGCGAAACAAATGTCCGCCACCATGAGTGACAGCAGAGATGAAGAGCTTGCAGCAGTGCTGGTCGCTGAATCGTTTCCTCCGCTGTAACAACTTCACTTAGACAAATATCGCCCAGAAGGATGCCAGAGAATTCACGAGAAGCTGGCAAAGTTTGTGACATTTTCATCCTGGATTTTTGAGAGGAAGGAATTAAACGCTTGTAACAAATTGCCGCCTGGTCTGTTAAGTAACTTAAACAAATAAACACCCCAGCTATTATTAAATTCCGAGACCGCGATAAAACATTAATGTCAGCTCAGAGTTCACTCATCTGGGACTAGAAAATCCTTTTCTGTTGGAACGTCGTTACTAAGGGTTGGATTATTTGCTGTAGCGGTAAACTACGTTCCATTACGCATATGAGTCTACTGACATGACTGATTTTGTTTCAGTTATTAGTCAGACCCCATGTGTTTCCATGGAAACGCGACGCACACTCGCAAAAACCTTTAAAATTTGAGAGCAAAATGTCCATCAACATGGATATACTTTGATTAAACATTTTATTTGTGTTGGTATTAGTTGTATTATCGCAGTATTTCTCTCGAGGGTGTGCTTTAAGGTCATTTGAGCACTTCAGTGCTGCTTGCGGACCTCGGCGCAAGCACCTCGGTCCTGACCGCATCACTGTCGTGCTCAAATGACGTTAAAGCACACCCTCGAGGGTAATATTGCTTAAGTAGTTGGGGATAATATCAGTTAGAAAAAAACTGATGCATTATCTGAAGGCATGCCACCCACAGATCTATTATGCAATGCTGGAAACTCTGAAGAAATAAATTGGATGTCAAATGGTGTAAATCAAATCAAGTTATATAAACTTTTAGGAAATTATATTTTTTCCAGGAACCTAATATTTTCACAACACATCTGCTGCAGTTACAACACAACTTTAGTAGAATGCCACGTGGAGCTAAATTTGTTGTGCATCATCAGCGCTATAATGATTACAATCTTTATATGGAAGCTACAGTGACTGAGGATCCTGTTCAGAGAAGGTTGTATGTGTTCATCGTGGTTATTGTCTCCACGTGTTCAGCTCTGAGAAGACATCTGAGGTTTTTGTTGCAGGAGTGTACTGTACTCAAGAGACTCAGCCTGCAGCTAAAACATACGGAGGTGATTTAAGATAACAGACAGACTTGTCTGTGGGCGCTGATGCACTCACGTAGACCACAGCCATTAAAAATGTGTTTACATGCTGTGTTTGACTCCACATCCTGTCCGCATAACCAAGGCATAAGTACATGCGTCTGTCTTACGAATCCTGAAAGTCTCTCTTGGACCTCCAGTGTACGTAGTTTGAGGGGAAACATGTCTTAAGGAATGAAACGCTGTCCTGTTAAAACCGATGCTGTTCATTTCTGTGAGATAATACAGGCAACTTAATGGGCCTTGGAGCTTCCAAACTATTGCATACCTGCCAACATTTAAGTTAAAGTCCAGAAGTATTTTCTGAAGACTTTTATGGGTGGAAAGTTTTGAACATTTTGACAACAGTGAGCCTGTCTGCCTGTACAGCTGTGCAGACACCCCTTCAGTCAGCTTGTTGGTTGTCAAGTTGCAATGACAGATGGGTTGAAATTGTATATTGTGTGTGTAGATTGTTTCATGTATGATCTGGCAGCTTGACTGATTGTCTGTTTTATTCTCTCTGTGATTTGTCTTAAATTCTCTGTAGACATTTTTATGGATTTTACAGTTTATTTTTATTTTTATTAAATGAATTGATGATCACACTATTTATTAATGTCTTCTTTGTGTCAAGTATTTCCTGCTTGGCCTTGACATATTGCTGCTAGACATTCTTGGCTCATACACTGCCTGGCCAAAAAAAAGTCGCCACCTGGATTTAACTAAGCAAATAGGTAAGAGCCTCCTATTGGATAATTACTGCATGGGCGTTTATCTTTTAGCTGGCAGCAAGTTATTTAACCCCAACTGATGCAATGAGTGGCTTCTCTTTTCTTAAACAACCATGTCAAAAAAAAAAAAATCATTGGCATGCATCAAGCAGAGAAAATGTCTAAGAAGATGGCAGAAACTACTGAAATTGGGTTAAGAACTGCCCAATGCATTACTAAATACTGGAAGGATAGTGGAAAACCATCGTCTTCGAGGAACGAATGTGGTCAAAAAAAATCCTGATTGATCGTGATCGGCGATCACATAAACATTTGGTGAAATCAAATCATAGAAAACAACAGTAGAGCTCAGGGCTATATTTAATAGTGAAAGTAAGCATTTCCACACGCACAATGCGAAGGGAACTCAAGGGATTGGGACTGAACAGCTGTGTAGCCTTAAGAAAACCACTAATCAGTGAGGCTAATCGGGACAAAAAGGCTTCAATTTGCTAGGGAGCATAAAGATTGGACTCTGGAGCAATGAAGAAGGTCTTGTGGTCTGATGAGTACAGAATTACCCTGTTCCAGAGTGATGGGCGCATCAGGGTAAGAAGAGAGGCAGGTGAAGTGATGCACCCATCATGTCGAGGGCCTACATTACAAGCCTGTGGGGGCAGTGCTATGATCTGGGGTTGCTGCAGTTGGTCAGGTCTACGTTCAAGCATCAATATGTGCCCAAAGAATGAGGTCTGACTTCCTGAATAAACTGAATGACCAGGTTATTCCATCAATGGATTTTTTCTTCCCTGATGGCACAGGCCTATTCCAAGATGACAATGCCAGGATTCATCGAGCTCAAATTGTGAAAGAGTGGTTCAGGGAGCATGAGACATCACTTTCACACATGGATTGGCCACCACAGAGTCCAGACCTTAACCCCATTGAGAATCTTTGGGATGTGCTGGAGAAGGCTTTGCACAGTGGTCTGACTCTCTCATCATCAATACAAAATCTTGGTGAAAAATTAATGCAACACTGGAGGGAAATAAATCTTGTGACTTTGCAGTAGCTTATCAAAACAATGCCATAGCGAATGCGTGCTGTAATCAAAGCTAAAGGCGGTCCAACGAAATATTAGTGTGGGACCTTTCTTTTTGGTGGTGACTTTTTTTTTGGCCATGCAGTGTATTTATTATTTTGTTTTTCTTGATCATATTCTGATTGGTCTCAGCAGAATGTCTGAGCCAGAACACTGTCAATAGCCTGTTGGTTGCATGCCTTAAATTAAATCAGATCCCAGATGTGACAGTGTCATGGCGGCAAGCTCTATGATGGAAGATGTGGGTTAATCATGCAAATTGTCCTGAGTGGTGGATGTTTATTACTCACCCTACAAAGAAAGAGATGGACAACAGAAAGACAACAAAAACATCTCGGAAATTGATTACAAATTAAATTTGCAGACAAATTAGATTTGCCGTTAGAGTTTGTATAATAGGCTCTCATTACAGCAACTGATCAACATACAAAGCAAGATCTCTGATGTGAGGTTAGCAGCATTTCAGCCTCATCAGCCATTAGGCAGCCTTGAAGCCAGCACTTCTATTGTCTTTCTTGAGACACACTAACATAACTTGAGCATATTTGGCCGCTCATCATCCTCTGACTTCTTCTGCCAGCTTACAGACACTTCCATTAATTGTTTCAGTCACTTCTTTTCTCTTTGCTCACACGTCCACCCAGCCTCACTCCGTTGCCTCTGTCACTTTTTCCCCTCTGTTTGTCAATTAGCAAAGTCGTTCTCCAGCTGGGACGTTCCGATTTTGTTCATATTTTTGCTGTCAGTAGAAATCACAGTGCAAAGTAAAACGTTAACATCCCACTCACTCTAGCCGAGATGAGTATCAAAATACATTCTGTAATATGTGTGTTTTTGCATCTATCGAGTCTTAAATTGTCTGTTTTCAGTCATTCAGGGCGCTTACACAATCTTCAACTGGACATTTTAGTTTGTTTGAGTCCACAGCTGTAGCCCATTAATCTCACTGCAAGGGGATAATTTTGCTTTTGTATCATTAATGATGTTTGTACTAGTTATAAATGCCTCAGTAGTTTTCATGCAGTCATGAAAGTGTTTCGTTCTGTCAGTACACCAGCAGAATGTACAGTAAACAGATTAGGTGAAGGACTCAACCTCATCAGAGACATTATTTACAGCATTGTGCTCTTATCTCTACCTCAGAATTCGGTTTAAATGCAGAGAAATGTAAAAATCTAATCGCGCCTATTCTCTCCATTGGGATTGTTATCAGGAGTGAGAGCTACAGCTAGCTTATTCCATGTTGTTGCTGTAAGTATAACCATGTAATATATAATACTGGAATTACACTTAAGGTGTACTACATACAGGGATATTTTGTTTTTTTTCGGGTCGATATTGATTATTAGTAATCAAAGAGACAAATAATCAAGATCTGGAAGCGGTATACATTTGCAGTAAAAGTTAACATCTTTGAATAACCTGTGATAGAATGTAGAAAGTACAGAATACCCAAGTACTGAAATTTTCATTTTCTGCTTCCTTACCGGCACATTTATTTGATAACTTTAATTAGTAGTTACTTGTTACATTTCACCAATCAGATAGTGTTGTGGGTCATTGACTGAGACCGCAGAGTGGAGACGACAGACAAAGAAATTGATTAGTTAATTAATTAATTAATTAAATCTTTGGTGAAGATAAATTGATCAGACACAAAAGGCAGATAATGATAGTCAGAGAAATGCTGAATATCGGCCCTGATAAAATAATTTTGTAAGATAATAATTATATAAGAAGAGTGTATGACATTTCTCTCGAAGGGTCTTCCTCTCAGTTGTAGCCCAATGATTTACTCTGATAATTTAGCTTGTCATGATTTTTAAGATAGAAACCACAACATGTTTCAATGTGCAGCTTCCGTTGACTGTGATTATATCAGTAAAGGGAGCATACGGAGGCAACCGCAGTCCAACCTTTATGGGGCGTTCAGACCGAACGCGATAGACGCGAATACAATCGCTTCAGACGCTTCATTCGCGCCGCTTGATCATTTTGGACAATTTTGGACAATTCGCGTCATTCGCGTCAGTCGCTTCAT
>CAEMYA010000041.1:2083483-2096596 GCA_903131615.1 Diplodus sargus
TTCGCGCCGCGCCAGACGCTCCAGACGCTTCAGACGCGCCGCGCCAGACGCTCCAGACGCTTCATTCGCGCCGCGCCAGACGCTCCATTCGCGCCGCCGACGCCTGAATCGCGTGTCATCGCGCCATTTACATTGATTTTCAATGTAGAGTTGACGCTCCATTCGCGTCTATCGCGTTCGGTCTGAACGCAGCTTTACAGTTTGTCATCTCCCACATCACACTCAGTGCACACGTCTTTAAATCTGTGATACCTATGATGTAATGTATGCCCTTGTCATTCCTATCAAAGCTGCTCAGTCACACATGAAGCTAAAAAATCTTGACTTTCTGTTTATAAAAATACTCAGATCTGCCTCATTGTGGGGCCCATAGTGACTTCTGCTCGCCGAACTGGCTAACTTCTGGTTTAGACCCCAGCTAACTTGTATGGGGAATAAATGATTTAATCCTTCATCTCTTCCAAAATGGACCAAGTGGATCAAACAAACTTTTGCCTGTATTGTGAGACTCAAAAAATTGATCAACAGTTTCACTTTGTTTTTCTGTGTCCCTTTCCCGTCAACATTTGGTTTTGTTCCAGGAAGCAAGACATCAAAATTAACGTGATGCAGTCACTGAAACATGTGAGCCCTTTGAGGAACGCTAAACATTTTTTAGATTTAATCATTCTTTAGATTTACAGTCGTACCACTAAAGTGAGTTTGGAATCCCTGACAAACTGTAAATGAGTCATAATAATGTTACAGTGCTTCAGCTCTTTATTGCATCTGCCTTTCAGTGACTGTAGGTCTCTGTGTCCACTATGTTCCTGTTTGCAGTGTTCAGTCATAACTCATTGTGATTTACTGAACTCGTCTCTGACTGGTATGAGCTAGTGAAGAGACAAACTTTATTGTTCACCTGCCGAACTTTAAGCAGCCTTGACTAAAATACACTCTTGTCACTGGGGATGAGGCTAGGCTTCAGCAGTAAAAAATGCTTGTGTGGCAGTAGAATTTCTTTTCAGATCAACCTAATGTTCTAGTAGTCTTTGATTCTCCTTTTTAATCATCTTTTTAAACCCAGATTTTGACCTCTGATGTCAACTTAAAGCCAAACTGAAATGTGAAGGCTCCTCACTTCCTGTATGAGGAAATAAAAAACTACAGTGATACTGCAGCTGATTCTAAACCTTCACACTCTGAGTGAGCATTTGCCCTGCAGAGGTTGACAGGATACTGACTGGAGAATGTTCAAGCCAGGTAGCTTTTGAATGTTGATGCAACCACATTATACAAAGGAGGGAGCCCAGCTAGCGTTAGCGTTAACCAGACTGTCAAAACTCATAGCAGCGGGTGGTTCTGTGACCTCAGCACTCCGCACATGACCCGACAATAACCTGTCAGACAGAGCAAAAGCTAAGACTGCTGGGTCCCAGGCTGGTTAATTAGTTGTATTAGTTGTTTGCTGGAATTTTAGTGATATTGTAAAATGTTAGTGCCTGCCCACACAGATATTGCACCAGTTAAATTACAGAACCAACATTGTATGAAGCAAAATACTGATGCTCTCTGATCAACGCTAATTGAGAGGGCAGCAATACTATATAAAAGATAATAATACTAGTAAAACAAAGAAAAGCAGCAATAACCAGGGAGTGTCTGTTTTTTCTTTTCTTAAATGACTAAACAATTAGTTGCTTGTCATAATATTTGATTATTAATTAATCTGATTATTTCTGTTGATTTGACCAAGCGATTATTTAAATGTTTCTTTCAACTTTTATTTCAGATTTCATATGTATCATTTTATTCACTTCCACATATTCAGCCGAGTCAGTTTGGTGTCTTTGGAAAGTTTTGGATCTCACGCACCAACCTGTGGGCTGTCCCGTTACATAAATTAATTTCCGATCGTCTCTCACGCAGTTTTTCCTCTGCAGTTGTACATCTTGAGGCAACCAAAATTTGTGGCTGGCATAACTTGTCCATCAAGCGCAGCTCAGCAGTGTGGTAACTGGCCAGCACAAGCTAATGAAATAACTTCATTAGGGGCCACAAGAAGTGAGCAAAAGAAGCAGAATGTTAGGCCCAGAGGGAGGTCCCTGGTTCTTTTTAAGCTCTGAGGTTTTGAACAGTGTTGCATAACAGCATCTGCATGGTGTTAAACATTTTTAGGGTGTCTGCAAGTCCTAAAAACCTCCTACAGTATCTGAAATGATCTTATATAAGGCCTTATATGGTATTGAACACTGCGTTTTTGTGCATCCTTAGTTACTTAATATTACTACCAACTTGCATGTATCTTTTATAGCTTTACGGGCCTGACCTGTACAATGCTTGAATACTTGAGGTCCACTGAGATGTTGTTTTTAGCTTTTACTTTGTGCTTTAAATAACCCTCTCATCCAGTCTGGATGGCGACTGGCTGTGTTTCCACCCCTCAGATGGTAAATCTTGGTGTGAAAAAGGTCAGGTCACAACAGAATGGTCAACGTCTCCCAGCTACACACAGTATTGAATTTACTCATCACAAGACCTTAAATCCAGCAGTTAAGTGGAAGACTTGAGGAAAATGGGCTCAGTTTGAGATCAGCTCCAGTGTGAGACTGTGCCAGGCCAGACTTCTCTGCTGCACTTTGAGTTTCAAATCCGTGTGGGAATGCAATGAGGCGTGGGCCACATTTAAAAGGATTGGCTGGTTTGAGGCCAGGATCATTCAGTACTGCTCAGGTCAGGCATGATGAAAAGGTCACCACACATTAAACTTAAAGGGACTTCAAATCAGGAGGTTAACAAACTGTTACCAAGGTCATTTTACCTTGAGATACACTTTATGCTAAGCGCTGTACACCCTATCTTGGCCGGACACTCCATCTTGTGATGCAGGTCTAATTGGGGAACTGCTACACAGTCGCCAGCATGCTAACATGCTAGCTGGGCTGGCCACCCATGTGTTGTGCACTGTTCTGTTTACTTCCCTCTGGCATTTGTTCACCACTGCACACAATTTCTTTTTCTTATTTTTTTATAAAAAGTTATTTGAGAAGGAAAATAAAGCTCACTGAGTTAACAAACTTGCTAAAGGTTGGTCAGTAAACTGGTTAGCTTGTGAGTTAAATTAAAGAGAATCTTGCAGTGCAGCTATGAAGCTACGATAGCTTCTTCCCTGTTGCTGTTTCTGGCTTTCTGTCCTCTTAAAGAAAATTATAATTTTGTCAATTTATTTATATTTATAATTGGTCTGACCAGGCATCAAGAGATTATTTCAGTCAATCCAAATCACAAACACAACATGGATATCTTAAAACCTGTATAACAGAAACTGTCTGTCATCTCAGGCACAAACCACTTTTGGACTCCACTCATCAACTGAACTAACTCGAAACCACTGTTGTATGTTTGTACATTTCAGATGGCTTGATGTGAGTGTAGCCAACCTGACATGCACCAGGTACTGGGTGGTGTACCTGCAGGTCATCCAGGAGGCAGTGTGGCCAGGAGGAACTCTGCCTACAGCCCCTCAACTTGAGCGCAGTCAGCAGCAGAAGGACAGCACCAGGCAGCAAGCTTTACACTGTCTGATGAGACTCCTGCCAGGTACATGGACCCAGACAAAGAGCCGCAATGTTGAGGAAAAAAGTGTTACTTGGAGCCCAACAAATACATTGCATGGCCAGTATTATTAGACTTTTGAACATTCTTACTCATCACAGATATGTGGATATTAATACTGGGGAACATATAGGCCAGTAACTAACTACAAATGGTCGTGTGAAATTCCAAAGATACTGTATGTTTGGGGTAATTTAGCAACTGTATCACCATCAGATAGTTAAACCCACAGATCACGCTGACAAGATTCAATATCAATTGTGAAATTTCCAGCTTTGCACGTTTTTCAATAAATACTATCCAATATACTGTTTGTTATCAGATTTCATGCTTTCTAATATAATCAGCCTCAGAATCGCAGCATCAGCTGTGCCCTGTTGTAGTTTCTGATTTAATTATTTCAATCTCTTCAACTCTCATTTATGGATGAGGACTAGATACACACAACAAACAGCTGGTTACACACTAATTCTCCATTTCTTTGTGTCGCTAGATCTTATATCTGACATGTTGGGCTCAGACAAGTACAAACTCAGCTGGCAGACTGCATTGGACTCTCTTCAAGACCCCTTCATCAACCGGTAAATATATACTATACACTCAACTGCTGCTTTAATACAGTCATGTATAAGCAAAAAAGGCCTTGGGCATGGGTGTATGGGTTGTACATGCGTTGTACCAAAAAAAAGCACTTAAAAGGTCCCTTTGCATCCATTCAGATTCTTTTAAGTCAGTCTATATGCACAGACATGGTAAACACAGGGGTCACAGTTGGTATGTCTGATTCGCATTACTGATAAGCATCCATTAATCTGCTTAGAAATCATTGAAGAAAGACTTTTTGGATCTCTCCAGTCTTATTAGTCTTGTTTGTACGACCATGGTTAAAGTTTAAGAGAACTGCTAGTTGTTTTTCTGCGTGACTTTCCATGACTCTCTGTAGTGTGAACAAATATCACACAAAAACACAAAAATAAATAATAATATGGAGCTCAAGGTCCAAGAAGGCTTTCATACCTCAAAGCAACCTAGCAGTGTGGCTCTCAGGTCGGACGGTAATATCGCTACTATTTGATGGGTTTCCAATACATTTTGTGCAGATATTCATGGTTCCCAGATGATACATTCTACTAGCCTGTGACCTTTCATCTGACTTCACCATCAGTTCAGTTATTTTGTGAAATGGCACAATGAAGAAAAATGTATGCTGGTGGCCCCTGTGGAAAAAAGTGGTATGACAACCACTGCCATCTGTGGTAAAGATTTTGATTTTGCAGAATGTGCGTTTGTTTTGGAAGCGAATGGAAGAAAGACGCAACATATTTTTCACACTAAACGTAGCGGTTTCCATCTTAAAAAATAATTTAATGATTTATCCAACCCACATAAACTGTAGTCCGACCGACAGGCATTAAGAATGATGTTTTGTTTGCTTTTGTGGATCATGAATAGGCATCAGTGTTAAACTGAGACTGTTAAATGTTTCTACCAGACTGGAGCTGGTGCAAGTTGTTCCATAGGCTTAATGAAATAACTTTAGATTGAAAATGAAGTTTGGTCCAGTACACCACTTCTAGGCAAAGCAACATGCAACCATACTGTGAATCTACCAGCTCAAATTTCCTGGCCACCTATAGCCTGAAATAACCTCAACTTGCATGACCTAGCATGTAACAAAAATAAGATGATATTAATTAGTTGGTTTTTTTTTAGAAGTTACAAAGCTTCACATCTAACCAAGGCGACTCACATCGACTACATTCTCATCCAGTCTCATTCACATGAAAGTCACTAAAGAAAAGATGTTGTCCCTGTTTTCTCTTAGACACCTGGTCTACTGCATATTTGATCTTCTGCTGGAGTTCCTGGTTCCTGAAATACCTGAGGAAGACTTCCAGAGGAGCCTGTTGCAGACCCTCACCAAGAACCCAGAGAAGCTGCTGGCGTGAGAAGAAACCCAAGGGGGAACACCTGCAAACCCAACTGTGGTTTTTCCACTGATCATTCACCACTGATGATTTGTTGAAAAAGAAGTGTGACAGTGAGGCTGCTCCTGTTCTACTAATGCTCTGCGATGAGAGTGTAAAAGTGAATGTGTCTGGTGAGACTGAATTTTCTCTGCCCCTACTTTAACCTCTGAGGCCTGTCTTTAGTTAGGTGTCGATGTATTAACACATGAGGCTCTTGAACACGGTGTCCTGTACACACACACTTTAACACAAACTACATTTGAAGCAGCTTTGATTACATGAGAGCACCTGGTTTGTGTTTAATGTCAGAACGTGTCTGACGTGTTGTTCAGATCTAAACATGTGGGAAAGCCTCCTCCGATCTCCACGTCCGGCCTCTTCCTGCTCACTAAACTCTTCGGCTTTGACTAAACTCACTTCAGATGGTCTTCACACTCTGCCCTCATCCCCTCTTGCAGTTTCTTGGTAGAAGAACCCAAACCTGTTTCTCAAATCTGGAGAAGCAGGATTTGCTTTTCCCTCCCAACTTAAATCCCTGCATGCTCTGTGGGGATTTAGCATCAGTGTTTTACTCTCTGTTGACCTGTTCTTTAACATCCCACTGGCTCTGTATAGAGCCACACATGTGATTCTGGCATAATGTGAGCTATACTTCCTAAATCTGAGCCTCCCTGAGGGATCACGTGTCTCTGGTAGTGATTTTTTTTTTACTTGCATGTGTCCAGGTGTAGGGAAAGTACATACTGTAGAGTAGTGTTGTGAAGAGTTGGCTATAAGATATTTTACTGGCTTCACGGATGCGTCACAGTTCTCTTAACAAGTCCCTTGGAGAATGATCTGTGCAGTTAATGTCTAAATCATATAAGAACTGTGCCCAACAAAAACAGGTATATGAATGCTGCAGGAATGGTGCTGGCCCAGGTCCATTCAATCACTTTACAGGGTTCTTTTTGTAGGTAAACACAGTAAACTGCTGGACTCCACTACAGACTGGGAATAGACAAATGTTGTGCTTTAACATAGCATTATGAAGTCAATGTTGACCACCCACTGTAATGGCTTTTCAATAATGACACCATTAGCTTTTAGATTAGTTCTCTGTAACCTATGCTTTCATTCTGTAATTCTGTCTGCTACCAGGCGCAGAATCACCTGAGAAAATGAAGGTTGACTGTTGATCCAGTCAGTCGGGCAGCCTGGCATCATTTTTATCTGCTTCCACGTGTCCGTCATAGACTAAATGAATGAATGAACATACTTTGTGTTGTTGGTAGTGGCGACTCTGAGGGAAATTTACGCTGTTATGACTTGGAAACATTAAGAGGGAAAGTTGTTTGTTTCCTCTTTAAGATCAGTTGTATTTGATAGATGGCTAATTAAACTGCAGGCTGAGAGGGTCGTTATATTACAGAGAAGCACAATGTCTCACTTACTTTTAGTGGTATCTATCCATGCTGATAGATTTGGGTTAGGAATGCATGATATATATTGTCCTGATAATGGAAAATTTAGATTTTCAGCTGTACATCAGTAACAGCTGATAAATGAAGTCCATAATATGATTTTTTTCCCCCTGAAGTGTAGCATTAACACTCTGATACAGTAAGTGAATTGGTGGTATGCACCTTTAAATTTTGCAATTCTCATTGAATACAGAGAAGGAGATTAAGGAGAAGAAGAACAAGCTCAGCACATTTTGGTGCTCATGATGACAAACTGCTGCGCAAATGTAGATGCACGCAGTGTAGAGCCAAACATGTTTTTACAGTTTCGGAGGAAAACAACTTGATTGCAATTTGCAATACTTGTTTCACAAGGGTTCAGAGAGGAGGGGGAAAGTCTATGAGATTACATTTTTGCTCATTGCATTTGAGCCTTTGAAATGATCGGTTATGTTATCAGTATCAGCCATGAGACGCAGGCACTTATCAGTTATTGGCTCAAAGACAATCCATATTATGCATCCCTGAATAGCATTTATTTTGCAGGGAACTGAGTTATTCTCTGACATTTCTGAGGCGATGTACTGCATTCTAGTCAAAACTGAAGGTTGGAATCTCCTACTATTTATCATTTTTTTCAGGAAAAACAATACATGATCTAACAGACGTCATTGTGCATTTAATTTTATGGCACTTTGACACTCGGAAATGTATCAAAATATTCCATTCAGTAGCCTGATAGAAAAAATTGTCCTCTACAAATACACTCCAACCCCCTCCCCATGGCTGCTGCCATTGTTTTGTGACGCGAGACTTGTGCTTCGCCAAGAAGTCATTGTCGATGGATGTTCCCCGAGTTTACAAGTGAGTGGCCTTCCATCATTCTATTCTTAGAGGGAAGTTGAAAGTGTTCACGTTAATTTATTCAGAGGGTCTTATTCACACTTCTGTCAGCAGATATTTTTAATTGTCATTGTAGAAAACACACAGGTTGTGTGTGTGTGTGTGTGCGCGCGTGTGTGCGTGCCTGTGTGTGTGTATGTGTGTGTGTGCGTGCCTGTGTGTGTGTGTGTATGTGTGTGTGACGATGGCTCAGTTCCATTTAAATGTCCCTGTTTTCCCTCAGAGGTGGTAAGTGTTGCTGCTAAAAGTAACTGTCCGATAATTGATGTCACTACATAGAGCTACTGATAAAATACCAACTTGTTAGCTTAAGTTCAAACTTTAAACCAACTGGATGCAAAGTCCACTGGTTAAAACTGGTGACTGTCAAACTAACATTGTCCTGCTGTCTAATTGGCAGTTCCACAGTTAGTCCTCCCTGACGTCAGTAGTTCCAAACATTTTAAAGTATGGTTTTCTTTGACACCTGTCACCACAAAGTGCTGTTCTACTGAATGAATTAGTCTAAAAGTCATCACATCAGTGTCTTTGTGTTGAGCCAGATTGTACAGTATATGTTTAATCGTTACCCCAGACGTCCGCCTCTGCTGCCTGAGGAGCATGTGGTCAGCCAGTCGTCCTTTAGTCACGTTAGAGACCATCTGAAGAAAGATTTAGTGATGTCTACATTCACTTTAATCATATTGTCGAAGGTTTTTGCACATTGTGACTCTGCCTTAGCTTCTTATTGCCTTCGTGGTGGCAACACATCAATCTGCACTGAGTTCTTACTTGGATAAAGACAATGAAGAGAAAAACTGTTGTTGTTTACTGACAACATCCTCCGTATGTATCCATGTTAAAGCACAGGTCATTATTTATGTCCGTGGCAGATGTGCAGACCAGATGTCTTAACACAGACTGTCTTAAAATGCTGTTTAGTTCATCTTCCGGTGCAGCTGGCCAGGATGATGATGTAGTCTTGGGTAAATCAGTTTTCTGCCAACATTTAAATGTTCCAAAATGTTGTGACTTAAATTTAGAGAAGCTCCTCTATGGACACTGCACACTAGGAGTATGGAGTCAGCCCCAAATGGGTTATAATAAGACTGAGAAATGCAATATTGTGTGAAATGTCCATCTGAAATGCATCAAATATTCAAAATATGTCTTGTTCAACTGAATCTGCACATTTACCGATTTGTTACGTTCCATATTGTACTAAAGAAGTCAAATGTTACCGTTACTGTGAGTATCATTCCAGTGTTTTGCACTTGTACCCTGGCTTAGTGATATTCCCCCCCTCCCATTGTGTTAACTTGTGATTCAGTGTATTTATTAACCTATTGAATTGCTTGATTTATTAAATTATGACCTGTTCTCAGTTCCGTCCATTAAAGGATGAGCGAGGTGCCAGCCCTGACAGAGAGACGCGTCCTCTCTCATGAAGTGCTTTAAGTGGACTTTGCCTTACAAGGTGACTTGATGAAGTCTGTCCTGCAGTGATGCAGCGTCAGCGCAGCCACTGACCATGCCTTAGTAGAACATAAGCACCCAGTTCCTGCTCTCTGTCGTGAATCTGTAAACACGTGTTCTTTTTATTGTGCAAAATGTGCTGAATGTTGTGAAGAGATTGTGAGATACCTGTTAATTCTGTCGTTTACTGCTGCATATCTCTGCCACTGTCTCTGCTCTGTATATTATTATTACACTATATCGATGTTGTTAAAGGGCCAATTCTTAAGCTATGGCTGTTTTAATGCAAAGCATTCAAAAACTGAACTAACATCAACAGAGTGAAGAAACAACAGTGCTATATGTCTCTGTTCTGTTTGTCATGGAAAGATATTCGTGAGACAAGATGAAGGATAAAAAAAACCTTGTTATGTAATTAAAATGATCTTGATAAAGCAAAGCTTTTATCAATGATAGATGGTTAATGTTACATTATTCATGGTAAAAAAAACTGTGCTGTTTGTCTTTGGAACTTCTGGTTTTACACCAAATGATAATCAGATAATCAGTTTATAGATGGTGACACTAAGCTTGATCTGTTTCAGAGATGTGTACTTGTTGTACAGCTCCACTGCTCACTCTGATCCTGTGGCGATCACCTCTGCACTCTCCCTCAGCTTCCCGTTTTCTTCTCTATCAGATCATGTCTGCTGTTTCTCTTCAAGGGGAGTTGTGTTGTGCATGTTACCGATGTGAACCTCTCTGTCTGTTAGCTCAGAGTGTGTGTCAGTCTGTGAAACATTTGCTGGTTGGATATTCGCAAAAACAATAAAGTTACCAAACATGAGTTATTAAATCTTCAACTGTTGTTCACACTCATTATTTTCTTGGCCTGAGGTGGGCGATACATTTTACAAGAGGCTGGTGAGCTGCTCGCTTATCTTTTATGAGATTTTGCTTTAAATTTATCCCAGGCATGCTTCAACTTTCTGGAGGTTCACCAGAAATCTGCTCAGCCTCTTCAGGGTCATTTTTGAGTTCCATATTATGAGTTTTTTTTACCCCTTTGTATGGAGCTCTATCAGCTCCCCACTAATTTGCCATAGCCTGCAGACTAATGGTTCTCGTCCAACAACAACAAAAAGTGTGTGGATGAAATAGCCCATAATAAAGATCAGAACCATTTCTTGGCACGGTGTCTGTTAAGCTCCACTTCTCAAACAACGGGAGGGGGTGTTTGGAAGCCGGCTTTGCATTGCTGAGAAATCTTCTTAGACTGGATTTACAGATAAAACTGTAAGCAACACTTCAGAATAGTCAAGCGCTGAGGGACACGGATGGATAAATGTGATCAAATATTTACATAGTTCACTTTTTTGCTTTTAGTATTTTCATTGTTTGACAAAATTATCCAGGAAAGTGTTGAGAAACACTTGAAAATACATCTTCTCTGTCGGGTGGCACTCACCCTACAGGAGATCAGGAGCATCCCTTCACAAAACAATTCAAACGTTTACGCTCATGTTAAAACGGTAGATTGATTAGTCAGTCAAAGTTCAAACAGTTTTGGCAATAGAACCCTCATCCCCCAATTTTCAAACCGATTAAGACCTGAGATGGCCTGAGACTTTACTGTCCCATTGTGATTACACTGTATATGAGCTAGTATCAAAGAGTCCTCATAGTTTAGAGAACAAAATGCCGAAAGGGGAAACGGTGCCAGTAAAAGCCTCTGTGTCTGGGAGGAGCCTCGATTCCTGGAAAGCTATTCAGAGAGCTGTCTTGCTGATCAGGGATCTGTGACTGAGCAGTGACCCACGCAGCAACAGTGATATCTGTTTTCAGCAGATGCCGGTACAACCCTGAATTCAAAAAGCAGGGACACTGTGTGACACAAAACATATAGGGATAATTTGCTAATCTCTTTTGACACAACAGCTTCATTGGTAACAGGTGATGGAATCATGATCATGAGTATGAAGAGGTGTCAGCAAAAGGATCAGCTCTTCAAAAGCAAGGATGGGACGAGGTTCAGAACCTTTTCAAACAACTGACTGTATAAAGGATGTGACTGCGTGGGCTCTTAGTCCATGAAGACTTAGTGGTCTTTATAATCGTCACATTTAATGAGCAGAAATCATAAGTATTCCATGTTCTCTCAGCGTTTTCATCATCAGGGAGGACAACGCTAAACTGAGCTGAAATGATACTTTGGTGGTTTGGCAGATCACCATTCAGTAGCAGCGGACCTCTGGGAGTCATAACTGCCTTTAAATGAACCACTCTAATTCCCCCAAACAATATTGGACAATTAAATGAATAAATGCTATGTCCAATGAAAATAACATTTCATTATGAGAGTCCCAGACTGTTTTAATGTGATTGTGGTTCAGGAGGCGCCACATGTCACCGTGGAGGACAGACTTGAGTGATGTCAGGACGGTCTCTGAAGACGTCCACAGGAGACAGATCCGCATCACTTCTGGACCACTGGAGGAGCTGCTCTGAATCGACTGTGCATGGTCTGCATTGACAGCAGCTGAGGGCTCTTTGTGTCTCAGGACAGTTGTTTGGGTGGAAGCCAGGACTACCGCCGTCAAACACGCATGACCAGACCGACTCACAGTGTCGCTGTAGCAACTGTGGCGCGGTGGGAGGTGAGCTTTAACCTACTGCTGCTGCTGACATAGACTAGAGAGGGCCACGGGTTACTATGACGACCCATCCCATCATTGAAAGCTCCAGAACAGCCAACACATGGATCTTCAGGTAAGCTGAATACAGATTTGAGCAGAAGATCAGGAGTCCCTAAATGAAATACAACCATGAGCTCTGGATTTAAACTTGAAGATTGAAGCAATAACCTAAAAGCAATGTGCACGAAATCTATAAATACATCCATGTACAAATCTGAGCTCTCAAAACCATGGCTGGATTCACCTGTCTGAGGACCCTTTTTATCCAAGTCTCCAACAGTGCACATGAATCAGACTGTAGATAGCAGCTTCATTAAAGTTCTGAAGCTGACCCCCCAAAACCAACCAGTGGTCGTCTGATGGTGTTCTACTAGCCCCTTAGTCTCTGAGTGTGAATGAGTTTGTGATAACCTGATGAAAGTGTTCAGGAAAGTGCATCACGTGAGCCCAGTATCAACTTACTAAAGTTGGGATGTTGGGTTCCTCTAAAAGACAGGCTCATGAGAGACACTTGTAATGAGGAACCTGGCTGATTTTGTTCTTCGGCGGTGCAAAACATGGAATTCATCAGTAATCACACAATGAACTTGTGGGGGCTCCTGAGGGGTCGCAGGGTGGATGCAAGGTTGACAGTCCATCCTTGCCCAGTCAGTACTAACTGAGCCTAATCTGCAACTAGTTTATATCAAATACAGCCACTAAATGAATGCCGGGGAAGGATTTTCTCAACAGTCAGATCAGTGAGTCATCTAAACATCCACAACAGACAAACAGCCTTGGTATTTGGCACAATGCGAAACTATCAAACACGAATGCCTCAAATAATCACTTTGAGTAACGATATGAAGAGACAACAAGCTGTGGTGTCACTGCACCCTGAGCTGCTCAGCCGTGTCACCCACACCCTCCTGACTGGCAGCACGCAGCCCGCGCTGGCTCCTGGAGAGCTAAATGAATTGAAAGTTTTCTTTCACATCAGCGTCAGTCTGCAGCACGGGCTGATTTACATGGAAACCACATGTTCTCCATCCTCAGCAGGTTACGCAATCTGCTCAATCACCCCCCCCCCCCTTC
>CAEMYA010000041.1:2096614-2119716 GCA_903131615.1 Diplodus sargus
ACTGTCTGACACGCTTTGGTCTTCACTCCACCTTCGTTCCCTGTCTAACTCTTGTTTTCTTTTCTTTCTTACATAATAACATGCAGACGCACACACACACACACACACGCCTGCAGCTCTGAGGACATACGTACATGTTTGAGCTGACTGCCCTTTAAAGGACAAGAATCTGAGATACAACCCACCAAAAATATTTAGTCCCCCGACAGGCTTGGTTCAAAATCACATCAGCTCTAATCCACAGCGTAGTTGTTGGAGTTGTTCCTTTGACAGTCTCACGATGGTTTTAACATCTCAATACAAGTCAACAGATTTTATCTTGGGATGTTGTGCAAACTCTCTCTCCAATACAAAAAAAAAACTACTTGTGCTTTTTGCAGTGAAGCTGTGAGCATTTTAATACTGTTCTCTCTGAGGCGAGGGCAGATTTTAGCAGAAGCCTGCATCAGAAGCTTTCTCCTCACAGATCATCTGTAAAACTTATGTTCCACTGTAACTGTTTCTCTGCCCTCCTGGTCCTGAAACATATCTGTAAATATCACCTGTTCTGAAGCTACAAAGTGCAGCTGATTGCAGTCATCACACCTACTTTGACAACACGCAGATATTACCTCTCTATTGGCTATTTAATGAATTAATCTACAGCCAAATGGTCAGTAATAGCAGGTCTCAGTCACTGTGCTGCAGTACGGTGCCCTCTAGTGGCTCACGGGCAAGGCATCTTTAATTGTGTAGCACCTATCAACACAGAGACAAAGTGCTTTACATTAACATACACACATCAGCTCACTCTGAAGCAAAAGACCGGAAACTTCAAATGAAATACAATGAGACGAAAAATAATCTCAGAGGACAGATTCAACTGTGTATGTGCATTAAAAAAAGATCTATTGATATTTAACCAACTGGTGATGTTAAAGTGATGATTACATGCAAAACATAAATGAAATGCATATATCTAACTTCACAACTTTCACTCAAAATATCCCAACTGTCTCACATAATGATTCAGGGGTTTGAGAGACGGTGTGACGTGTGAATCCTTCACCTGTAGATGGCAACATAACCAAACAGATGGCCAGGTGTCCGTTCCTGAAGAGACCACAGGGAGGCGCTGCGTGTCAAAGTAACAGGCATCCACCTGTTACCAGTCTGAGCAGGAGGCTGTGGCAGGATGATGAGAGTAGGCTCAGGGTGCTGTCTGCTCAGACCCACATCCATCCTCAGTGTAACAGAAACACAGACGCGGTCTGTTTAAAGACACACATGGACTTTATTTTTGTTCTCAGCTGTGGGGCTGGATGTTTATGACGGTGAAGTTTGCCGTCAGTATCACTTCAAAGTTTGTATGTTTTGCTGAGGGAATGCATCATTTCAAATGAGTGGAATAATAAAGCAGGTGTGGTAGTGCATAAATGTATAAATCACGACCTCTAGTCAGATTGAGGAATGTGGAGGAAAAAACGAGAGGAGAGGAGCGCCAACAGCTGGAGGGGGTTAACTCTCAGTCCGGCCAGTCGTTTGCTGGTAACCAGCTCTCCGCCTCGCTGTCGCAATGCAGCTGAACCGCCGAGCAGTCACAACAACCTCCACAGCTGTATTTGTAACCAGAATCCTCCTCTGCCTAATTAATTTCCCCCGCCCCTACAACTGGCTCGTGCTGTGTTTGTTATTGTTTCCCTGCCGAGCGGTGTGGAGCTGTGTGAGACCTCCAGCCTCCGTTTGTTAAACCACACCAAACTTCATTAAACGGTGAATTCAGCAGTGCTGCGCGGCTGGCTTCTGACATTTAGACTTTGTTTCAGACACTGAGGTCATGGCTTATAAAGAGACTAGGAAACAATGACATTCTGGCAGCGTGTATCAATAATTCAAACTGCCAAAACCACGAATAAGCATTTTTTTTTATGTTTCTAGAAGGACATTAACTAAGGCTGTTTTTCCTTCAACAGGCCCTGACATGTTTGAGGGATGCAGTTCAGGGGTTATCTGGGTTCTTTTCTCTCTTAAAATGATTTGAATCAAAAGTAATGTCTGGCAGCTCAGATTGATGTTGTGTGGGGACGGCAGGGCGGAGTGGGGGCTATAGCAGCTCCGATCTCTGGCGGTGAAGGTCGGATCCAACGCCAGACCCTCTGGAGGAATAACCAACTGGAGAAAGAAAAAGGTGGATTTATCCTTACTCCTATTTATCAGCCTGACTGCAGCAGTGATTAGCTTGCTGCAGTCAGGAAGCTAATCACTGCTGCAGTTCATGTTCTGTAACGTTGACTGTTGCAGAGAGGAGAGGGGGAAAAGAGGGAGAACCACAGTCTCTGCTGAGTGCTGAGTTAAGTCAGAGTTGATCTTATTCATTTTTGGGAGAACTGTTCCTTTAAACCCCAATTGAGGACAACTGAACATAGCCTGTTGTAAAGAAACACAGACTGTAATACTGTCATTAACAAATGTCTGTTGTTCATACGATTAGATATCTGTGTTACCATTGCATGATGATGAAGTGCCTCTCCGTCTATTTTCCATCATATTACCTTCATCCCAACACTGAAGGCTTCTGTCTGGAGCCAGATGCTCCTCTTGTATTATTATGCCTGTATCAGATTTAACGTGCAGTGTGCAGCTGTCCTCAGCAGCCTGACTCTGTTTGCCTCCACAGAAAGTCAACAGAGTTCTCTTTGTTGACAAGTTGGCAAGTTGCTGATTTCCTGAAGTGAATGGGAAATAAAACATCGCTGGCTGCCAAAAGAAGACCGAGTGTGACACGCCGCTGCCATTCCAGACCTCTAAACAATGCTGGCTATGAAAACGCAACCAGGGGACTGATACAACACACCCTTCACACTCAGAGACACACACACTTACAGAGAGTGCACACACACAGAGTACACACCAACATGCCTCCAGAACTGTGAAAGAACTATACACTTTGGCTCTGTGTATGCAAGTGAACACAGTCTGCTCATCACATGGGGATATCTGCAGAGAAAGAGGAACACACACATAAGCGCACACCCACACACACACACACACACACACACCTCCAGGGACTGCTATAATAATAATAATTTGTGAAAACACTCTGTGCTAATTGTGCGGGAGGGTTCAGAGTGGAGGTGAATGGGAGGTTAGCTAACAGTCAGTCTACCTCGGGGACAGGAAGTGATCTGACCTAATGCCACTGCAGCCCTGAGGGGCCGACTGCATCAATAAATCAATAATTCTGAGACATTTTGATATTCACCCTGACAACAGTGACCATCACAGAGAGCCACTTTCAGGAGTTTATGGGATGTTGTTCTTTCACAGCTGGCGAGAGCAGATAATGGAAGGTAAGAGAACAAACATCACTGTATTCTCTTCAGAAGAGCCAAAGATGGTGACACAGGAGGACGATGTTTTTTAGAAGAAATACATATTTAAAGTGAAACTCTCACCAAAATGCAACCTAGGCTTTTTTGTGAATGTATATGAGTCAAACCTTCGTGTAAAAGCACAATTACAATTACTTTTACTATTTACCGTATCTTCGTTTTCGGCTCAAACTCATTTTCAATGGGGGCGCATGGGGCACTTTTATGCTAGCATCAAAATCGCTGTTTTTACAACACTAAGAAGGCTCGACACAACATGAAGCTTTGCTCGTAGTATCACCAGGGTCTCTACACATAGCTCAACTGAACCACATACACTCTACCCAGATATGCTGATCCTTGCGTACATCTGGGCTGCCATGACGACGGCTACAGGAAGAAGCTACTGCTAACGTGAGTTGTTCAAAAACTTTCTTTTTAGTAACTCTGTGTACACAAACAATGTTCTCAACGTCGTGTTGATGAGTAGAGACCCTGGTGATACTACGAGCAAAGTTTCATGTTGTGTCGAGCCTTCTTAGTGTTTTAAAAATACTTTTATGTATTTTTTTAGCATTTTGATGGTAGCATAAAAGTGCCCTGTGCGCTCCCATTGAAAATTAGTTTGAGCCGTAAATGAAGATACGGTAAATCTTAAAAGTGCCTCTTTCTGCTGAAACGTGACAGCTGTTATGATAAACGTGTTCTTCACGACTGTATGGAAACTCCTGACCTCGACTGTTATCTCTTGTGTTGCTGCACTTGCTTAATATTTGGTTATGCTAGCAACATTTTTGATCATACCCCAGGTCAACAGAGGCTTAGCTGGTGGCATGTCACAGTCTGGTGTTACTGTCTCTGGTTCAGGTTAAATCAGCTTGTTGGCTGTTCTGATTTGTGTGCAAAGTATGGTAGATATACCAGGGCATGCATATTTACCTCAAGACATTATATTTTAAGGCATATCATTGTTACGATGTCCCCAGTTTTGTCTGTAGTTACATTCCATCTGACAAATTGGTACAGAAACACAGGTGGGTTTTTTTTGTGACAGTTCTCTTTCCCTCAGAAATCCATCCATCCATCCGTATCAGCTTGTCTGCTGGGAGGTTAAGAAGCTGGACTTCTTTGTCTCCCTAATTTGCAGACACCTTTTGTTGTTGTTCTTCACTGAGTTAGCTGCTGTTTGCTGCTCGCTGCTTTTAAGATCACCTGGTGATTGGTCGAGCAAAATACATGGTTACAACGTCACACCCCTGTCCCGTCCTGCCAGCTCGCCCGCTCTCTATTAATCAGAAGATGTTGCTTTCTGCGCTGTTACTATGCTGCCGGGCTCAGAGGCAGAACAACTATGACCCTCAGCTTCACCTTCGTACCTTTTATACAGAAGAGGGTTGAGACGGAATAACCACTTTGAACAGGCTGTGGGACTCTTGGAGTTACGCCAGCAATTAATTGGCTCCAGCTGATTTGAAGTCCACCAACTGAACATCATTTCCTGAATGTTTAGTAGCAAAATGACAAGATTCTTTTTCTTTCAAGCAGCAACAGACCAGTAAAATATGGGACTTTCTTTCTTAATCACTACATTATGAAACACAAGTGGAACATGTAGAGGCAATTAAGGGCCATAACTTAATGATCAATTCAGAAAAGCCTGTCCAACACTAATATAGTGAGGGCAATCTTAACCAACAAAACATACATTTGAATAAAAAACAAAAAGCACTATATTGGTCTCCATGGGATAACAGAGAGAAAAAGAATATGCTGTTGCATTAAAGTCTTATTAGTTTACATGTATAACACTGGTTTAATGTAAGCTATCACTCTTTATTTGGCAGTTGTACACTGATTCTCAAGTCATGCCACACTTTGAGACTTTAAAAAACATTGTTTCAATTGAAAAATGCCTTGTGTGATTTGAATTGTCTTTTGAAGATTTCTGCACTTAAATATTACCAGCGTTACTACTTTTGCTTTAACTTATCAGTCTGAGGTAAATACTGACTGCAGTATCATGGCTGCAAAATGATGACAGCGTTTGCGTATAGATTGGTTCCCTATAAAACATTCTTTCATTATGTCATTCGGTCGCCACCAAGCTGGATTTTTACAACAAAAACTGATGGTCAAATTACAGCACAAAGGCAGCATATCTGCCATTGCTATTAAACCAAAACATGAAAATGTCACTATCATCAGGTAACAGCGGAATAACTGTGGAAACTCTACACTGCAAAAGAAAAAGAAGCCAACTGATGGAGGAGGAAAAGTAAGTCTGCTCCCTCGTTAATATCTGTTTCCTCTTACTGTACTTACTACTGATGTTAGTGGAGTAAGTGGAAACCAAGACACAGTTAAAAGGAGAGTAAATAATAGACAGGTGGACAAATCTGGCTGTGCAACAGTAAAACTTCCACTGATTTACTGTAAACTGATTAGGATTTACATCCCTGTAAATGATATTAGTTAGGATCCTCCACCGTATGACTTCATTACGCTTTCTTTTGTTGCAAATGTTATTTTAGGGCTTATTAACGATTTCATTACTCAAAACCATTTATGGGTATAATCAGCTAATAATCAGAGGTGCTTGATGGATTGATGGAGGTCTCATCAGCAGATTCTGAGTTGAACAAGATGATCAGCAAAGGTGGAACACATTTGCAGCAAGCCGCGATTTGAATTCAAGATGGATGCTGCCCGTCCTGCCCGTTCTTTTGCATTTTAATCGATTCTCTCTGTGTGTGTCTCTCCTCGTATTATTTATTTTTCTCTTTCTCTCTCATTACCAGGAGCACTCTCATTTCTGCCTGGCTTCGCTAACCATCCTTCAGGCCTCAGCTGGTCTCTCAGATCTAATCAGTCAAGAGGGATTGGAAGGTTCATGTTGAGCTCCTAATTTGAAATGTGCAGATTAGATAATGAAGGACAGCCCTTGGAGAAAGACCAGCCCACCCATGCTCCCATCCATCCATCCATCCATCTTTCCATCCATCCATCCATCCATCCATCCATCCATCCACGTTCCACAGGCCACGACTTGAGCGGAAGCCGTTGTTTTCTTCCCTCTACCTATTATCATTGCTAGTGAATAGAAGGAGAGTATGTGAAATCTCCATCCAGTCATCAGTGTAACCTCTGCGAATGTGATTTTGTTCTCCCAGAAAGTGACCAATCTGCTTCTTTCCAAACAAGAGATAATGAGGTAAAACCCCATGTCATCCTCCAGCAGAGTACAGGTCAGCTGATGCTGTGATGCTCCTGCAGAAACCAACATGACCTTTAAACAGAAGTGCTGCAAATATTTCTGATGTGAGTCAAGACCTCTGTATGTCTCAAACAAAGTTGGATGAATTGTTGTCTGATGTTTGACAGCAAAAGTGTTTTACAAATACTCCCTATGAATGCTGTGCGCTCTGCTGTGATTGGCTGTTACCTCATCAGTAGCTTACAGTTTACCCAGAGTGCCTCCATTCTAGCATCAAACCTATGCTAACCTCCTCTCTCAAACAGTTGCTTCTGACAATGTTAGATGATCCAACAAGCATTTTTTATTATTATTATTATTTTTATGAAACAAGTTATAAGATTTACCCTTAATTTCAACCAGATCCGTGTTCGGTCCGTCTCCGATTCCCCACTGCCGCTGCATTGTGTATCCACTCCGTTGCAGATCTGGCAGTCCAGACCCCCCGTAGCAGATACACAAGGCTTCTATTTGTGCCAGGTGCCAGAGCACGGTGGATCAATTCAGACAAATTCAACAGAGAGCAGACAGGGAGTCAGACACCGAGACAACAACATAACACCCGGTTCATTTTCAGAATGAAACATTCTGTGGTGTTGACGCCAGCACAAAAATCTTCTTCTAATCCTTCGGTTGGGAACACTTGTTGTATTTATAACACATACACATAACTGCGGTCGGGCGAGATTCTGTAATTATCGTGGGAACACCTCAGTCTCGCAACTCTAGCTGTCCAGCAGTGCTGCGCCGTGCTGCGCCGTGCTGCACTCAAAACCGAGCCGGTCGGGGTCGACAATGGATCATGGAGCAAAACCTTGGAGGAGTCGTTCCACAACGTACATGCAACCAGTGGAATTCCTGGTATAGTCTGAATGTTCTAGGTTTTTTTCTTAAAGCTGCTGTAAGCATCCTATAAGATAACTTCATTGAGCAGTTAGTAGGGGTGTACCAAAATATTGATACTACGATATATCGCGTTATTTCATCTTGAGGTACATTATGGATACACTGGCGCCAAATATTGATATTTAATAATATTTAAGTTGCGGTCAGTGTATGTATTAAGAAGAGCCACTGTGTAGAATACAATTTGTTTTACTTGGCTGTCATTCATGTGAAATTGATTGACAATGTTTTGTAATTCAGTGATTCAGTGCAGTCAATAAATTCTGAATTTCTAAATCGATTATCACAGAATCACAGTCGTGATGTTATCATTATCATGGGCAAAATATCGTGATAGTATCGTATCGCGAGGTACCTGATGACACCCAGCCCTAGCAGTTAGCCTTCCACTCCCTCCTCTCTACATCACCACGTCAACACGGACCCGCCACAGACTGGTTAGGGCCCCGTCACAGAGGAACGGGCAAGGTTTAAGCTGCTCAAAATGTGATCGCCATTTTAGCTAACTTCAGCTAAGCGCCTGTTTTGCAGTCAGTAATCCCCTCCCTCCTCTCTACGTCACCACAGAGACAGAGAGGTGCAGCGATAATCACCAGGCAGAGCAGCGAACAGGATGATCCTGCTCTCTGTGCGTTCACCAGCAGACAGGGCCGCCTCTTTACGGAGCTCTCTGTTCTGATTGGATAAAGTGGCCGGGGATACAAAAAAAAAGTTATTTTACTGCATGAGCAGGACGAGGAGAGACATGGGTCACTGACTAAACACTCTGTAATGGTGCTTACTTTTGGAATGGAGAGCGATTTAATATTTATCTTAATAAAAAGATAACACTTATGGCAGCTTTAACAGGAAAATCGGATTTGACTGATATGAGTTTTCAATTTGATATCCGTGTTGTCACTACTGGTGATTTCTTTAACATGATGATGCAGCACTTTGTTTTGGTGAAACAGAAGATAAGACGGTGAGCAGTGAACAGATCTGCACAGGTCAGTCACAAACCCTTGCCGGCTTTCCACTTGCCAACAATGACAAGCTGATTTGTCGTATGTTTCAGCGTCACAGAGGTTTTACAGCCTCTGTGGGCGAATATACGAGCAGCTTCACATGGTTAATGCATCACTGAGCGTTTTCTCATCTCCTTTGGCACACACAGCCAGGTCGTGGGTTGATGTCCGTCTGCAGTATTTCTTATTATATCCTTGAAGTGACACCCTGATTTTCTCATTACACCACTATTTCAGCTGTCAGTTTAGAGATGTATGTACATGGATAATAGTAGTAGTGGTATTGACATCAGGGGAGGTTGTATTGTTTAAGAGGCTAAACACTGCCAAGAATAAGAAGATGTATTACTTATGAAGGAAAAAAGGAAGAATAAGGAAATAATTCAAAATGTAGGACCGGCTACAGATGTCAAAATCTTTATCAGCGCTAATCTAGTGTTTCTTTACTGTTGCGTTCGTGTTACTTCCTATGCTCTCACCGCTCACATTCCTTTGAGGGTTTAACTCATTCACAAAGGGCCACTGTAGAGCCATCTCACATTCTTTTGTTCAGTAAGATAACATCCACTTTGGAGCAACACACACAGAGGTCACGGAGACATGAACAACATTTATGACCTTTCAGTATCAATAAATCACTGCCACAGTCATTCTGGGACATCAGTGCAATGACCATGAAGCCGACCAGACCATCACTGAGAAGATTAGTGGCCAGTACCAGCCTCTCCATTGGCTTTTTTACACAGAGCAGCTTTTAGCCGTAAGGCTCAATAACTTCCACTTAAGACCGGTCATAACTCTGTCGGGGAAGACGACGTAAAGTGAAACTGCCCTGCAGCAACCGTGAGGGTTGCAGCTGGTTGTTGAGATGACTGTTCCCTGAAGTTTTTGCGTACGTTTTCAAAGGCAGTAGTGACCCAAACAACGACAGTAAAGCTATCACCCTTACAAGCACAGAGCGCTGTGGACATTTTGACACAGAGACATGGTTGTGTGAAATACCGGCCGTCGTTAGATAAAATAACTACCCAGCTAGCTGGATAGCTTGCCTTGCCTTACAATGACAATGAACAGTGCACTGATCTAATGTGCTATTTCCCAGGTTTTATCTTATTAGTTAGGGCTGCTAACTGTCACCCGTGACCATAACACTCACACAACTGACAATTTTCTCTAGGGATGTCCCGATCCAATCACGTGATCGGAAATCGGGGCCGATCACGAGGTTTCAGACTCGATCAGAATCCATTGTTACATCCCGATCAAAGATCAGATATATATGTATGTATATTTATTCTCATTATTTTTTATCATCGTTATGTGGTGGTACAGAGTCAGACCGTCCGACATCACTTTGCTGCAGTGACCTCTATTGGTTGAATTTTGAACGTGGACACAAGCCCGACTTTATTTTCTTTTTTTTAAGTCAGAGGACAATTTTTGGCAGAACGCAGTCGCGTGCATTACGTTACTCTGGCAAACTTGTGGACAATGTCTGCAGTGTGGAATTAACTTAAATTAGAAAGCGAAAGTAGTCCAACCGCGACATGTAACATCTGCAATATGATTGTTTCGCAAAACAGTCATATTGATACTGCAAATAAAAAACAAACACTCAAAGAATACAACAAGTTCACTCAAGCAATACAGGCAAAGACACCAAAGCAAACAAACACTCGTGGATACTTTCAAAAGTTAAGAGAAATATCCTTGAGACAGCGACATGGCCAAAAATATTACAGAGAAGGTAATTAAATGGATCGCTCTGAATAAGCAGCTCATCTCCGTGGTAGAGGATCAGGGTTTTCTTTGTCATCTGGAGTTTTTGAATCCCCAGTGTGCCCTACCATCTCTGCATTACATTACAATTCTTCCACTTTTGATTTACAACGCTGGTATGCACTCTAGTTTCGTGGGTCTCATACATGGTCTCATACACGTGGGTAAAACAGGCAACCGAGGAGATGCTAAATGCGTGTGATATAGACAAGTAATGCGTCTAAGTCATTTTACGTGTCAATGTAAGGTATATGAAAAAAGCAGTGGATGATGGAGGCACCAAGCGAGGCACCAAGCGTGGGCTGCGTCTCACACACTTCAGCTGGCTGTACACGAGCTGCTGTTACAGTGCAGAATCACAGACTCAACTGATAACACAAGGAAGGTGGAGGCCAATGTTGGAATAGCATATGCAGAATAAGAAAGAGCCATATGAAAGTATTTGCTTTGTTTCAACAAAATAAAAAAAACTATTAAAGAATGGAGGTACCTTTTTTCTTAATGCAGTTGTATTATCCAGGAAAATATTAGTTCAGGCTATGTATCAGATCAGGACTCGGTATCGACCGATACTAAATATTAAAGGACTCAGATCGGGATCGGGGTAAGAAAACCCTGATCGGGACATCCCTAATTTTCTCATGCACAAACAAACACCAAATATTGGACATAATGGACAGATTTCATGGTGACTGCTACAAATTTGACAGTCTACTCAATAATAGCCTCCATTAACAATAAATGTGGGCAAAACTCAAAAGTATCTAATCTAGTAATAGTAATATAAGCATACAGTATGTTAGTTATAATTAGAAGCTTAACTAGTTTTGGAGCAATACAGGGGAACATTACTGTGAAGCATCAGTGATTAACACAGTTTTTCTGTGTGTGTGTGTGTGTGTATGTGTGTGTGTGTGTGTGTGTGTGTGTGTGTACCTTGCTTTAGTTGGCTGTCAGGGTTAATACACAGCTCTTGTCAAGGAACTGTCAAGGTAGATTTATCTACTTACTAGTAATTCTGTGTCATATTTAAAGGTCCCATATTATGAAAAACACATTTTCTCTGGTCTCGACATATATAAGATGGTCCTCCCAGAGCCTGCCAACTCCCAGAATGAGGAAAACAAACGATTCCTGCATGGTCTCTGCAGCCCATCCACTGGTAACACAGCGCTCCAACAGGCTGTTCAGATTCAGCTTCTTTTGTTACTTAAGGAGTCATTGTCATAGGCCGACCTCCTCTGTGTGAAGATATCCGAGAGGGGGGCGTTCATCCCCGAGGTGAAGTTCGGTGTGTCCAGCGGTAAGATGGCAGTGTTTCGCAATGTCGTCGCTCAGAGTTAGACACGCAGTTTGCTCTGTTGTTGGTTGTGTAAATCAACATAAGTGCCTATATTCTGTCCCAGCTACAGAACAACAGAAGAGACAGTGGTTGCGTTTCATTTTTAACAACAATGTGCTGGCTACAGTTCGTGTTAACTTGTTTGTGCTAACCACTTCACATCGGACTGCTTCAGTAACGAGGGACAGTACAAAGCTGGCTTTCCCTCGACGCTGACCCTCGTAAAAGGATCAGTCCCAACCATACCGGACCCAGCAACTGCACCTGAGCCACAGGTAAGTGACGCCACGGATTGATAGTATTTACAGTTGCCTATGAGTATGGTGAAGTCAGCTGGAAATTGGCTAACTATTTAGCTCCGCTTCGGTCAGCTATGCAATGGCGTTTGAAGCAAGTTTAATGTTAATAATATTCCGAGGGAGCTTGGTTGTCACAGTAGTTTGGAGACTGTGTTGGAGACAAACACAGCTTTCGCTAGCTGTTAGCCATTAGCTACATGGTGGTAACTGTAACAACACATACGAACAAACTAACATTATTCAGGCACACTAACCATTCTGAAACGTCCTGCTGCAGCTGCAGAGTCTGTACTTCTTCAGGAGCCTCTACTTCTGGGTCCAATTCTGGGTCAAACTGGTTCGGTTATACCATCTCGGCGAGCCATAGCGATACATCCATCGTAAAACAATAGCGCATGCTACTGCTAGCGCAAGAGGCATCCTCTCCCTGAGAGGGGCGTGTAGCAGGCAAGGGAGGCGTTGACAGACAGAGCTCATTAGCATTTAAAGGTGCAGGCACAGAAACAGCCTGCTCTCAGTAGAGCTCAGTAGAGTGACTTTTAGACAGCTGAAGTTCAGGACCACGGAAGAGTTTGGGGCAATGCATATCGAATACAGTGTTGTTGGACCTCTGACAGATGTGTGAAATTGATGGAAAACAGTATGATATGGGATCTTTAAAAAAACATACTTTACTGTTTATTTTGGTATTTCTTAAATGAAAGGTTGTCTTGTTAACTGGTTGCACTCAATCACTAACTAGCCTATTACAAGTTTCGAGTTACATGTGAACCATGTTACATTAATGATATAAACAGCTTGCATGTTTTCCAGAGGAACTGCACACCATATTCTCGCTGAATGACAGTGCCAGTGACTATGTACTGTAAGTCTCTTTCTCTGTGAGAGAGCGTTGTGGCTGTTGTTGTGATGTACTTGATAAAACTGTTACAAAATGTGGACTGCTGTGTGTGTGTATGTGTGTGTGTGTGTCTGTGAAAGTGACAGACTTGAACTGCATTATCAGATACTCCTAGCCAAAAAACGTGATTTTAAGAGTCATTGTTCAAGGAGAAACTTTGTGTAATGGCTACAGCAATTTCTACATTAAGATATAAGTTGGTTGCCTCATCGCTGTAAAAGCCAGTGAGCCCTATTTAGACAGTCTGTGGTACTTGGTCCAAGGCGCTAGTGCGTGAAGGATGTGTCCAAGTCCATTTTGCAAGTTAAAAGGTGGAAAATCTGTGTGTGGAGTGCAGCATATACTGCCGCAAAGAGGTGGTATTTAGACTTTGAATAAGTCATGGGTGCGTTTTGGGCGGAACATAAATCAAACCAATCCGAGTGTCGTCTCCCATTCCCTTTAAGAGCCAGGACGTGGCAATCATCTTCGCTGAGGGACAGGGATGTGATCCTCGGCTGCTGGAACCTCTGCCCCGCCATTTCACAATCACCTGTCCCGTCAACAACTCTGTTTGACCACACATTAAACCTACAATTATATATAACTGAGAAGGAGGAGGATAACAAGCTGCTCATCCCTCTGTGTGTGCACTGACGTCAGTTCACTGATCAGTAACAGGTGGGATGAGGGGGCAGAAATATGTCCTTAATGAGGAAAACATTCATGACATTACCTGCAGAGCTCCTCCAGCAACATTTTCGCACGAGGAACTGCTGATAAACTTCATCAATTATTTAAACTCCTGACTCGCTGCTGGGATCAGTAAGTATTTCATGGTAATTTATGTTCTGTGTTTCTCCACACATTGAAAGGTCACACACAGTCCAGATTCATACAGTAAAATAGTGCCACATGAAGCAGCTGTCCTGATAAATCCTTTTTGTCTTCAGAATATTAAAGCTAAATTCTGTTTTCGCTGGGGAGTTTCCTCTTCAGCTATAGTTTTTCTGATTATATGTACCACGATATGTGTTACTGTGACATTACTGTGCATGGAAATGTTTAAAATGACTGAAAGCAGCCTCTCAAATGTGGATGAACTGTGTGAATCCTCGTGCAGGCCCATCCTGCTGTCTGTATAATGCATCCTTTAAATATATGGAAACATACTGTGTCTTTGATGTTAGACCAGCTTTCTGTTGGTGTATGGTGCTGTCATTTTCTGACCACACCTCCCTTTAGGACCAACACACCCAGGGGTGCACAGGTGGGTGCAGCACATTTGCATTTACACAATGTGGCTGCTGGACACAAAAAGGACAACTGCATCAGTCTGAAACTAGCAAAGACACTTTGCGCTGCACAGCACTGTGAATGAGTGAACTGATTTCACCATTCACAACAAATGTATTTATGAATATAACATATGACAAACACATTTTACAAATGCAGTGAACAGTAACTAATATAGGCTCCTACTTCAGAATCAGAATCAGAAATTCTTAACTGATCCCTGAGGGGAAATTGCTTGCGTTACAGCTGCCTGTTCAAAAATCTTAGATAATATGCAAAAAAAGAAAAACTATAAGAAAGAATAATATAAATAGAAGAACAATATAAGAAATGTACATTCTACTACGCATATATCTATGTAGTATAGGATAATACATAATGATACAGCAGATATATGGTTTATTGCACATTATTCGTCATAATTATTGCACATTTTCATTTGTCAACTGAAACAAAGCGTCCAGAGTCCTCCTATTGTCTCAGGGAGTCTGACACTCCGAGCGAGGAGTTGAACAGAGAACAGAGAAATTCCCCAAACTATTTGTGCCTAATTGTTAATTCGGCACATGTTTATGCACAAAGGTATTTCTTTCTTTGTGTGGAAAACATTGCTTCCATGATGTCCCACTGATGTATGTGTACATTTGTTTAGAGATCCTATCACAAGAAGTCAGTCAAGACACATGTCGAGATACATTGACTGCAAGGTGTGAATGGACGTGTTCAGCTATTAACCTATCTGTAGTTAGTTCCAGTTAGTTATTTTAGAGACGAAGACAATAACTGGACCCCTGACCTACTAAACACCACGAATGTAACATCACTTATGCCAGAGCATTTTTGCCAAGCACACAACAGGTCATTCAAATAATGGATATAAAGCTTATTAAATCGGATGCTAGTGGATAGTTGGGGTACAAACCTAGGACAGGTTAAGTTATTAGCAATTAATAATGGCTAATAGTAATTGTTAAAATGAATAATACCAAATATGAATAAAATCAGTAAAACGGAGCACCACCTGAGTCAAGAATCAGATCAGTAAATTAATAATAATTAATGTGGGCAAATTGTAAGACCTGTACAAAGCCTTACACCTGTGACTGACAGGCAATTAAAGTAAACGTGGAAATAAAGTGGGTGATTTTGATCCTGGCATCCATGTCAGCATTTTTGCAGCTGGTTTTCAGTGATGGAAAAATACTTCTCTATGAGATATATCACGTTTACAATTGTCCTGATTTAAAAGACAGAAAAGTAACCTTTGTTATCTCACTTAATAGGTGCAACATGTGTCCGTCTAGCAAATCCAAGCACCCTGTCATTCAAGCGCAAAAGCAGATGAGAGATAATGAACACTGAGAATGGCTTTTCCTGTTTCTCCCACCATCTTGCTAAAATTACAGCAGGGAGCCAAACCCAAACTGTAAACTGGAGAGAGTCATTACGACAAGGATTCGGGCAAAACAGTCACATCACGCTGGCTCATTAAGTGCCCCAAAGCAGGTGCAGATGAAAAATGGCTTCCAATGTTGCCAACTAGAAGTCTTAATGTTAAAATGAGCAAGAAACAATGTTGTCTCTGCTGCAGGAAGAGACAAAGGCTGTGGGAAAAATGGACAGTGCCATGGGTGTCCTGAGGTTTTCGATCGTCTATATCATGTGATGTTTTACAGTCATACAACAGGAGCATGTGCCTGCACGTTGCTTTTGTGAAACAGGCCTCTGGAAAACAAGGAAGTGACGGCTCAGCACCGACAGCTCAGTGGTAGCTTTCCAAAGGGAAGGTGCAGTATCTGACTGGCTCACAGTCATATTACACTTATCAACACTGGATATCTTGCCGACAGGACTGATGCCACAGCTACTTACTATGGGGAAATTCTTTTACTATCATTCTGTGGGCACATGAACATGTTCATATCGCCATTCATGATGTTAGCGTTCTTGTGCCACAGCTGTTTTCAGGTAATGACTTCACCACCAGTTGTGGTAGAACAAACAGGGAAGAAGTAGGAGGAGGAAGCAGTGGGCGCAGGTAACAAGGAGAAGTGTTTACGGCGAGAGAAGAAGAGGCGGAGGAGGGGAACCATCCGCTGAAACACTCCTGCTCACATCCCTTTGATGAACGCGGGGCTGTAGGTTAATTTAACAGTCATTTGTAAGTTTAGGCACCCTGCCTGTCTGATTGTACCCAGACCCAGGATTATCAGCAAAGTCATTCATTTCCCTCTATATCATGTTACTTTTTGTTATTCTTTAAAGAATCCCATAGAGTGTGATGTCTCGCAGGAAATTTCACATTCATTCAGTTGTTGGTTGAGGCCTCGCTGCTCTCTGCTGTGCCAACACTGCTCTGTGATTTGTGGCTTGTGTTAAATGCAAGGGAATGAATGTTACATGCCATTGTATCCAAAACAGCTTCCTCTCGCTCCCTCCTAATCGGCCGACCTTAAGTAATGACCCTGAACATTATTTTGCTAAAAGCTGTCAGCCCCCCCACTGACAAACTCACACAGATTAAAGCAGTGAATAAGGAGATTGGGCACTCTTCCAGATTCAGCCAATCCAAACTTTTTTTGTTGGAATATGGGCTTTCATTTCCAGACTGTGTTTTGGAACATGTAATGAAGTGCAGGATACCTAACAGGACTGCTTTTCTCACAAACGAGAGCCACAAACACATTTAGCTCGCCTTCAGAGAAAATCTTATACATGTAAAATATATTGTATTGGACTCAAGATCTCAAACTGATTTTTAGACAAAACTTCATATTCTTCTTTCCAACACTATGGCACCTCTGGACGGGCTCAGTCCAATGAAACTCATTTAAAGTAATAGTCCGGCACTTTTGGAAATTCAAATGAAATTTAAAATGTTGTAACTATGTAGTTACTGCAAAGCTTCAAAAATCACCAGGCTAAAAGTTGTGTGCAAAAGGGAATAAGGACCCACGTCCATACAGTTGTTCCAAATAAGGAGAGAGCATCTGCGTCTCGTAACACAGTGCTGCGTACTTTTTGTGCAACTGCCCCGAGAGCTTCTAGTTTAAAATCAGAAGAAATATTAGATACTTGTCAGCCTGGTGCCCCAGAAGATGGAGGAGAAGCTTGTCCTGGCTGTGTCTGTCCATTCTGAGCTTTATCAGACAGAAACTGTCATAACAGAGACAGAAAAGTCCATTTGTGGGAGCAGACCATCTGGACAGAGAATGTTGACAG
This sequence comes from Diplodus sargus, assembly GCA_903131615.1. Taxonomy (NCBI): domain Eukaryota; kingdom Metazoa; phylum Chordata; class Actinopteri; order Spariformes; family Sparidae; genus Diplodus; species Diplodus sargus. Next base: position 2,113,949 of record CAEMYA010000041.1, read on the forward strand.
TGAGTGCTTTTATCACCCTACGTGTTGTGAGCTTGTTATTAGCTGTGTCGTCGACCCTCTGTCACCATGGCATTAGATAATGTCAAACAATAAACCAACGTCCAGTGTTTTTTCTCTTACCAAAAAAGCACCTCACCCTGCGCCCTCAGGTGCACTGCCAGCATGTCTCAGGTTGATAGAAACGTTATGTGGACATGGTCCCTTAATAAGTAGGATATAGCACGCAAGTAAGATTTAGTGATGCTGTTGAGCAGCTATTCCCTCATTTCCACTTTATGTTAAGCAAAACTAACCAGCTGCTGGCTCTTGCTTAATAATTAGAGTCGAAAAACATGGGAGGGGTCTCAATCTTTTCATCTAACTGTAAAAAACAATAAAAACAATTAAAACATAAATCAAAAAATGTCAAATTATTCTTGTTACAGATCAGCTTGTCTTTCTACACTGGATGCTTAATATTGTACTATCTCCATTTTGTCTAATTTCCGTTACTCTTCATATTGTAATGTTTTTTGTCACGAGAAAAGTGGCTGATCCTGCTTAAAGCTGCTATAAGTGATATATATTTTTATAACAATAAACATTAAACAGCTCTATAATCACGATTGCAGAGTGCTACAAAGAAATGTTCTGGTATCCCTGCCCCCTTTATCCAATCAGGACAGAGACCTCCATAAACGGGTGGTCCTGTCTGCCCGGGGAACAGGTAGAGAGTTCATGTGGTGACGTAGTGAGGAGCGAGGGGATTGCTAACTGTGAAACAGACAGGAAGTGAGCTAGAGCACATACAGCTGCTTCACTCATTTTTGGGACAAGCTTTATCCACAGCAACTAAAGGCACACTACTTCCTGCGTTGGCACTGAATGTTGGCAATGAACATTAATCATTGCTTGAATGATTATCCATTTTCAACATAATTACATTGCATTAGTTTAATGACCATTCATATCTAAAAACACAACAACAACAAAAAAAACACAAATGTCAGAGAGGTTTCTCAACCAATAAAACAGCTTGTCATGTGTAATCCAACCACCATCACCACTAATGTTCACCTCAGAGGTCCTTGCTTTTCATCATGAGACACTGTGTCCCTGGCATCATCACTCTGAAACAGAGGTCTGTCAACACGGTTTTAAACCCAAACCACATGAGCCTCCTGGATAGCCTGAAATCACTGACAACAATACGATTTTAACGAGGCCTCAGCGTTGATCCGGCTTGGCTGCAAAAAACACAGCGGCGTCCAGTAAATTTACTGCAGTGTGATCAAGTTTACCCAGCAATACACTTAAGATCGAGCTGTTGTCATTTTCACCCAACCGTGTTAAAGGCCCTAAAACTCCCTTCTGTTTGAGAGAGATCCAGAGACCCTTTGCTAGCAGCGTAAAAACCATCAACAACCCCTCAGAGGTCAGAGTTGGGTGCTGGCAGAGTCAGCTAGCTGCACGGCTAATTTAGGTAACTAGCTAACAGCAGCCTTGAGGCAGAGCACCTGGAGGACGTCAGAGGGAAAACCAGGAAACATTTTCTCTATTAAACATGATTCAGTTTCGCTGACAGTGTTGAAGGTGTGTGATGTGCCATAAAGGAGGAAATGGAAAGAAATATAAGGAATGGCAAGATTCTGATTAACACTGGATCAAATAAAAAACAAATCAGTATCAGCCTGCCAGAGGCCATATATTCAAAATGCACAAAGTTTCTGGTTTACTTGATAGCAGAAGCCTTGGCAAACAACAGGATTTGTATTGTTAGTAAAGCATCATAAAACACTGCTGGAGTAAGTTGTAATCTGCAGGTTTATTGAGAAGCTTTGATATCAATAGAGTGACGGCCACACTTAAACCAATTACGGACTCCAGCTTTGAGTCTGGAGTTCTGGAGGCTGATGGATGAGGCGCGTCTATCCAGAGAGCAGTTGAGATCTCTCTATTCTGTCTGGACCCGAGCCAAATGGACAGAAAGCAAATGTTCCCACTGGGAGAGGAGCAGAGTGCACTTTTTCCTCTCGCAAAATTCCTCGAAGAGAGAGGGGGATTAGTTAATCAGCTGCACCTGTTGCAGACTGGGACCGCTTGGTGGGAATACGCACACGCACACGCACACGCACACGCACACACACACACAAACACACACACACACACACACACATTTGCAAAGAAATGTATGTCCACACACCCTTATGCATGTAAAAACACGCACAAGAGCAGACGGCCAAAAATGCACACACACACACAGATCCACAGGCTGGTGGGAACATGCCTGTGTGATTGGTCAGCCTCTCTGGAGGTAACTGAGGTCAGAGGTGAGTGTTACGCAGCGTGATGATCATTACTCTCACATCTCGCTAGAAACCGAGGGACTTTCCACAGCAGAGGGCTCCAACACAAAATGGTTTATGCATCCATGATGTCATCCTTCAATGTGTCACAGCACATTTGGAAGACGTTAACGCTTAAATCCAGCTACAGCCCGGTCTCAACACTTTCATGACATAGCGCAAGTGCATACTTTAATCGCATATTTGTGTTTCTGAAAAATATTCAGAGATACTTTTCAAGAAGGATTCCTGCTTTGGCCCCTACAGAGCTATGTTTAATGCTTTGCTTGGGCTCAAGCCACATGACAACAAGCCAGGGGAGGAATAGAGGAGGCATATGATTTTGATGATAACGTCTCCAAACAGTTGTGCGTTTGTTCATGCTCAGACCGAGGGGGCTAACGCGGGGCAGCACTTTCCTGCCCCCTATTAATCCGATTATCTGATTGGTCATTGTAGTATTTCTCTCATGAGATTAACATTCCTCTTCTGTTTGACTTGATTGTCACCATCGATTCTGGTCAATACATCGTCCAAAGTGCTGAGAAATGTTTCACAACGACAATGAAATGTCCATGGGTGGGAGAGGAGGCTCAGTTGTCAGTGGCGGGCCCATAAGCGAGCTATTTCCAGCAGAATGCTCATGCCATGTATATGAATATAAGCATTATGTAACCACATTACTGCACGTGAAGTCAGTATAGACTGTAATAATGAGCCTGGAGCTGTACTGTGCTCACTTTACGCCACAATGATCACACTACGCTTATCATATGATTACATATCAAATGTATCATCTGTTGAGTTACATAATGAAAGTATGGCTTCATACAGGAAGAAGTTTTAAATGTAAATGTAAAAATAAGAGCAAATTTCCTTGGAGTGCGTATGTGGACCTGAGTTTGGAGCACTGTGTTTCTAGCTAGCAGCGATGCTAATGCAGAACATCTGCGCCTGCTCAGGTCCTGCACTCCAACATACTGGAAACAACACCATGACGTAATCTACTACACCAAGGAAAAGTGTGCAAACGCGGTGTGACTGTTGCATCTATATTTGGAGAGCCGGAAAGCTCCGACCCGTCAGGACAAATGTGTGTGATGCTGTTAGCGCTAAGCAACAATGCGGCAAAAAAACAAGAACACTGGATCCATGTGTGCCCTGTAAAAGTGTAGCGTTACCTGGAACGTGCGGGTTGGGTATGAGCGCACAATGGATAGAGAGAGGGAGAGGTAGAGAAAGGGGATTTTGTGGCTGCTTTGGCTTTGGGTGTGGTGGTTGGATGATGGTGTCTAACTGTGCATTAAACCCAGCGAGGCGTTTCAGCTGTTAGTGTTGGCCAACATGCTGTGTGGTTACTAACTAATGTGGTGGGTCTGGCCTCGAGGGGAGATTTTCTTTCTCTCTCCCCGTTTCTCACTCACTTCTCTCTCACTCTCACACACACACGCAATCATGCCCCCCATCTCAGATATACACATGGTACACACATGGCACGCAGTCATGCTCACACTCACAAAAAGAATCAGGGCTGCATAATTGAAAGGTGAATCCAGATCATGCCCCACCGATAGATAATTAATTTTTAATTGAGTGTAATAAATATTATGCTGCGGATGCTTTCGACATGATGAATTACGATTTTTAGATTGTTTATCGGTTTGATAATCAAAAACTGGAAGTCATCCATCAAGATGTTTTGAGCTGTCGAAACAACACTGCTTTTTTGACATCACTTGTCCCACTTAAGTTGTCCATTAATGATGTCATGGCTACAGAGAGCCAATCATTTGTTATGAATGTACTCTAGATCAAGTATAACATTTCAGTCAGTAAAGTGGATTCAGCAAACTTGCTTTTTGTCTTACCGAGAGTCTGATTATTGTCAGAGCTGCATTGAAAGAAAAAAAAAATCTATTTATAACTCTTTTCAATGCATATTATTTTATCATTTCAAATGACATTTTTCCAACGGTTTTGGCTGCTGAGGGGGGATAACTGCATTTTTCCCAGGAATGGGAATAGACAGCTATACTGATTACAAAAATTCTATCAGGTGTAGAGAAATGGATGACTGAAAAACATGACTAAAACGCTTCAGTGTAGACGCCATCAGGTGCTGTGAGCAAACACTGCGACTAGCTACTGGTCAAGACATAGATCCAGTCAGACAACTGATAGATGGTACATTTTTCCATCATGGGCTTTATAGACTGTGCAGTGAATGACACCCTCTGTCCTTAGACCCTTTTATTTATTACATTACCATTATGAAAAAAAAAAAAGTACGGTCTTTTCATGTTTTTCACCTCCGTCTCTCCACCAGTGCTGTTTGCAACTTTTTATCAGACATCTTCTTGATTACAAGTTTCTATATTAGTGGGAATGGCGTTAGTTAGTTAGTCTTTGTGGTGTGTTTAAGTGCAGTTTTCTGGCTGAGACGAAGGGACTGTGAGGTGTTGTAATCTACAGCCTTTGCCACAGTTAGTTCTTTGGCGTGAGGTTTGTGTGTCTGGGACTAAGAGTCAAAGCCACATTTAACCACAGATTCTACTTTGAGCCAGTCAGTGTAATAAAAGGGGCTGAACAGTTCCATAGTGCTGCAGAGGCCAGAGATGATTCTCTGGGATTTCAACATTACAAGTGAACCTTTTACCATAACACACATCCATTTGATCCAGTGTTCATATTAAAAAAAAATAATAATGTTTTACTTGGATTTAAATAAACATCCTGAAACTAAGATGAATCTCTGTTAATACAGGTGACGACTTGTGTTTTGATGAGTTCATAATTTAACTAAAGTCATATCAACAGTATCGCTGCGTCACTGCCTACACTCACATCCACCCACCACATGCACACACATTTTCACCCACGCTTCAATTCTCTGCGCCTGGGTTGTGATTGACAGCTGGGTGGTGGGTGACTCTCGATGACAGCCGCAGTGACCTCAGACTTTGGTGACGTCGCAGTGGACGGCGGTGGCGGGTGGCTGATGCTTCCAGATGTGGGGCCGCTGCAGGTTTGCACAGCTGTACAGGGATAGAGGCATGGACAGTGTCCAGGAACAACCTGCCCTAGTCCTGTATTCCCTGGTGAGTTGCGGCCATGAGGAAATAAATTCTTGCCAGAGCTGGAGTAAAGGGAAGCAACTGTTACTGCACTGCTAGCTGCAGCGTGTTCCCACAAACAAGCCAGACTTTGTTGTGTGTTCAGGTTTATCAAGTTGGGCTTTAGAGGCCAAAAACCAAAAATACATAACCTCTCACCTGTCGTGTTATAAATCATCTAGACGGTTGTTGTGTGAGTTGCCAAGTGTGGCAGACAGCAGCTGTAGAGATGTCTGCCTTTTCTCTGATATCACTGGATGGCTCTTGGCTTGTGGTGCTGAAAGTTCATGGGTGCAGATCCTGGGGGGGATGGGGGGGACATGTCCCCCCA
>CAEMYA010000041.1:2126626-2172097 GCA_903131615.1 Diplodus sargus
TGATGTTGCATAGCTTTTGGGGTGATATTTGGAGCATGTTAAGATGTTTAAAACACAGTGTAAAGTTGTTACCCCACGCTGTTAGCTGTCAATGCTAACTCTCCGTTCAAGGAGCCCTGTAAGGGCGTTTTCAGTACTGGCAAGTCAAGGGTAGCTTGAGCAATAAAGCTGATGTTGAAATTGACCGAAGTTCTCCTTTAAATAAACCAATCAATCAATCAATCAATCAATCAATGTACATATGTATGCATGTATGTCCCAAAAGGCAACATGAGTAAGTATAAGGTCAAAAAAGGAAGTCAGAAAACAGGACATCCTGTTAACAGGAAAAATCCCATCCTGAGAACAAATATGCAACTGTAAGGGTTTCAAATTGATTGTCAAAATGTATTAAATTCCAAAAAAACAAAAATACCTGTCATATTTATACAAATACTTGATACAAATCAAGTAGACACTACTAAAAAACAAAGGGCTGCTTCATCTGAACAGCACAAATTAAGTACACTGGCTCTTGTAGCATCAACAAATCAAGGTTTCAAATGTCAAATATAGAGCAGTCTCTGATAAGTATCTTCTGGATGGTAAACTCTACCGTGGCTGCAAGTGTTTAATCAGGCTGCGAAATCCCGAAAATTTCCACCACTGACAACGGCTGGTCATCGAGTACGATGAAGTTGAGCAACTTCTTGGTAATCCCTTTAGCTTTCATGTTGTCTGCTGGGAGATCCCAGGAACACCACACGAGAATAAAAGTAAACATAATCAACTCAAAAGTGCAAAACACAAAATTTACATAATCAGATTGAAATTTACCTGCAACCTACAAAGACAAAAATAACCGTAAAACCAACCTAAATCACAATTACAGGTTGCAGTGAAACCAATCATTAGAGAAAACGAACAAAGAAAATGCCATAAAGAGCAACTGATCACAGCGAAAATGAAATAAACTCTCCCACTGTTCTCTCTGTGTCAACGCAGTGTGAAGCCAAGCAATGAGTCAAAGCAGCAAAGCAGCAAAGCCGTGAGGCAAAGCAGCGAAGCAAAGCAGCTGTTAGTGGTTAGCAGCAAAGCAGCTAGTGGTGAGGCAAAGCAGCGAAGCAAAACAGCTGTTAGTGGTTAGCAGCAAAGCAGCTAGTGGTGAGGCAAAGCAGCGAAGCAAGCCAGCAGTGATTTCTTGCAGACAGGTTAGCGGTTGCTATGCCGCTACCAGTGTTGGATGTAAGGGTTACAAAGTAATGTGTTACTGTAATCGCGTTACTTTTTTCAGAAACGAGTAGTGTAAGGCATTACTGCTCTGAATGTAGTAATCACATTACAGTTCGCCAAGCTCGTTACTTACGCTACATTGTTAGGTTAATCAATTTTAACAGCATGGTTGCACGCATCACACACGGCGGGCTGAGGGGGGGTTCACCAATTTGAAGACTTTCTTGCTAGATTTAGCGACTTTTCAGACCCTCTTAGAGATTTTATTTCTAAAAAGCTACGAGCAACAAATTTAGCGACTTATTCAGATCATCAGGGGAAAGGCGAGAAATATATGATATTGTAATTTACATGCTGCTCAGAGTAATCGCAGAACACGGCTCCTCTGCAGCAGCGCCGGGCTCTCTCCCCTCCCGCGCGGCTGCGCAGGCGACAGGCCGGTGTGTGTATGGGGGCGCTGGCTGGGGCAGCAGGAGGGTCAGAGATACAAACATTACTTTGCATTTGTTGAACGTAAGGAAAATAACTTGACTGTAAGGTGCACTTTGCCCGTGTTGGAAACCTCTCCTCACCGCTGCTAACACTACCTCAAACTAAACAAAGCACCTACAGAGACAGCACGTCCACACAAATCTTGTTGCTAAGGAACCGTAGACTAACATGAATGACACGCCAAGACAGAATGTAACAAGTAATGTGATGAGTAATGTAACTAATTACTTTCTCCAGGCAGTAATCTTATAATGTAAGGCATTACTATTTTTGAGAGTAATGTGTAATGGGGCGTTCAGACCGAACCCGATAGACGCGAATACAATCGCTTCAGACGCTTCATTCGCGCCGCTTAATCATTTTGGACAATTTTGGACAATTCGCTTCATTCGCGTCATTCGCGCTTGAGAAAAAAAGAGACGCACTTGCCCACTCATTTTGCTAAATTAGCTTATAACTAAACTAAATACTACAAAAAACATTCACACAAACTGGAAGTGGTATCCTGCAAAGGCGGATAATGCTATACAAGTGCTAACTGATGCAAACATTTCATAGAGAAACACGGTCAGTAACGTAGTAAAACAAGCCACAGATAGCTTCAAAACTTACCAGAGAGTCCCACCTCCTCAGCGACTTTCACCCATGCCTCCTCTTTTTTAAATTGTCCCGGTAGAACACCGCAGTGGTGTCATACAGCACCGGGTGCCCACAGACAGCTACTATCAGCTTCTCCTCCATGTTGCTATGAGCGACCGTAAACGACCATACGTGAAGGAAGTGACGTCGTCGGCTTGAACTCGTCGCTGATTGGATGTCGCGGCGCGATGCCGCCTGAAAAGTTGGATATTTTCAACTTTATTCGCGTCGCTCCAGACGCTCCAGACGCTTCATTCGCGCCGCGCCAGACGCTCCATTCGCGCCGCCGGCGCCTGAATCGCGTGTCATCGCGCCATTTACATTGATTTTCAATGTAGAGTTGACGCTCCATTCGCGTCTATCGCGTTTGGTCTGAACGCAGCTTAATGTGTACTATATTACTTTCTTTGAGTAACGAGCCCCAACACTGGCCGCTACATACGTGTCTTTAAAGACTACGATAAAAGAACAGATATGAGCAACTTAGGAGTGGCTGGAGGAGGAAGCTAAAGTCACTGTGCTCCATACCGGTCAGGCAATCATGGTCGACACGTCATGGAGCGGAGCGATCAGCTACACGGCGACCAGCAGCGGACAGCAAGCGGCACACAACAAGCAGTGAGCAACGTGCAGCCAGCAGCAACATCCAAGTGAAATAAAACAACCAGAATGAAACAACTGGATGGACAGTGTGAGACCAGACTGTAGTCGCCGCCGCCAGCCTACCTGCCAGAAAGCGAAAGCAGAAGTGAAGGGCACCAGGCACCAAGACTGCTACACGCCCCTCTCGCGCTAGTGGTAGCATGCGCTAATGTTTTACGGTGGATGTATCACTATAGCGCGCCGAGATGGTTCAACCGAACCAGTTTGACCCAGAATCGGACCCAGAAGGAGAGGCTCCTGAAGACGTACAGGCTCTGTGGCTGCAGCAGGATGTTTCAGAATGGTTAGTGTGTCTCAATATGTTATTTAGTTTGTTGGTATGTGTTGTTACAGTTACCACCATGTAGCTAATGGCTAACAGCTAGCGAAAGCTGTGTTTGTCTCCAACACAGTCTCCAAACTCTTGGACACTGTTCGCATCATCTCTGTCTCCAGTCTGCACACGTTTCCAGAATTTTTACTGTGACAACCAAGCTCCATCGTAATATTATTAATTTATTATTAAGGGGACTGAAGCGGAGCTAACTAGTTAGCCAATTTCCAGCTGACTTCACCATACTCGTCTGCAACTGTAAATACTATCAAACCGCGGCGACACTTACCTGTGGCTCGGGTGCAGTTGCTCGGTCCTGTATGGGTGGGACTGATCCTTTTACGAGGGTCAGTGTCGAGGCAAAGCCAGCTTTGTACTGACCCTCGTTACTGACGCAGTCTGATATGAAGTGGTTAGCACAAACAAGTTAACACGAACTGTAGCCAGTACATTGTTGTTAAAAATGAAACGTAACCACTGTCTCTTCTGTTGTTCGTTACGTTGTTGAGGATGATTATGCTACTGTATCCTGTGAATACTGCAAATTCTTGAGCTTGCAGGTAGTTGTTCGGGTCAGCTTCAACAGCCTCCTGTTCTGTAAGACCTGATGTTGTTCGGACGTGCAACCAGACCACATATCATCTCTGAGCTGCTCCTCCACCATGACCCTCCACTCTGTGTACAGCTGAGGGACTGGTGCTTGGCAGAGTGTACTTAGCATCCGTGAAAGTCATGCTTATATAGGCATCATATCTTTAGTGGTACAGTGCGTAATTGCTCTTGTTGTGTCTTTGTCTCGCTTCAGTTTCTTGTCATATGGGACAATGTCTGAAAAAGTAACAGAGATTGTTGGTTTGTTGAAGTGAAGTTGACTAAGTTGACTAGTAGAAGCAGTGGGGCTGGTCTGTTGGTGACTTGCAGGGAGGCTCATGCTAGCATGAAAGCGCAAACTGTAAACTCAACCGTTTTAGGAATTCATTTGTTCCAACCTCCATCAAATTCCTAAATAATGCTGCTTGAGGCCGTTATTTGTGCAATAATTTTTAGAGTGCTTTGATTATCTATTATGGTGATCTTTTAGCATGTATTATTTATGTATAGTGTATGTATGTGTTATGGGATATGTGCAATGCTGTTATGTGTTTGTCGGTGATGGTATGGCTGTTTGTATTGTTTGCTGTCATTGTGACTGTCAAGGCATTTATGGCTCAGCTGTTGAGACAATCAAGTATATTGTATCTGAGTCCTGTTTGGGACGGTACATTTTGAGATGATGGAAGAGGTTAGTGGTGACCTACACATTTTGCACCTAATTCTGGTCTGTCATTTGTCAGACTTCAGGTAGTCGAACTATTTCCAAATAACAGACGCGGTGTGAACCTTTTTCGGAACAAACTCTACGTGCATTTGTTTATCTGCTGTGCAATTGGCTGCTGTTGGAGTGTAGGACTAATAAATAAATGTCATAAATGTATTATAGTTATAGTGAACATTTTGACTATGAAAATAATTGAGATCGTTTTATTGCCCAGCCCTAATTGTTTGCATGTAATCATCCAGGTTTAGTAAATATCAAACATATGATATTAGCGGGGCAGCCCGGGTGAGTCTTTGAGCAGCTCAGGAGGTTTAACATTGCTAGACCACTATCACTCATATAGACATGCTAAACTCTGATGATGATCATCATATCTGCTTGGCATCAGTGCGCTTGTTAGCACTGTCATTACAGAGATTTTAGCATGCTGACAGTTCGCTCAAAGAACCTCTGTGCTTTCATACAACCTCACACAGATGCTAGCTGCTTTACACTTGTACCTTTCATTTGTCTCCAGTCTGTATGCTTACAGAGCAGAGAAAAAATGTCTGTGCCACACACAATGGGTAATATGAAGAGAGGCTAAGGTGTTACAACTGTGGTTAAATGTGGATCTCTGACATCATCAGCCTAAAGGCAATGTAATGGGGCACCTGAAGAAACATTTCAGACAGTTATTAAGTGTTCAGAGCTGGACAGGGTGTTAGGGTACTGTTCCCTTTACTTCCGTGGCCCAGGAGGATTTTCCTTTTCAGGGTTACAGAGAGGCTCATTCTCTCAGAAATGTTTGTTGCCAGCATTGTGGGATCAGCCTGGTGTCACCACATGACATGATGAGGTTTTGCTGTTTACATGCCAGCTCATGATATTGTTTGGTAGGACATCAGTGGACTGCATATCAGTGAGTAATGGCCTGTATGACGTTGCATGTTAATGCCTTCTTGTCCTTTCTGTCAATCTAATACTGTTTATAGAGTCCCCGATGACATAACAATATTAGCGTTACATGGTCTCCTCCAGGGACACGTTAGCCCCCCAGTTAAAGTCTCTTGAAAACATTTACTCAATGTTTCACAGGGTATCTGGTGACCGGAGGATTTCAGTAACATGTTGAGTGAAGGTGAGCTCTAAAGTTGTGCACCTTATTTAAATCAACAACATACCACATGGATGAAGTCAGCTCGAGAAGAAAAAAAAAAAGAGCTTGTGGTCTTTTGTTTTTCACATTTCAAAGCGAGGACATGAGCTCATTTCATCTTCACCAGCCACATGCGGTAATATGTTTTCATCATTAGGCCTATTACAAACATAAACAGACTATCTGAGTGTGCAGCCAAATTCTGTTCTTCCATTTTGTCACCTCTGTAACGCCTCAGTGTGACGCTGGAGCAGTCAAAAATAGAATCTTTTGTGCGGTTCATTCGTGACAGATGTTAAAACTGCATCCAAAAACCCAGTAACCCCAGGATAAAAGTACAGTACATGTACTGCACACCATCCCTTTATTTATTCCAAAAATCTAAAAAATGAGTAACCTACCGTATCAAAACTGACCCTCATCTCCCCAATTTAGTTATTTTGGCCATGTCATGTGTAGGTTACACAGCAAGGAGGAATTATTAGGACTAGGACAAAGACATTTTAGCCAAATAATAATAAACTCCAAACTTTAAAGGCCTAGTGTGTAAGATTTAGTTGCATCAGTCAGTGAAGTTGCAGATTGTGACTAACTGAATAGCCTTGTCTGACATAAAAGGCCCTCTTTAAAGCAATGTTTGGTTTGTCTGTTCAGGGCTACCAGAAAAACATGTTAGTACAACAGGACAGACTCTCTTGTAAAGGACCTGCCCCTCTGTAGGTATTAAAGGCTCATTGTAAGGTAACAATAACGCAACAATTTTTGGTTTTATGGAACCATATGGTGTTATATTCCATTGCTGCTCCTAAATCCTACACACTGGACCTTTCTATGACTATTAGTATGGTCACGTATACACAAAGAATTAGTTGTCTTTCATACTGAGTCACTTCAGGTCTTGTCATAGGCAGTGCTGCCCTTTGAATTATATTTTGAAGGTTAGAGTTCTTAGTTTGGGAGGCAAAATGCACATCAAAATAGCAAGAAAATGTCAGAAACACATATTTTGTCTTTTCTCTTTGCACCTGGGTAATAAGAGCTCAAGGTTTGTTAGTATTTAGTTTCCTCACCTGATCAACATTGGATGACATTTTAACGTCTTTTTGTAGTTTTACCAAGTCAGAAAGTGAGCAATAATGCTATTTTAGCTCAATGCAGCAATTTTGGTCACGTCACAGTTGTTCATCAAATCAAATGCCAAACTAAAGAATGTTCCGGTCGGGCTGGGCCTTATATGGTTCACTGTGACTTGGACAGTTCCATCGCCACCACCACCCACAAAAAAATATTACAGGTGTTGTTTTTCGGGACGTGCACGTTTCAGTGATGAGTTCTGTTAGTTGTGTATGAAGGCATACAGTAGTAATATTTTCAGATAAGTTGTATTTGGTCTTATACCTATGTGAATATGTATAAGGCAGTAGGATTAGCGGCCACAATGGCTGCGTGTGTGTGGCATTATGTCTTGCTTTTCATTTCGGCGTCCATGTTAACAGGTTAGCGTGGTCACATTGGGTACCTGAGTAGCGCTTGTCATGCAAGGCTGCAGTGGTGCTTCATTAGAGATTAAGAATTTGGCCTATTTTTACTGTGACATGCACAAAGTTCTCTGCATAACCTAAACATGACCTGTAGATGGTCATATCCACAACACACCAGCACCCTCCCTCTTTACTCCCTCGCTCCATAGCGGGGTAAAAGAAAATCCCATCATCATATTTATTGATGATTCAAAGTCAAACTCCATGTAAACAGACATGGACTGTGTGGAAACCAGTGATGCCAGTAACTCGATACTTAGTAATGCGTTACTTTAATCTGACGACTTTTTTCAGAAACGAGTAATCTAATGTGTTAATATTTCCAAACCAGTAATCAGATTAAAGTTACTTATTCATGTCACTGTGTGTTACTATTATTTTTGTCATTTTCCTTAGTAAAAATATATATTTTTGCTTTCTTCTTGCGTCTCGGGGAGTGATGTCACTTATGCGACAAGTCACGTTTTCAGCACGAGGACAACTCACGTGTAACACAACGCAGTGACACAAACACACACAATGGAGGGAGGAGACGCTGGACTTAGGTGCAAAACAAAACAAGTAAAAACAAGTAATGATTATTACTTGTGCAAAACAAGTAAGTGTGGAGAGTTAAAGAAGTTGGGTGCACTGTATGTTGTAGAGGAAATGCTGCCCTTAAACACGCTCGACTCGCCCTCGTTTCCTGCCATAATAAACAAGATCCCTGCTTCTATCAATGCCGTGCTGCCTCACGGAACATCTTTTTCTTCCTACCTGGAGAAGGAGTATGCAGAGATTCAGCCCCTACTGAATGTAACTAATAAAGTAACTTGGAATGTAACTTTTTACTTACTAAAAACAAGTAATCAGTAATCTTTTTCAAGGAAACGTGGCAACACTGGTGGACACACACACACACACACACACACGTCATTTTGTTTAGTTTCAAAAAGTTATTTTTTAAAGTTTGTGATCAAATATTATTGGGAGATTTTAGTACTTATGTGTTACATGCTGTTAGGATGTTGAAGTACAGAACATGTACTTTATGTGATATTAAAACTTTTGTGACTCACCAGTTGAAGAGTCAGAACATCTCCCAGATGGTCTTGCTGTCAGTAGAATAAATATGTCACTGTTGAGAGTGTGTGGGTCAGAGTAGTTCTATTCATCAGGGTCAGTTAGTGAGTAAGTTAATGACCTGCAGGTTAACTGGTCCTGACACATAACATGACAGTTACGCAACACAGGAATGAGACAGTATGTCTCAGGACCTCCTTGCACAGACTGGGCTGCAGACTAAACATGCTGAGGCCCATGTCACCTCATCATCCACAGAGTGGTTCGCCCTGTAGGCAAACTATAGTGGGCCCAGCTGTGTGTTATTGTGGCATTTTAATATATTCAGTCTCCCTGCACCCCGTGTAGATTCTACCACTGGCATGACCATCATTATGCACCCTGACACTACTCTGTACCATGAGCACAAGCTTATTGACAAAACTGACATGTGTGATGTTCACTATTCAGTGTATACAGCGGTTGATGAAACTGCACTGTATACGATCCAGTTTTGTGAAATCTGGGACAATAAAAAAATGTACTACTCTATGTCCAAGTTTTTTAATTTGTCTCTGAGAATCTCTCCAGAATGTTCCTGAAAAAGACCATTATGAGACTTAAAACGACAGCAGACGACACATCTGAGTTGTGTTTCTGTCAGAGTTCTGGTTCAGCTGCAAATTATTACTGAGACACAAAGCTAGAGACCAAATGGGATCGTAGCAGCCACGACACCCATCAACACGTTGGTGTTCTGACCCGTGAATAAATCGGAGTCGTTACTACGTTTTTCAAGTGAGCTCTCAGTAACTGGGGATGGACCACACCCATTTTGGAACTCATCATCATTGATATCTCAACTACACACCAATGTATCTTGCAGGAGGTCAAAGGCACCCCACCTTTTCTTTCTTATGAACCGGATCACTACAGTGGACGATGAGGTCGGCTGAGGCAACTTCATAAGACATTGTCTCTGACCTTGTTTTTCCCTCTGTGGTGGAAAGAGACGATTGAATGAGCTGCAGATTTATAGAATCTGGATCCTGTGAGTTAGAACACAGACATACCACCAAATGTTCACAACTGCATCCCATTCCGGGAGATGATGTGACGTGAAATTACCTATTTCACAGTCTGCTGCATGTGTTGCACAACACTTTGGTGGGACTGAGGAACAGGCACAAAGAGAGGGAGATGAGCAAAATCCTTAAAACCACAGAAGAGTAGTTTCCTTTGGTATGACATCGCCAGGAACTGGGTTGTTTGTACCTCTGAAGCTGTGAGTAAGTGGGCAGGTGAGTGCATGCACACGTGTGACTGGTTGATGTCCTGCACATATTACAGCCCCCAGTTCCCCCCCATTTCCAAATCCAGAAAGTATCTATCAGCGAACAGAGCCAGGACTGCAGTCATCTACCCCACGGTGGGTTACCATGGTACTGAGATACACTGGAGAGAAACAGTATTGTGGTCCCTACAGAGGCTGTGCTATCGACTGTTTGCACATTCCTCATAGAAGTTCCTCTCAGGCACCGGGAATTAACTAAGTCAATACTGGAGAGAGGAAAAAGAAAAACTAATCATCACGTATTCCCCCTCACAAAGCTTTATTTGGTTTAAGTTTCAACCCAAGGTAGTTCTTTGTCAAACAATACCCCTTTTACAATTTTACTACCCCATAAATGTACGGGGGGGGTGAAATGTTGCACCAGGGGATAGATGTGGAGTGCAGGTATACCTTTTCCAGTGTTGACTTTAATTTAAGGTAGCAGTTAGAAAGGAAGTTCTTGAATATTTGCGCATGCATTTCCCTGTGTGGCATCAGAAATTCATTATTTTTATTGGATTTCAAGTAATTATGTGTAGGTGCAGGAAGTGGCCAATTTTAACATGCGCTCAAATGGGCACAGTGTTTACACGACATAATGTTATAGCTCAAAACTATGTTGTGGAAATGTTGGAACTGATGAGACGTTTGAGGTCCTGACTGCACTGAATGACACCGGTGGCAGTTACTGAAGCCTATGACGGCATCTGACTCTCACTTTGCAGCTGCGTTTACAGGTTTCCAGTGTGCAGGTGGTCACATTATCATTAAGGGTCTGGAGGTTTGCTGTCAGTCCTGGACATTACCTTTAGATGGTGACGGGTTTTTGGTGGGTGTGCAAAGTGCCAGACTCTGACTCTAAATATAGAGAAATTAAATGAGACCTGTCTTGTGTCACTGATGACTTTTAAAATACTTAAACAGCAATTTATATAGTTTATATGGAGAACACTTTGCTTTTTAAACATTGAAACAGACACAGACATCGACCTCCTGAGAGAGCGTTTCTGTTTAGCTGTTGAATGCTAATACAGAGAGTTCATCAGAGCTGCCTGCTGTAGCTGAAAACAAAGTTAATGAGAGCAGTGAGAGTAAACCAAGAGGCAAAAATTAAGCCAACAAAGAAGTGCCAAAAACTGTAGTTCCTAAAATGGCCACTTGCATCCAAAAGTGAGTCAATCTCTCTAAGAGCCCACATTCAAATGGCCAGTTTTATAGCAGGAATAAACATGTTTGCAGCCTGGTACAAAAAAACAGTTTTGGTATCCCTGTTCATGACAACTGTACTTGGAGTTTTATATAACTTACTCATTGAATTCATATAAAGGCTTAACGTTATGCATACTTTCGGGCCAGGGTGACAGCTAACTACAAGCTGCTGGGCTTCATCTCAGCTAATTCCAGTCACAGATACTCACCTCTTGATCGTGGTCACGCTGTGTATCTGAATTTTTTCCGACTTTTGTTAGTAAAAAGTGGATTCATCTTCTAACTTAATTCTCAACCTCTGCAGCAATGAGTGTGGAGCTGCCAAAATCAACTGTGATGTGCTGTTCTTCACATATTTGACAGTGTAACTAGAGGGAAATGTACTTTACCTCATGAATGTACAGCGACAAGATGGGAGAAAGAAAAGACAGGAGAGGAACTGGAGGAGGAAGACAAAGAAACAAAGTCTCTGGTGAGTGACACAGAATATGAACACACAGACACAAACACCCTAGCTGTTGCTAGCAACCTTGTAGCCAGAGTACATACAGTAAGGTATTTTGTTTTGGGGGAATAATCCCACTATCAACCTCGCACAAGTAACTCAAAGAAACACAAAAGATCCCACAATCAAACTCATGAGAGTACTGTGAGGCAAAATCCCCCTGCTCTGTCTGTGTGACCACGACTAGCTTGTTAGCCTTAGCTAGCTTAGTAGCTTCCAGCTTGGTGGGCATGCTTCATCCATAGCCCTTGTGTCGAGAGGGCTGCGACAACAGAAGTTCAAAAAGCTGTTCATTCATGGACGCTTTGGATAGCTCCAGGAAGTTTTAATCTGGTAATTCAAATGCGTTATTAACAGAGAGACAGAAGTACACAGTTTGGCAGCCCATATTAAACACATGATTCATTGATTGATTGGTTTACATCATTGGGCTGCTAGTACTTGCAGCTAACTTGTGGGAACTATTGAGAGGCTCCCCGATCCGCCATTGTTTTAAAAACATTGGTCCATTGGTGTACACACGGATGGTGTGACTCTCTCTACTTTTTAAAAAATTTTAATGGTCTAACACACCATGACACCGAGTGAGAACCCCCCTCGAGAGATCAAATTTGAAGGCCGCTAGCTTACTTAGTTTTAGCAATCTCAGAAAAGACCGCACGATAACAATACACTGCAGTATAAGCCTCCACCAACAAACCGCCATCAAAAAGCCACAAATACTTCTCAGAACAACACTAAACTTCAGCAACAGTACAATTAGGGCACCAGCACATAGTTCGAGGCATCAATTCCGTTCTTTTCCCTGTCCACTCTCGATAATAACTGTTATAAGCTGGTAGGCCAGACACATATGAACTTTGATTGCATTTCCATGGAGTAATAATCATATATTTTCATCCTTGAGCCGCGGAACTTTACTGCACTCGGTAATTGACTCGTCAGGGCTTTCTCACAACAGGAAGCTGCTGCAGGGTTCTGCATTCAGCTTGCTACGCTCCATCCCAAGGCACATCTTTGCCCCTTTTTGGGTTAGCATGGAGTTAGTCAGCACTGCCAAGATGGCATTCTAAGGTAAGGTTGCATTCTTTCATCATACAAAAACATGAAATACAAACATAATCTTTCGACTATCTTTCCTTTACCTTGGCCAAGTGCCTGGACCTAAAACTCGTGTCCACGAGTGGATGCTGTAAGAAAACAAAAAGGTTTGTAATGAATGCTTTGTAGATACCATAATTCAGATCCTGCAATTACAAACCTTTCCTTATTATGTTGCTTCAAACATATTCCAGACCTTGTTATTTCAAAATGTGTTTTCTCTTGCAAAGCAGATAAATAAACGTTTTAGGAGACAGGCTTGTTGCTGGGAGTGATTTGTCTACTTCAGCTCTGTTGACACTCTTACTGAACCAATCACAGCCCTAAATATGTGTCATCTCCAAAAAATGTTCTTCTGTTTGCTGTGCTGCATACTTCAGGAATCCTGTTGAGAAAGAAAAAAGGCACATAACTCAAAGAGCATGCCTTTGTGCCACAAAAAAATATCCATCATTTGTTACTGTCTGTCCCGGGGCATAGTTAGATATGGTTCTGACTGTGACATTGCTTTATTCTTGAGTGAGGGTAAAAAAACAAGATATTTTGGCAAAAGCAACATGGAACACACTCACAGAGTCAACAGTACTGCTTTATCTGTTCGTTAAACATGGTCACACACACACACACACACACACACACACACACACACACACACACACACACACATGCAGGCCTGGACACAGACTCACACACACACTTCATCTCCTCTATATTTGTCCATTTAAGTTGCTCAGTATTTGCAATTTTGCATTTCGCATTTATGCACTACTTGTAGTCCTGTAAACAGCTGAAGTGGAGCACTGCGGTGAGAAGAAGCTGACATTTCCTGAGGTTTCAGCACAGCAACATGCAGAGCAGCTGCAGCTACAGCCTGGCTCCACCTGAGACACAAAAGAATGGCGGCATCTGCAGGATAGATCAAATCAGGAGCCACTCGTACACAGCCAAGTTTATTTGTCTTTGGTGTCAGTGAGAATCAGCCATGAGAGGGGAGTGAATCACAGACAAATAGTACACAATGTGAGAGTGTTCCTTCAATGTTATATATAAATATACAAGAAATGCACACAAATGATTACATTTATTTTTCACTATTTACATATGGGTTGCACATGAATATATCAATGAACTGCATATTAGGTCTCGGCTGGATTTTTGAGTGTTGTGTTGGTTTACACTTTACAAGTGCTACAGTAGCTCAAAGTTGGATTAAAACAACACATGGATTAAAATGAACTAGCTGAAGTTTTTCTTTTAAGTGAGCTGCTCCGAGCTGTTTTTTAAAAGAACCTAGAACCTATCCATCCCCAGACCCATATCATTGTACTGCCCCACTCTACAAAATAAATGCATTAATGGGTACTACTATAGATTCAAGACAGAGGTCAGCATTAAAAAATGAAGTCTACTGTCATTGGAAAACAATGGTAACCTGTCCTTTTAGAAATGCTGTGAGTTCGACTTAGATGGAGGAACTTTGCGGCTGTCGGTTGCATAATGCAACCCAATGTGTTATTTCTAGGGCCGGGACTCGATTAAAAAAATTAATCGAATTAATCAGAGGCTTTATAATTAATTAATTGAAATTAATCGCATTTTAATCGCATATAAATATTTGACCTGATTTTTTTCACATGGATTTTAGTATACCATTGAATAATGACTAAATACATAAGCTTAAGCAACAAAACATTTTTATTTTTTTTCAAGACCAACAGACCAGTGCACTTTTTGCCAGTGTAGCAATAGCATATTTAGGAATACGTTTCAGAGATTCAGGTAGCCTAGACCTTCTGTAAACTATAACACTTTGTTTTTTAAGTAAAACACAATACTTTCAAGTACATTCATAACATTGCAAACCCTGACTATTAGAAAACATCTATCTTCAGTGGCTGCTATATGCTTAGCATTTAGGTGATATCTGAGGCTTGATATGCTGCGGTGATATGCGAATTCCTTGCATAATTTGCACACAACCATGCTCTTGTCTACGCTGCCATCCGTCCGCTTTTTAAAACAAAATTTCCCATCTGCTTCTTCGTTCGAAGTCATGAACGCTATACATGAACGTTAGTTGGTGCTCCAGTATAAGCGGTACCCCTGAAACTCATCCAGTGAGAAAAAAAAATTAGTGCGATTAAAATGCGTTAATTTTTTTAACGCGTTAATTTTTGTGCAATTAATTAATCGTAATTAACGCGTTAAAGTCCCGGCCCTAGTTATTTCAGATTAATTGTCAATGGGGCTGACGATCAGACTTGTTTTTGCAGTCCCTGTGGGCATAATTTGCGTGACATAAGATTTGTTTCCCCTGTAATCTTTACTGATTTGTTCATATAACTCATTTAAATATTGACATGAACTGGCTTCAGCAGTGTAGATAGCAGCTTTTGAATAGCCAGTTGTACCTGTCATGCTGACATGCCGGGTGTGGTACAACACAGTGCAGGAGTACGTTAACTGACGAAGGAGTTATGTTCACGTTCATGTCACGATAAAATGGAGATAAAAACAGCTACAAGAAGAGTGGCTATTAGACTTTGCCATTGAAAAGACATTTGACTCTAAATCAGTGCTAATTCTGTTCTGTGTCTGCTGGATGTGTTGATACACATTCTTGGCTCACATGTTAGCCACATCTTTTATACAGTGATATAAAGCCTACGTCTGTTCACACAGGCATGCACATAAACATCACTTTTATGATTTCATGTGCAACATGGTGAGGATTAAATGCATTTAATGTCTCTGGTGGAATAAAACAACATTGTAACGTTATGTCTATGTTTGTAATCAACTAACCAGCCTAGAGTTAGAGTTTGACTTTCTGAGTCAGCTGATGATGATGCAGCTCAGTCTCATTTGGCTGGCCAGCCACAAACTCCATTGCACCTCCAAGGAACTGGTAACTCAAAGAATATTTTATGAACTTCCAAGACAATCAATTAACTTAAATTACTAAAACAAAAATAACAAAAATGACTCAGAAAAGTCTCTATCTATCTATCTATCTATCTATCTATCTATCTATCTATCTATCTATGTAAAAAGACGAATCAAACAATCTTCCTAACAAGGAAAGGCTCAGCAGACCATAGTGATACTGGATATGGACGGAACTGTGTGAAATGAGCCAGCGTAGTGTTTTTTGTACTCATCACATATCTGATTTAACCTGGCTGTTAGTTTGGTCTTTATGTGCTTTTTTGTAGTCATAATGGCATAATGGACTGATATGGTAATTGATGTGACATCAATCATAGCAAATAAGTCAGTTCTATAGGATCACATCATCCCAGTTTTCTCTAGCAAAGGCATGATTTCAATTAACAGAAACACATTTTTTCAGACATCTTGTCTCAGTTTATTCCGTGTGTCAATAACCCTTCATCTTCTCAGCCACAACTAGAAAGAAACACTTTCAAAGATCTACATGGTGGATATAAAACCATAATCGGACTTACACATGCCACATCATACAGTATGTGGTTGACTTTCAAATCCTCAGTTATGCAATATCTGTTCCACTGACTCATTTTGCTGGCAGGATATTATATTAGGGACTTTTCAGCCCACTAGCTCATACATGAGGTGAGTAAATGCCCTAGTTTTACTCTCAGGCATATATTTATTCTGTAATGTATGTTTATGGGCTGTTTTGTGCTTGAATTAAACCTTTTGGAAACACCCATAAACTGAATTGATGAGTTGCCAAATCTATCCAGTCTAAATTAGCAACAGACGTGTTATTCACAGTCATCTGACATCACATAAACCTGTGGCTGCATTACAGAGGTACATGTGCACACACCTAATGTACAGAGGTGGTTTGGATTTTGAATGTTTATTGTCGATACATGTATGTAGACGTATGTACGTGAGTGTGCTGTATAGCGTCGCTCGTCACTACACAAGCATACTACCTCATTGCTCCTATTCTTGAAGGAATGTCGAGTGCCTGGCTTGGCAGCATTGCGGCATCATTTAGTGCAGCTGTGGAAGTCTGTGCCAGTGGCTCTGCTACGCATCAGTCATGGAGTCCTAGCAGGCCAACAGCTGACCAGGCTCCACACAGTACCAACCACACACACGCACATAAAAAAACCCTGATAAAACAGTGATGTCATTGTGTTTGACGGGACTTAACAGCAGAACTGGCTTGGCTGCTTGCTGTGGTTTGTGGAAAATAATCCCAGCTTGATAGAAGCCGGCAAATCCACACCCTCCTCCCCCGTTCCACAAGTGTCCCACATGATCTTCTGCTGGAAGAGAACTACATGTATGTATTTATTCGACATGTTACTGAGTCAGGCAAAGTAAAGAGAGAGAGAAGACATCCAGTGAGAAGTGCACTTCAGCAACGCATGAAGTGTGAAGTGAAAAAAACAGTGCACAATTTCACAACATCCACTAAGTTCTGGCTTTTGTCTTTAATGTGGAAGGGCACAACTGGCATTCACCGGCCCATCAGTTGACTCTGCATTAGTCCCAGGTGTTTATCAGCTCCAGGTCCACCAGTGGACATGCTCACCTTCATCCCTTCTCTGGTGTGATGCTATGATGTGAGTGAAGGACGCTGGCTTGTTAAAACTTTTTCCTGAGTTTGAAAGAGAGTAAAAAAAAAAAAGGTAACGCTACAAAATTGTAAGTTGCGTTGAGCCTTGCCAGCCGCCATGTACAATGTTCAACAGAGGTGAGAAAAAGCGAGATGTCTCACTCCTCGCTGACTTCCATCATCAGCTTCAGAAAAAAAAGATGTGTGTTTAGGACGTGTCCAAGTCCATTTTGCTAGTTAAACAGTGGTAATCTGGGTTTAAAGAGGTGGTATTTAGACCTGAATAAGTCATGGGTGTGTTTTAGGCTGAAAATAAATCAAACCAATACGAGTGTCGTCTCCTATACTCTTTTTGAGCCATGTGAACCAGGACACATATTAGTGGCAGTGGCAGGGACAGGGGTGTGATCCTTGGCTGCTGGACCCTCTGCCTGCCATTTCACAATCATCAGTCCCATTAACAACTCTGTTTATCTGCATATGAAAAAGTACAATTACATTTACCTGAGGGGGAGGAGGAGTGCTGCTGCATCCCTCTGTGTGTGTGCAGATCTCAGTCCATGGATCGGGCAGGATGGGTCATGAAAGGTTTCATCCTGATCAATGGCGGTGGGATGAGAGGGGAGAAATACGTCTTTAATGAGGAAGCTATTAATGACATCACCTGCAGAGATCCTCCAGCAGCAGACATGTTATACTTCAATTGCACAACGTGGCCGCTGGATGTGAAAATGACACTCTGAAACTAGCAGTGACACTTGAGCTGCGCTGTGCGCCGCTTTGCAATGAGCATACGATAGAGTCCAGAATGTAACTGTTGAAGACTTTTTAAAACAAGTTTAATGTCACCTGGATGTAGTCTGATGAGGTGTATGATCTGCTGCTTTCTATGTTCCTTGTTATTGTGACAGTCTTGTGATGAGACACACAAGACAAAAAACAAAACAAAACAAAATGGCAGACTCGATGTGAAAGACATCGATCGCCCTTTTTTTTGCAGTTTTACCTGCATTTAAGAATCCTGAATATACATGAGAAGTTTGGTTAAAAAAAAACACAAACAATTACACAGCACCCTCTAATTCAAGCCAACAGGACAATGGTGCCGTTGTGGCTCAGCATTTTGGCTCAATTATACGTTTAAGTCATGGACAAGAGACAGTGATTGATCCAACAACCCTGCGATTAAGCCGCTGAGTGACAGCCTGGCCCCTATACCGCAAATAAAGTTTATTTTTTGTAGTCAGAAAGACCTGTTCTCTGCCGTGTGTCACAGTAACTGCTAGAGACATTTTTAAATCATGTAGGCGATGAAAAAATAACCAACACAATTCCTTGACGAACACATTGATGATAAAGAGGTGAAATGTGTGTGCTATATATCTGTGCCTGACACGACATCCACACTCTTAACTCTGTAATATCTTCCACATGATAACAACTACAACTGTATTGCAATAATGAATTCCAAATGATATAAACTCTGAAGGCAGCTGTATATTCCAAATGGGAATTGTTCTCCGAACATTGTGTACGGCACAGGGTGTTACGTCCATCATGTACATTCAGTCACGTGTATTGTGTTGATGAATCCAGTGGACGCAGGCCAATTCAGGCACATGTACTCTTTATTACTGTATTATTTCTCTAGCACATTGTTTGGCTTGGAACTCTCCTGCTCAAAGACTGGGTGGGAAATGTCAAAGAGTAAATGCGCACACTGGCAGCATGCACGCTGTGTGAACTCCAAATAAACAAAGTCTGCTCGCCACATGACAATCTTTACAGGGTGATAACACAATGGTAGTCGCACACACACAGACACACACACACACACACACACACACACAGAGCGTTGTCAGTGTAGTTGGTAGTACTGCTTCCAAACATTCCAGTGCTGATAAAGACATCTTGATAGACGCTCAGAGCACTTTTGCGACACTCGAGGGGAAAGGGCAGTGACACTCCTCTTGGAATTTGCTAAATGATTTTTTCAGATCCAGGACGGCGAGGACTCGTCGTGACCAGCTCATCTCTTGGCTCTGAGGATGGAGTCAACGAGCTCCACTGACGTCAGTGTTTTCAACAGTTTTGCTCCTCGGTGCACTGACCTCATATCAGTTTTAACACCGCAGTGGAAGGTGCAGAAACACATCATACCTGCCTTAACCACAGCACATCTCCCCCACGTCCCTCCAGGACAGCATTCATCAGCCCTCACCTATCATTTTGGGAGAGGATAGTTGCAGGTTTTCACAGTGCCAAAGTGAAGTATTGTGCTGTGGTTTTGACGGCACCCTCCTACTCAAGTAACAAATAGACATACCTTAGCCCTCACATATAGGGCGTTTGCGTTTGCTGCTGCCAGATACCTCCAATTTATATTTCCTCCTCCTATGTCTTCTGTTTCTGTCTTCCCTACTCGTCTAATTTTATTTTGCTTTATAGGGATTGCTAGGTTTACTTACACACAGTTTATCCATCTGGACAACACACCCTCATACCAAAACGTCAGAATACGTCGATTGACAGTGACATATACCGTGTTGATGTACATATGTCTGTGCAGTTTTCACGCTTTAACTTTGTATTACATTATCAGTTCAGGACGTGATACATGTACCCTATTTTCTGCCTTTGTCACTCTTACTCTGTTTTTTATACAGAAAAAAACAACAATGTTAAAATTCTTCCAATTGATTAGTCTTAAAAAATATGGTAAATAATCATAACAACTGAAAAACTGGCTGTAGATGTTAAATCACTGGAACATTTCGTCTATATCATCGTCATAAATACTACCGCTTTCTAGTGCTATTTGATGGTTGTCACAAGGACGCTGGTCCACATCCTAGCTCTTAAACAAAGACGTATCCATGAATGACAACTGCTTTAGCAGCAACAGAAAGGCTTCTCCTGTTCTTACTCAGTGTACGGTATGTGAAGCCTGCAGAAGCACATTCATGCAATAACAGCAATTGTTTGTCTGACTGATAGTTATGCATTAATAATCCGATCTGAGTCAGAGATAAAAGCAAATGTTCATCAAAGTTATATCAGTGTACAAATATGACAAAACAAAGCAACAATCAAATATCTGTTCAAGACCCAACTACAGCAGTCACAGTCAACACAAGCTGCATCTCTGTCCCTGAACCAAACAAGGAGCATTTTCCATGAACACAGTATTACACATCCTGTCCAAGATGTAGGGAGGCGAGCTGTGATCACTGTGGCTCACAGAAGGGGATAACCCCGCTGACCCATGCTATTGTTCTCCTGCTTGGCAGCAGGTCTGTTTGGAATCAACCATGACTGCGCCCTCAATCAAAGCCATGTCCTGCTCTAAACTACTGATTGGATCCACACTCATGTCTCTGCTTGTGATTAGAAAGTACGTGCTACTTTCAAATATCTTGCTAGGTTCAGCTTTTGGTACCTAAGTTGTTTGTTCCTAAATCTCTTTGGGTTTTATTATAATCTTCTTATGGATTGTTGTCCTGTCACACCATGCTAGCTGTCACTAACTGTCTACCTGCTGTTTGGTGTCAGGCAGCTATAAGTCCTTTTAGGCAAGTCTTGCCACTCCAGCCAACATCTTTTCAAATTTGCATGATGATGTGCACAGTGAAACATTGTTGTTTGGAGGGAGGGGGGCAGAGATGTAATGCAGCTGCCACCAATTTAACCCAGTGTCTTAAGAATAATAAAAGTGGAGTTGGATGTTGGTGCACTGAGCAGAAAGACACTTATTTCAGTCTTCCAGCACCTCTGAGGGGACACAATACTTTAGTGGTGTTTATCTGTGGTTAAATCACAATGCTAGGCTTGGACTTGCATGTTGTTGTAACTCATGGCGTTATTGATGTCGGTCCATGTGTCGTCTGTTAATGTTTATATTGGGGATTCCTGATTTCTGCCACTGCCCTTCTCCGTGCATGCTCTGAAAGTGACCACTGCACACAATTGGAATTATTTTCTCCATTCCAGTGATTTGTGAGGAGATTTAGTGTTCCTGATGGATATTAACCTTGACTGTCCTCCCGCTGATGTTGACAGACGGTCTGTAGCTTGCATGCTAATCATATAGGCATAGACTACAGAAGGCCAATGCTTGTGTTTTCTGTATAGGCATGTGTATCGTAAATTGCAGTGTCTCAAGCCCCCTCGACCGCTGCATGTGTGTTTAACATTAAAAATAGTGGGCACATTTGTAAATGAAATAAGATAGGCATCAAAATCCTTTCTGCCGCAGTTTAGCCTTTTACTGCCATCAGTTGCACATTTTAGGATACCTGCCCCCGGAGTAAGGACTGCATTCTCTGAGAAAATGTCAGGATCGAGGTGTTTCACTGACAGAAGTGTAACACTAAACCTCTGTGTTGTGAAGATTTTCCTGGGACTGTTTCTTTGACAGACCGGGCCTCTACATGCATGAGTGGCTTCAGACATGGCTTTTACCAGTTTGCAACCATTGTGAGAGGTCGGTCAATCAGTCAGCCAGTTCACAGCTGTACCACCTTTGATGGGCAGCTAGAAACTGAAGCCTTCCAGTATTTTGGCCTCCTCTCAAAGACATTTTGTCCCTTGGCTCAGTGAGATGACGTCCTGGCAGTTGACTTACAGAGGAATGTTTAGGCCTGTCAGTGGGATCAATTCAGCCCCCTGTCTAATTGTCAGTTCTGTGAAGTTTAATAATTACTTTGCCTTGAGCTATGCTTTTTCACTGCTCTCCTCCCACCCACTCAGGACAGTGGAGCTCCTGTAGCATTCATCTTCAAGTACAAAGAACCTTTATTCACACTGGCTTCTTAAATTCCCCCCCAAAATGTCCTGTTATTGTTATTAAAATTGTTGGAAATGTTTCAACATGTATTCAGTGGCCGATTTTTTCAAACCAGATTGTGTCATTTATTTGTCTTTTTTTTCTTTCTTTTTTTTTGGGAAGCATGTCAATAATATTTAGTCATGAAAAATGATTATTTCAGAAACAATTATTTAAGATGAGAAATCTATTCTATTGGTTGCTCATGAAATCTATTTGTTTCTCCTGCAACCATGTCTGCATGCAGTTATTGACTTTAAAAAATAGCAGGCAGATCCACCATGATGTCAGTTTAGTCAATTTAGTCAGTTTAGCCTCTGACTAAATTCAGCACTCACCATAGACTTTTCTTGTTATCCTCCCATGTTTTGTCGTTTTAACATCTCTCCTCTTTTATCACCTGGGCTATGAAAATACCTGGATCCCCGACCTACTACCTACTTCCGGTTTTGAGCTGGGCTAACTTAAAGGGGGATAAAATAGAATAACTGAATCATGCAGCTCTTCTAGACTTTCCAAATGTTATTGGACCGAATGGCTCAAAGTATAACAGTGAAACAAGTTGTTTTCGCAGGGCTTGTGATGCTCAAATTAATGTATCCACTGTTTACAGACGCTTCTTTCACAATGGGTCTGGTGTTGTTTTCTCTGCTGTTACAACTATTTCACGGACGCTTCTGAAACCCCACTGAAACTCTCCCAGTGGGATATGAGGTTGAGTGGAGGACAGAACAAAACAGTGTTGCACACCTCAGATAACAGAGACCTGCACAGTGAAACCAGAGGGTAACACTAGCTGAGGGGGCAGGCAGGCACACCTGAGAGCTGGGATGCCGAAATGGAAAGCGTAGTGCTGTGACCCAGCATTTTCACAAATAATACATTTATTGAGGACAATTTTAAATTTCAAAACTTTTTTGCTTGTAATTTTGTTTGCCTTTTTCTTTGCATGATATCTATTTCTCTACTAAATATAATCAGAACATACTGCCACAAACATGTCGGTAAAACACACAAAAGAATAGGCAGCCCTAACGCGTGACCCCCAAATGAAACAAAAAAGAACGATCCAATTAAACACACTTTACCCCAGCACATAAACGCATACACAATTGCTGACTTTCATATTACATCATCTCCCAAGGTGGAAATGATCGTCAGTAAGCTCTGACGAGATGTATAAAGAATGCAGCACAGTCATAGCAGCGCCACACGTGAACTCTCTTTCAGGTTAACGGTGTGGATGTAGAGCAGTCTACCTCTGGCCTGTATGGGCAGGTGTGAGTTGTAAAACCCAACCGCTAAGCTCCCCCCTGCTGTTTACTAGCGCAGCAGGCCAGGCCCGGCGCGAGCCCTGCACTGACTGTACATCAGTGCTCAGCTCTACGATAGGTAATCTCTACCAGGTGCTGTCTTCATGCCAGCGTGATCATGCGACTGTAACGAACTACCATGAACAACAGGAACCTAGTATGTTGGGACATTCCATAGACACACACACATATACACACACTGTGCCTGCTTGGATAAAGTCCAGGCACAAAGAGCTCGTTCTAGTCTGGGCTCCGTTTCAAGGAAGTTATACTCAGACACTAATTGTAAGAGATTTACAAGGAGCAATATAATTGATTGACTTAATTTAACACAGTGTGAATGGTCATTTCTCACTCACTCTGTAAAATATTGCTCCAGGTGGATCAGGTGGGGACTCAGAGAGTAGTTAAAGCAGGTCTGCACGGACTACATGCATATGTTAGCATTATTTATCCAGGACTGAAAGAGGCTTTGGACAAGGACACTTTATTCACATACTAGGTATTATACAGGTTAAAGCCTTTTTATGGATCTAACATAATTACAGTATTGTATATTAAAAGCTATTAATTATTAGAGAGGGCACCGCTAGACCACCCTCTGAAAGTACTTACAACAACAGTATGTTTTCTAAACTTCCAGTCTGGATTTTGTGGGTTCAATAGCAAAGAATCAGCTCTTTGTAGAGTTACAAATGATTTACTGATGACTTCTGACTCAGATCAATGTTCTGTATTACTATTGCTTCACCTCTGTGCAGCATTTAATACTATTGAGCATGAGGCAACAAGCAAGATAACAAGGAGATTGACTCCTAATAAGTCAATCAATCAGGTAATTATATGATACAGGGTTGCACAATGAAAGTGCAATGGTCTCTGATCTCTGTGTTTTTTTAGTCCTGTTTAGCCCATTTAATTTTCCTGCAACCAGATATTAGGCAGGAGCTGCTTGAATCCAACATGGAGTAGCACGGCTTCTATCCTGACTCCCTTCGTCTCCTCCCTGGTGTGGTCCGGCTGGTCTGGTGTCACACTCTTAATTCAAAACCAATTTCTTTCATAGGTAGGACATGTTTCTGCGACCTGTTTTGTTCACTCTATGTATTCTAACTTTGCGACATATCACCCTTACTCATCTCCTTACACAGCCACGCATTTTAGTCTCTTTATGCAGATACTTTTACAGTGTAAGAAGTATGGAGAGACTTTTTATCCGAGAAGAGACAGAGGCATTGATCAAAAGCCATCACCACTTTCCTAACAAATGCTGGCACTCCTCTGTGACTTCACTTTCAACATAAATTTAGCCACAAAAATTGTGGGTGTTACTTTTATTTGTGTCTTAGGCCCGGAGGAACAAGTAGCAAATCTAGTCCAGTCATGTTTTTACTGACTGAAAGTATCCTTAAAACACAGATTCATACATGTTTTTTATATCCTCCCCCCTCTATAATTGTTTGAACAGCCAAGTCATGGATCTCTAAGAGTTCACGCAAATTTGCTGTATTAACTCCTCGACTATGGACTAGCCTTCCTCTGAGCATCAGATCAGCTAATGCTCTCTGTGCTCATAAATCTCATCTAAGTCTTAATCTTAATCTTAGTGTTAGACTTGATAGTCGTGTGCAAAAGCAAACAAAGGAAGAATAATGGTCATGTCAGGGACTGCATCCTGGCTTTGTTTTATCCAGGCAATCAGCATCACCACAAGAAAAGAACGACCTGTTTCATTTAAAGAGGCTCTTCCATGGATTGCAGACACAAAGTAATAAGAATTTACTTGTGAAAGCAGTAACACTTACAATGCCCATTTTTGAGTATTACTGGATAAAATATGTATTTGAATGGGGCCAGTCGAATCTGGAAAAATGTCTGTCTCTGCTTAATAATTACCAGAGTGTATCTCAAAAACCACAAGGTCTATTTGAAAAATCAAAGTATCATAATAAGGAAACACTTGAAATATTTGCTCAGATGTGTAAGTATATCTATATATTATGTTACTGGGCCGGAGTAAATTAAGTTGGCACACTTAAAGATTAAAAAAAAATAAAATTTGTACATTGAATATCCCTGAGGAATGATGCAGCTGCAGCTCCAAATCTCAAGCAAACCACAGCAAAACATCTGAACATTACCTCTGACAACCTTTGTAGTAATAAAGTGAATCAGAACAAAGTTAGAAAGGTTTTGGTACTGAGAACTCAGGCAGAATCTCCAAATGTGCCAATTCGGTACCATATGCACCCTTTAAAATGTATCAGGTACCAAACTGTATATTTCACTTATATGTTACCACAGGTGCTTAAAAAACAGTCCGACTGGACTCCGCTCGGGCTTAACGGGTTAATGATGCAAATGCAAGAGTGAGGAATTGGGTCGAAGGAAAACTTTCACTGTGGAAACATTTCTAGTGACAGGATAAGTGTCATTGTTAGTCTACAACAATAAGTTGTTATTTTGTTCCCTACAAACCACAAGACCAGCACCAGCTGGGCTCTGACCTCCTCACAGCTAAACTGCCTCACGTCTGATAGGGTGACTCAACCACTATAAACCAGAACATAACAGAGACAAATTGGGCTTGAAGGAGGAGAGAGATGATGAGATCGGAGTGTGGGTGGATAAAGAGAAAGTGTCGGGGGGGTGAAGAGGAGCAGACACAGAGGCAGATGACGGCACAGCAGTAAAGTCAGAAAACAGGAAGTGCAATAACAGTAAATGCATCAGTATAAACTTTTTTCCAGTCTTTCTTGAAACAGGGGCACACGGAGAACTTCCAGACAGCCACACTTTCTTTCTTGTTTTCCCATTATACATGCTTACACTGTTCCACAGCAGAACAGAAAATTAAACCCTCAAACACAAACAGATGCCAAATCCATCTCTCAGGAATTGTGTTACAGGTTCACAGATTTTTCCAAATCAAGGGTCACAAAGGGGCCTCACTTTACACAGCAGGCCTGCCACTATATGGAAGGTTTGGGGGCCTCTCCAGGAAAATGTGGGCATGAGACACTTCATTTCCTGCATTCTGGTGACTTTTCATATGCATGTGTAAAAAACAACAACACAAAACCAGCAAATTAACATGGAGCTGAACTGTTTTTGAAAAGGCCAACTCAAAATTGAGACACCAGACAACAGTGGTATTTATTGTGGAGGACAGGTACAAGCCCCCTCTCTGTCTCTATCTCAGCACTCCTCCCGTTTTGCCCTCTTGACAACCAAACTTCACAGAGCGTTTGGAGGCTGAAATTGTCCATGTTTGTTCAAGTTGATGGACACAACATACAGAGGCTGAAAAATGCAACGTCACTTCATTGAATATATTTTCGTACAGTACACACATAATTGCATACTGTATACAAGTTTCACATTTTACATTTCAGCTAATTAAAGGGCTACTTCAGGGGTCAATCAGATTTCAGCAGGGGCCAATGCAACTGTGGGACCTCCTCTCGGTCCACCCATGGTACCCGACCTCCAGCCCATTTGCATCAATGAAAGACAGATATAAAAGCCAGTCGGTTATTTTCAAAAAGCAAACAAGTTTTTTTTTTCCATGCACACGAACATATAAACATAGCACAACCAGTACAGACATCCGTGTTTGGGGTGATTTTTGACAGGTGGCCAATTTTTCCACATCAGGAAATAAAACGAAAAATATCATTTTAGCCTGGATGCTGTTAATGTTTTTTTTGTTTTACAGACAATGAGGGTGGGTATTTAAATCCCTGGAAGTTTTCATCCAGTTTAATCTTAGTGTGACATTTACAGCATGGATGTTCAGTAGTGGTGTCCTCTCCTGTACAGGACCTTTTGCCTTTGCTTTGCTCTCCATGTTTCCCACCCTGTGTGTGACTTGCATCGAACAGGCTGCCACATGAGCAATGACGTTATTCTATGACACGGAGTAACACGGGGCCAGACAACAGAGCTGCTGCACGGCTGCTGGAGATGCCAGGGCTGAAACATGAACCGCGGTGCCAACCAGCTGTGTTGTTCTTCTTCCCTCATGCTATGTTTGTAAAGTGTCTGCAAGTCTCTGACAACCGCGACAGGGAACATGAAAATATAAATATGGGGGTTGGATTGATTACACAATATGTAATCTATATACTGCGTCATCTGTATAACATCAGAGGAAGATCAGGAGAAGTTTACCTGAGAAGTGTCAAGGAGACAAACATCCAGCCCAGATTTTACTGTTATCATGATCACACCAGTAAATACAAGGGTGTGTTGATACCATAGTTACGTACAGAGTCACCACAACACACACACAGGATTGCACTGACGTCTGAAACATGCAGGTGTGTTTCCTGTTCCACATGATTTATTGTTCGTGACTCAGAGATCCTATTGTCAGTAATAACACCTCTGTGTCATTATTACAGAGAGAGAAGCGCCACATTATTAAAAGTCATGTCAAACTGCACCTCACTGGTGTGTTTGTCAAAGTTGTTCATATACTTCCATGTTCAAGATTTGACGCAATCATGTTGACCTGCTGCTGCTGCTAGGATTACTCATTCTGAGGGCAACAAGAACCAAAGTTAATGTTTAGGGATGTTTCCACTGTCATGGTTGGACAGCAGGTCAGAGTTCTTCTGTACTGATCTACAGGGGAAAATATACCACGTATACTGTATATGTGCGTTTAAAAACAACAGACATGTATTTTTAGGAAGGTTTTACTATAATAGCTAATTAATAAATAAGTCTCTGGCGTGCGTTCCGAAGTTGATGACAGTCTGTCAGCCGAACAGACTAGTTACTACAAAGTTAAATCTCAAGCCTATTTTTCAACTGTACTTCAATCCACAGATGAAAAGTTTTAAACTTTAAAGCTCTTCACACAGAAGCTTATTTTAAATTTTTTGTGTTCAAATGAATAAATGCTGTTGAGGAGAAGCTGTCAGAAAAAATACTCACATCCTCATTTGTACACTTCACTGCATCTCGGCCTCAGTTACCGGGCATTAACAGGTCTTGACACGTGACTCAACTGATCATTTGTGATCAGGTCTCACTTTCAAACTCTTTATGCAATTAACATTACTGAGACACAATTTCTTTTTAGCAAAGACAGAACTTCTTGTAGAAATTTGCAGAATTTACAGGAATGTCCAGTTATTATCATAACTCTACAACTCACACAATTGCGCAATATATTCAGTGTAAGTGCTGAAATCAGTTGAAAAAAGTCTGTGGAAGAAAGTGTTTGCAGATAGAACGCACTTTCGATATGGGAGCAGACAGGCTGGTACAGCAGTGCTGTGACAGAATGATAAAAGGAAGAACATAATGCACTGCATTTAATGCTGAATTTACAAGACGTCATGAATAATTTGAAATATGTTGTAGAAAGCGTTCCATAACAATTATAAAGTCTCTCCTCACTCAACAACTCTTCAAACAAGGCGATTTATTGAGGGAGGCTGGTGATATTGTGGTTAACTAGTTCAATGGTTGGATCAGTTGAAACAGACAGACATCTACTGCTGACAGTGGCAGGTTAACAGAGACCAAACATATAATTTACATTACAGTGAAGCACACTGTTTAAAGCGCAGTGCATTAACGCGTTTAGGGTTGTCCAAGTCCATTTAGATGAAGGAACAGATACATGGAAAACATATATGATTACGCATAGTGTAGGCAAACATTCCTGCAAGCAGGCACTACGAAGCCTGCAGTAGTGCTGGAAAGCTGAAAAAAGTAATAAAGAAACAAGACAATGAGTGATTGTGTGAATCTCGTTGTCACAAAACACATCTATGGATCAGTCAGTGTATCGGCTAAAATTTAACAGGTGTCAATACAAAATGCAGGATATTTGTGGCTAAAAGTTAATCATTTAGCTCAAGCAGTGATCACGTTTAGTGTAAAACACAATAAATAACAGACCTGATCCTGACCAAAGGCTTTTTCAGCGTGAAATTACATTACACATGCATACATACACAATTTAAGAACTTGAGTTCACAGAGGGATTACAAGTCTTTCCAGAGGCTGAAGTTTGCTAGAGGATAGTTTCGTAATAGAAGCATATTTCTGGCCTCGTAATTCCACACTGAAGCTGTTGTTAGAACACTCTCCAGACTTTTAAGTTTTCCAGACCTGTCACAGATCCAGGCTACAAAAAGGTAGAAGAGAGCAGGACACCTGTACTTTTTCTGTCGGAGTCGATTTAATTAGGAATCTTGTGAAGTATGCAGGTGATCCATCAGAAGCTGTCGGGGCAGGGCCGTCTCTCCTCTCCTCTCCTCCGTTCTCCTCTCCTCCCTGCAGCCATCACATTGTACATGTGGAATCTGAGAATGATAAATGGAGCTGGAAACGGTGAGGCAGTCGAACACCCCTGTCACGCCCACGCTTCTTATCTCAGCTCCTCATAGCATCCTCACACCCCTGGTCTCTATCTTTCAACTGCTGCAGGAAGGCAGCTGTTAGAGAGATAAAACTGGCTTTTTCTTTGTCTCATATAAACTTTGGTTTTTGTGTTTTCTAATATTTGGGTGTACCTGGCAACAAATGTCCTGAAGTCAAAGTTCTGCATTGTACCACCCATAACTTTGAACAGGACAGCGGCAGGATTCATTACTCGCAGATATTATGATCATCTGTTAGTTAGACACTGTTCATTTGAGCTCTCTTTAAATCTCCAAATCTGTTAGTTTCAACCTGACATAGTTCCCATTAATGTGGCAACTGTGACTGTGGGGTCATGCTAACTATCCTGCATTGTAGAGATTTGATCTGACAACCTTCCAAATAAACAGGATTTAACATGAATCATTTCAATAACTTGACCAAGTCTGACCAAAAGTAAACACAGAAAGTAAGACATTAGAGTGTCACAGGAATGAGTCTTAAAAATAAAGTTAACACTTCGGCACTTCTGGTTCCCTCTTCTTGAATTCAATGTTTTCTCTTTAACAGTGGAAGCCTGGAATATTACAAGCATCATTTGTTTAAAAAATAATTCCCACAACAGAAAATATGTCATTTGATACCCCACTTTCAAAGTGCCTTAAAGAAGGCTTTTGATAACAAGCTGGGACATTAAATGTTACACCTAGACTTAAAGACGCACTCATAGCCTAACGTGAGCCTTTTACTTCTTTTGCTTGCAATTATGTTTCAAAAATCATTAGAATTAGAATTTATTTGTGAAGATTATCTTACTGGACAAAATGTGTGAGGGGCGCTCAGGGGAGAATTAAGTTAAAAGTTGAACAACGCCTCCTGGAGAACTGTACCCCAGGAAATACTACCTCAACTTTGAATATGGTTTGTGTCTAAAACGGAAATAGTGAGTCCAAAGTCAACGTGACCATTAGAGTCACAGTAGCCACAAAAATGAGAAATACACATTTAAATATAACAGAATTGTCCCATAAGTATCCACGGGTTAAAGTAGCAAATGAAAGAGAATAACTCTACATTAGATTAATAGCATTTATGTAATCACATTATGCTTCTGGTCAGCCGTCACTACATTTATTAAAGTTCAGGACCTCGTTTAGCAGAACTTGAATCATTGCTCATGTCAGGAGTCTGATAGACTACTCCCAAGTGGTTTTCATGGAGGTATTTCCACATTACAGTCAATGAGGCTGATGGATTAGAGGCTGGGAGCTGTCAATGAAGGCTGTCTGATGGATGTCCAACTCAGCCAATAGTGCTGTTAAAGTGGGATTCCTGTCTGGACATGTAAATGGATTGGCCATCTTAACAATGGGATGACATAGAGTCAATAATGATTGGTGATGTGTGTCTTATGTTGTTTTTCTTTAGTGACTGCAGGTCTACTAACTGTAATGGATTGCCACAAACCAGTTAGAGATTAGACATACAGTATTGATTGTTTGGAAACTAATAGATGAGCATCTGATTTGTGTAAATAACTCACACAGTGAAACTAATCAGGATCAACTTACACAGGATGTTGTTTTACGTACCTCCCCCTGTATGGCCATGTCAATACTCTGAAGTCCTGGTGTGGAGGTATGTAGACATGCCTCTCACCATTATTCCAGTATAGATAGAAGTCTTGTTGTATTAGTGTTCTTGTTTTCAGCTGTGGTGCTCACCACAATGATTGGGAGGAAATCAGCAGCCGTTAAACTTCTCCAGTGACATATCTCAACATCTAACACATGGAATAGCACAACATTTTGTAGAGACATTCATGGTTCCTAGAGGATGTATCCAAATGCTTGTTGCAATCACATCATTAGGTTGATATTTATTTCATATTTTTCAGTGTCTCAACTATTCAATGGATTCTCATAAAACTTGAGCAATGAAGCGTCTTCCTGAGAAAGAACTACAATCATTTTTGTGATCGATTAACTTTTTATCTGGCAACATCATTCATTCACAATTTCACTATACTGGCAAAACGGACACTTCCATCATCCTTAGCTATACTTCAAGAGTCAATATTTTATTGCCATATCAACATAATTGAATGGGATTATTGAAATAAAATACATTTGAATAGTGCTAACAGAGAGATAGCAGATAGCACACTAGCACACATTATGGGGATTACCCGCTGAGCACTGAGTACCTACTTCATGTTTAGTGTTAATTTAATAGTAGTATGTTAACATGCTGCTTAGATGGGGGCCATGGTAAAAAAAAAATATATATATATATATAAAAAGTGACAAAGCTAACATGGTTAGCTTTGTCACTATGACAGATTAGCATGTATTCCACAGAACCACTTTGTCTAAGTAGCCTTACAGAGCTGTTAGCATAGCTGTAAACCTTTGTGTGAATATACTCCTACTTCTGACACTATGCCAGTATGAACGCACTTTATACAAAAAGAATGCTTTGAATTATTCTGTAGCATGTAATCAGGCCACAGCTGATGTATCCATAACAAATGTCTCAGTGGATAATTTGTCCAGAGATAACATCATGTCAGACTCCATTTGAACATCTGGACCTTTGACACAGGGAAGTCGGTACCTTTGAGCAGAACAGTGTCTTTTGGTGGATGATACATCAAATCAAATACTGAAATCTATCCATGAAAATTCAAAGAACTCCTATCTTTGTTGATGAATCAGAGATGCTGTCAGCTGCATTGTCTTAATGGTGAGTGCCCTCTCTTCATTGAGTTGCACTTAATGGATGACTATTGGATGATATCATAAAAGCAGACTGCACCAGGTGCTTTTGTCCTTGGGGTCTGTGTTCGTGGAGAGGTGATTTATTTTACTACTCATTTCATCTGGATCTTTTCATAGACATCAAACCAGTGTCAGGGTAGTTACCAGTCACCGGGTATAAATATGTAACTGAAATCCAGATGCTTTTTCCTACCGTAGCTCTTCAGCTTTTCTAATATCCCCCTTTATTTTGTATTTTGCAGAGGGGCTAGATCACCTATTTTCACATGATGGAGGGTGTTTCATTTGTCCAGGCACCACCCAATTTGAAGAGAAATACACTCAGTGGTCTGAATTACTTTGGATGAAAGCCCTATGAAACACTTCATGCTAGTCTCATTTTTGCTTTTTTTGTTTTGTAATTTTGGCAAAGGAGCACACTTTCATACATGT
This sequence comes from Diplodus sargus, assembly GCA_903131615.1. Classification (NCBI taxonomy): domain Eukaryota; kingdom Metazoa; phylum Chordata; class Actinopteri; order Spariformes; family Sparidae; genus Diplodus; species Diplodus sargus. The sequence goes on from CAEMYA010000041.1 coordinate 2,159,424, forward strand.
TTTATAATGCTTTCAACGCTGTATTTCATAATACTGACATTAATGGCACAGGTATTTCCACTTGTGTCACAATGACGAATGTTGGACAATGATGGATGAAGCCTGACTGACTGTATATAAGTGTGAAAGCTGTTCCCAGACAGGGTCCTCTCCCGTCTCTGCAGAAAGACTGGAGGAAGTTTGATTCTCACGGTTTGTTCCAGAGATGTTAGCCTTTTCATAACTGAGAGGCAGAAATGGAAAGAGTTAGAAACCAAATCCAACTGTGGTGTTTAACGACATAGAGGAAACAACAGACAGAGAAGAACCAGAGGAGATCGAAGGTGAGGGTGTAAATTATAATAATACGCTAATATTGCTATTCTGAGGTTTGCACTAAAAGATCTGACATACGGAATAGGTTCAAACAACACACACTGAACACACAGTGAACACACTGTGCGTGTGTGTGTGGTGGGCTCTGACACACCAGGCTGATGATTCTCCAGCAGCCAGTGTTGGGGCCGGGTGGTGTGTCTTGCACAGTTGGTGCTCTTCAACCCTTTTTGGTGTGAGAATGATGGGTAAATGCTGCTTTTGTATACTGCAGTCTGGTGCATCATTTTAAAATGATGCTGTTACGTCCCCGTAAAGCCAGGGAATAAGGGAGTAACACAGTAAATAAAAACCGTGAGTAAAAGAGTGAAAAGAAACAGTATGTAGTTGTTTTAACTCAAAAATTAGTGACCAAAAATGCATCTTCAAGATAGGAAGAGGCCGTTGTATGCTCAGTCACTCTGGCTCTCCAGGCCTAAGTGGTGATTAGGATCAGGTGTGGACCACCAGACGCAGACAAGGAGGAGGGGGAAAAAAAGAGGGCGACACCTGAAGAAAAGGTTTAGGGTTATTTATGTTCACACTTTAAGGACACACTTTAGGCTCTACCACAGGTCATACTCATGTGAACACATGCAACACACACCTCAACACTTACTTAGTACCAACATATCAATATGTCATACATAAGAACTAAACCAGTCACCTTACCCACGGGACAGTGCATCTGCCACTATGTTGATGGCCCCCTTCTTGAGCTGAACCTTGATGTAATATCCCTGCATGAACAGAGCACAGCGAATCAGGTGCTGATTTGTGGTTATGCATCTGGGCTAGGAACACAAGAGAGTTATGGTCAGTATGAACAACCAGAGGGGATGAGCTAGAGCTGACAGAGACCTCGAAATGCTGGAGGGCCAGGACCTCCAAGTGGTGTGTCACTTAGATAGCAATACCCTCTCATGCCTATGGATTGCTTGAGTTCACATCCGGCGGACTGGACAGGATACAATAACACTGCCTGGACCTTAGCATCCACCGGACAGACTTGACCACTGCCTGCATGCTTCCCGTAATAAGTGACGGTGGCCTGTCGGAACTCACACTTGGCAAGGTTTAACGTTAGCGAAACCTTAGCCAAGCACTGAAACACCTCCGACAAACTGGACACATGCTCTGCCCATGAGTGAGAATACAGGACTACATCATCTAAATAAACATTACAGTTTGGCACATCTCCCAACACCAAAAGCATTAGACACTGCAAGGTAGCTCATTCCTCAGGCCAGTGGCCATCATGTCCTACTGCAATAGAGAGGTTGGGGCTGACAAAACAGACACTCCGGGTGTTCGTGGGACCTGCCAGTAGGTCTAATTTGGTGATTAGGGTTGAGAGACCAATGCTGTCTTTGCAGTCATCCATATGTGACAAAGGAAATGAGTCACACAGTAACAGAATTAACCCTACGAAAATCTGGGCAGAAATGTGGTGCGCCATCAGCTTCAGGAGCCAACAAACAGAAGGAGCTCCAAGGGCTGCGACTTGGCTTAGCTGAACCATTTACTGATAGATATTTGGCCTATTTGTTCATCACCTCCCTGTTAGGGAGTGGACAGTGATAGGTATGTTGCTTAATGGGAGCAGCAGAGCCAAAGTCTACGTCATAGGACAACTCTGGTTCGGGATGGCACATCACCAATATAAGGGAAAGAGTTGAGCAAGCTAACTACATCACTACGCTGCCCATCAGGCAGACAGATGTGACTCAATATTCAACAAAATATTTGAGTTACGCAGCCCACTACACTGCCACTGTTGCTGCGCTCCTCCAAACCATCATCACCCAGGGAACCCACACAAAGCAACGAAACAGTTCCCCTCATGATCTGCAGTTTCTGGAGATGTTTCCTGTATCTCTAGAATAGAAAGGATTAGGAATGTTCACACGTCTCGCGTCTGCGTTCAGGTGTATAGATGACATAATCTGTGGGTGACGCCTGACTTTCAACTACTAGGGACCTTTGAACGAAGAGCAGCACCAGTTATTGGCAACAGAACTAACACCATCATCACCAGGGTGAAACTGTAACTCCACTGCTTCATTATCAAACTGCCTCTTCAGAGCCACTTTGAAAGGAGGAGAGGGCTTCTTTTGCCAGGATCGAGGTATGACGCAAATGCTTCCTGCACTAGGAGACAAAATCCATAACTTAAACTTTTCCATTTACACCTTACACATTGTGCCCAAACACGAACTCAGTTGGACGGAAACCAAGCGATTCCTTTTTAGCATCCCAGATTGCAAACAGGAAAAAGGGACCCCCTCATCCAAGCTCTTACCAGTGTCATCACAATATTTACGCAACATTGATTTCAAGGTCCGGTGCCATCTTTCAAGTGCATCTTGTGACTCTGGGGGGTTTGCTGTAGACACCGAATGCAAAATACCAAAAGACTGCAAAGTCTGCTTGAGGCTACATGCATGTGCAGAGGTAAGCTAATGTAAAGTAAAGGAAATGGTCAACACTGTGGGAATATGCTTATTTGCTTTCAGAAGAGAGCAGAGCTAAGACAGGGGTTATAAACATATTTCATCTTTACACACAGAACAATGTATTCAACAAAAACAACGTACTAGCATCCTCACAGAAGAAAGTTTTAGATTTGCATGATTTTGTTAAGTTTTAAAGTATTTATTTATTTTTTGCCAAAGAAGCTTCAGTAAAAAAACAAAAATCAAAACATTGGTTCAGATCTCAACCTGTCTTTGAAAACAGATGAGCTCCGAGCCATTACAACACTGACCGTCAAACTGTAGTTGACAGCAGTATGGCTCTCCACTTTAAAGGTTTTGCCCTTTGGCATTGCCTCAGTGCTTCTCCATCCAGGAAAACATCCTTCAAAAGTTACATCTTTGCATCACTGTCTGCACACAACATGAAGTTTAACATGTTTCCAAGAAGTATTGGTCTGAAATGACAGGATGTTGGATGTGAATTTTGAAAGCAAAACATCACCTGTAACTTATTAACTTCCTTGGACAAGGTAATCCAGCCGGTATTTCTGAAAGTGCAGTGTGTGTTAGAGCTTATAGTTCAACAGTCTGATCACAGGGGTGAAATCATCACCAAGCTTCAATTTCTTCATTAGTTCATTAGTTCATAGATCATTTAAGTTGACTAAACTTACAAACATTACAAAGAGGTTCCACATGTTAACATTTATTATCCAGAATGTTGTGTTCAGATTGAATGTGAAATGATTTGTACCACATATTCACTGACTGTACAAAAATAAGTATTGCCAGTGTGCACACCAGTTTTTGGAGTGCGTCAGAGTTTGTCTGACATTGAAATGTACCAGGAACACTGTCTTAGACCTCTATGTTATTATATTGTAGACTCCAATAACATCATAATAACGTTCAAGATGACATTTTTAGTGTGTGCTTGCACATCTTTGTCTAAATTTGTGTCACTCATTGAGAACTTTCATCTGTTTGCACTGTGAATTGAATTTACATGCAAAGAGAGCAGTCAGAGTGTAGACTGTGGTTCGTGCCCTGAGGTCCACATGTGTTTAGGTCCAGAAGTTGAAACTGTTATATCTTCACCTTCTGTTAACTAAACTTACATTCTTACATATTTACCTTTAAAGCAACATAGTGTGATTATTTTACCTTAAAACAACAGCTTCAAAATATGTTTTTATTATATTTATAATTTGATATTCTGATGTTTGCTGGAATAGGGTGAATAGTGTCTCTGTCTCAGTCGCGTCACCCCCTCTTACTTGTGTCTGCATTATGTCTCTTCTGTGAATGGTAGGATCACAATGGTTAACACTTTACAGCACTACATCATACACAGCACCAGCTAACAGGGATTTTGTAGAAACTCGATCATTATATTTTCTGGAGAAGATGTTTTCTGGTTTTCCCTCTGAGTCTTCCAGGCTGCTCTACGACAACTCTCTGTGATTTACAGAGTTTCCTGAAAGCACCTCATTAATTAGGCAATGCTTCAGTTAGTGCAGTGTTTGTTTCAGTACAAATGGATACTTTATTGCGAAGGACAACTCTGAGGGGAAAGCAATTTTATTGTTAGGGTTAGGGTCACTGACCTTTTCATCAAATAAAAAATATATTTTGAGTGGCATTACATTTCTGTCAAAATTAGTAGTACTAGTAGTAAGTATGTTTTTTTAGGATTGTTTCGGAAGATCTAAGGGTTTTCTTCAGATACATACTTTTTATGTATCTATAGCTTCCACTATGACCATGGCTTAATGCTTTTCATTATTGAGCTAGCAGGATTGTGCAGGACTGTTTAAGAGTCAAGGATGGTCGTTCCTTCCATAACCCACTGACAGAGCTCCCAGAGAGGCGATGAAATCATTGCACGGCTTAAATTACATCTACATTAGTGAATAATGTTTGTGGATTGCTCAACAATGACAGAGGAGAAATGTATTTTCATAACTCATTAATGAGCTTGGCTGTCAGATGATAATTTGAACATGTGTTAATTTTTATCTTAAATTACTTCCAAAACACAATGATGGACTGCAACAGGGATTACTGTTGGTAAAATATCGGAAGACAAAGATCCATTGTCAAGACGATAAATCCTGAGTTAAATCCTTGGAGAGAATCATGTTCACTGTGAAAGTGGTGACAGGGTGGGCCAACTGAAAAAGCCTCAGCTAATACCAAATTTGTACAGTTTGGACAGCAGTAAACACTTATTTAGATAGAACGACATTTTGCAGAGCATACTTGCAAGTTTGTTTTCGTTGTGACGGTGTTCAGCAGCTGCTCGTCTGAAACAGCCGTCCTTGGCTACAGTTGCACTGTGCATTAGTGTATTGTCTGTTTATATGGATAATGCTATCTACATAGAACTACATTAGTCATTGAGACTAGTATGTGAAACATGGGTAGGATTTCTGACTTTAAGCCAAATAAGGCTTATCCAGCCTACAAACTGATAACATGTCCTCAAATGGATTTCAACAACGCAGCTTTAAGCATGAATATCTGTAAGGCTCAGTATACGAAACCACACTATCACGTTCAAGTGGCTCCTGTCAGACTAAACTATTTGGAATGAGGCTGGATTTGCTGTGACAGTGATGTATTGCAGAGTGTGGTAGAATGATAAGGGGGTAACCTGAGACTCCCCACACACACGAAGACAGACGTGCACACGCATGCTGACGCACGCACACGCACGCACGCACACACACACACACACACACACACACACACACACACACACACACACACACTCACACCCAGGGGCGTTGCTAAGAGTGCAAAACATCAGGGCCTTTAGAGTCTTTTTTTTACTTTGAAAATTGGGCTGTTAAAGATGCAATTTCAACGTAGTTTGAGAAGGAAAGGAAGGCCAATCGTTGGGTCCTCATCATCATATTTCAATCACAAATAAAGCTAGTATTCCCTCACTATAGGCCTACTGAGTAACGGTTACGTTAAAGATATTATAGCCTGTAATAAGACCTGTGCTGTGTGCATAGGCTATTAGAGCAGGTAGAACATTCCCTATTATAATTTCTTTGCTTCATTGTCTATCTGCATTAGGCCTGCAGTAGGCTTTGCAGTGTATTAAGAGAAAAACATTGTCATTTAACACAGACTACACACCCAGACTACACCCTCAACCACAATTCAATTTTTCGCAAACCTGAACTGATGGAAGTATTATCAGGGGCTGGGGGAGGTGATGTCTCACCCTTTGTGTCTTCTTGCTCTGGCTGCTACTTTTTTTTTTTCCAAAGAACCTCTGTATATCCATAATAACTAACTATAAACGCTGCAATGGTACTAAACAGTAGGTTAATAGACGGGCTCTGGTAATATCAGTGACATATAGAGGGGAAAAAAATAACACTGATGTTGAATTTGCAACAGATTATTCTGACTTTGCCCATATTTTGGCATATGCCATAAGGAAAGCCAGATCAGCTTTTTGCGCTGGTGACAATGTTGCATTTGTGGCTGCTGGCTGTTTGATATGCAACCACATAAAAACCTCTGGAGCTTTTTTCATCATTTGGAAATTATATTTGATTCATTTTCTTTTTTTAAGGCACAGAGATCCAGGGCTGTTCCCAAAACATCCGGGGCTAACGACGCACCTGCTCACACCCACTAACATGTTAAATACCACAAGGATTCATTGCAGAGATGTTCATTAATATTGGACAGCCGGCTTTTTGACAGCCTGAAAGTAAAAAAAGTGAAAGCTGGAGGCTCGCGACCTCCTCTCAATGTCAATTAGAGCAAATACAGTTCAGACAGGAGAGCTTCATGTTGGCAGCCACGACTTCATCCTTTAATGTTGTTAACTGCACATCATCAACCAGTGTGAAACATCCTGTTGAAGAATTTTCACTGCAGGTCATAAAGATTGCAGCAGTGTAGAGATCATCTGAAGTCGATTAAGACAAGAGGAAAGAAGAGCCCAATGTGAAGCTTTCTACTTTGGTTAATGTGAATTTTTGCAGAGAGACAGGGGAAGACACTCATTTACAATTTTGAGTTTCTTTAAGTTCTCCTTACTTTGACTTGTCTCAGTCTCAGCTTCAATTACAGGTTCACATGTCTGAGTATTCAGTCAGTGCACTGACATCAAGTTTGAATCATTTATTACAGTAATCTCCATTTAAGTTTGGCAGCTTCAGAGCTGGGGGGGTCCAGGGCCATGCTCCCCTAAAAATGTTACTTGTACAGTTTATGGTTTATTGCATCAATCTCCTGCACTCATCACTACAATAGGGTGTCCGATCGGTAACCCATGTCACCCCTACTCCTGCTCATGCAGCGAAGGAGAAATCCCTGCCCACTTTATCCAACCCGGACAGAGGACTCCACAAACAGGCAGTCCCTAATGCTCACGAATGCTCAGGGAGCAGGATCTTCCTGTTTGCTGTTATGTCTGGTGATTACTGCTCCATGCAAAACTGTTAGCTACATCAACAACAATGTAAACATAAGCGCTATAGTCAATAGTCAATATCAGTCCATTGCTTTCAACTTACATCAGCCCAGAGTTGTAACTAAACCAATATGTTCTGTGTTGAATAGAAAACCTCTTTCTCCCTGCAGTCCAAAGCTTCTTTGCAAGCTGTGTAAACACCAAATCTCTCCTAGTAGTCCAGCTAGCTGCACAGCTAACTGAGCTAACAAGCTAGCGGTAGCTCAAGTAATTGGTGCATAAAAAGAGTACAGTTGGCATTAGTTAGCAGGTACTTTGGTGATATGCTCCTCTAATTGTTGGTCTGACTTCAAGGTGGCCAACCTTTATGTATTGCTTCTTTAAAAATATGTATTTTTTCCATAAGTGAATAAAGGAGAGGAACATTTTCAGAGGACAATAAGGTCCCACAACACTGTTTGAAGCTAGAAAGTTGGCAGCATCCGCCATATAAACAAAATGAAACAGCATGAAATTGTGTTGTCCTTCAAGGTCAGTTTGTTTATTCACTTAATCAGTCATGAAAACAAAGATGGTTTGTGTATTTTACTTTTTTAGGCAGAAACAAAACAGCCATACTTTCTCTTCGCATTAAAATTTCTTCAATAAAACTACAGAGAGCTCCTTTAAGAGTAATTAAGCCAAAAAAAAAATGTGTCTGATGTGACAGTGTTATAAACAGATGTCTGACTCTCCTTTTGTCAACAGGTCAGAAACTGAATTGTCCCAACTTTCTGAGGTTTGACGAAGTGTGTCAAGTGTTTCTATAGCTGTAACGTTGCTATCCTATGAAATCTGAGTCCTGTTGTGGCCGTAGGTTTGGACTCCATGATTCGGACCCCTGACTGTTCTCTCAACTTGTTTGTTCCGTTTACTGCTGCTTAAGAGCTTCTCTGTGGTTTGTCATCATCCCTGACCACACATCCCCGACTCGTCGACCAAACTGAATGTTGCTGCATTATGTCAAATCTCCATAAGACATATTTGGTGTTGGGCTTTGACTCAGTGTGTCTAAGCTTTTCTCAAGAGAGAGCCCAACCAAATAACATGGTTCTATATGACACAGAGTCACTGTTTGATTATTTAGCTTTGATCCGCAATTTGTTGATAATACTGGAGTGGATCCAGATGCTTGCTCACTCTTTCTCACATGAACACACACTCACACTCTTGATGTAGTTTGGCAGGGTTCACATGTGTGGTGAAGAAGAAAACAGATTCCCAAGAGCTCAGGAGACCCAACATGAAACGAGGACCCGGTTATTGGTTCCAGTGCCTGGGGCCACACACAGTTCACAGAATACAGGTCATTATGTTCCTGAAGTGTTAACACATTTTTCTCAGAATGACTCAGAATTGTGTTTCAAGATCTTGTCATATGCATTGTTCGAGATGAATGTACAAGTTCCCGCTCAGCCCATAGACTTACCATTGTGATGGTAAGGGACGTCACAGTTTTCACAGTAGGCCAGAAAGGACAAATCACACACTGCCTCAGAGAGGGACTTTCACATTTCTATTGCTTTTAGCAGCCACCATAGGGGCAGGTGAGGCGAGGGGTGTTCAGTTAGTTGCAATCTAAAACCTCACAGCTAAATGCGACTAAATCCTTCCTACTGGATTTTAATGATGATGTTTATTAGGGTGGTTAATTGGAGAATGGAATTAATGACTTTTAGTAAATCACTCATTTACTCACCAGAAATAATTTCACTACTCATTTCATCACATTCCAAGGTAAGAAATTCAAAATCACTACAACACCATATCAAATGTCCTCTATTTACATGTGGAAATAAAAAAAAAAACATAAACCAAAAGTAGAACACACTATTGCATGGAGACAATAAACAATTAGCTAAGCCCCACTGACGAAGTCCTGTTTGCATGATGAAGCAGCAGGGCACAAACCTGGTGACTCCTCAATGTAGGCTAACCAGGGGCTAGCTAGTTTTATATATTATGTTTATACTAAGTCACCTGACACATGTAAGCAACTTTTTGAGTTCCAAAACACCCACAGCCACTAATGTTAACCCTCCAACTAAACTTGCAATTAAACGACGATGAAGACCTGCTGGAACAGGTCTGATATCAGGGATGCAGTTTAAATAAAATGCCAGTGTTGAGGATGTTTAACCTGTCATAGCTACGTGTTTAAGGCTGGTTGTGTGTCATTTAATGCCATCTGCATTTATGAGTTTTAGGTGTGTAGGATAGGATGAAGTCAGGTGACCTTAGCCATTATGGTAGTTATAGGTGATCTGTGTTGCAATTGTCAGGTGAGCTCATGGTTACAATAATAAAAACGTGGTTTACAATGTGAGGAGTTTCTTTAGGGTTAAAGCAACAAAACTACTCAGCTAGGTTAAGTGAGAGAGAGATGATGGATTAATGGGTTAAAATAAATCTGTAATGTAAGATAGAATAAGCTGACTTTTGGTTTCACACTGAGGTCCTGTCTGACCCGTCCATCTGTCCCAGCCTCCTCCCTCCACTCTTTATACTACGTCACCTGACACCTGACCTCACATTCGCATTTAGTATTACACGAAAAGAAAGTGCCAAGCTTAATGCAGATGGCGTTAAGGACCTGAAAATCATAAAATGTGTTGTCCTAACTATAAAACTGTAGCAACAATCCCCTCACAGTTATCCACAGCTGGTAGGACTACACTTTATTGAGACATTCTGACTGTATAGTTTTTGTACAGTTGAGTTAAATGTTGGTAGTGTGTGTGTGTGTGTGTGTGTATGTGTGTGTGTGTGTGTGTGTGTGTGTGACAGGATTTGAAAATATATCGATCCACTGAAAATAACCTCTGGCATACTTCAATAGTCGATCATGTTAGAATAATATTATGGTTCAAAAGTAACATAGTACTTGAGTAAATGTTTTAAATTACTGAATTCAAAAGCAAATATATTTAACATATACTTACATGTATGTGTACAGTATACTGTGTAATGTGAGTTGGCTAATTATCGCCCTGGCCGATTATCAGATCTGATATCAACTTTTTCATATCATCTCAATCTGTGCGTTTTTTATCCAACTGCTGATACTACTAATACATTTAATAATGCACTATACTTCGGCTCTAATGCAACATGCAATCTGCAAAGTAACTAGATCAAAAAGTCTGGAAGTCTAAAGTAGCAGGAAATGGAATTACTTAAAGCACCAGTAACTCAAAATTGCACTTAAGGGCAGTACTTGAGTAAATGTACTTGAAGAGACAAATTATTCATTAAAAAAAACACAATCATCTGAAACAGAAAGCAATACTGAAATGCCACAATAAGTTTCTGGTGCCGAGCTGAATATATAATATTAATGTAATATATTTGCTACAGTGTAGTTAATGGCACGCATATAATTGTTATTATTATATTCACATTTCATTTGGCAGAAATTAACAACAGTTTAACTGTAACATAACCAGAGCAAAGAGAAGATGGACAAATATGCTGAAGCTGCTACAGTCAGAGTTACTGAATATGGTTTCACTTTGGATCCTGCTCAGTTCCCGTCCCAGCTGAACTAAGTGGTCCAGTGTGAGGCATGAGTCTGCTTTGAAGACGTCAGTGATTAATGGTCTGTGTTTAGCTCCTCTGCTGTGTAGGTTACGTCACTCCCTGCCTCTCCCTCTCTTTCTAACATGACACCTGATACCTTGTCAAACCAAAAAGATCATGTCACCATCATCAGAGTGTAGTGTTTCATATGTTTGAGTATCTTTGATCCAGTGCCGTCACATTGAAAACAGACTGTGCGGATAGCATGAGAACACCCATCATAAAGAGAGCCTTTTATTGCTTGTGCGTATGCAGGCTTGACCGCATGTTCTCCTCACTTCACTGTGTTGTTAAAATGCACACGAACACACACACACACACACACACACACACACACACACACACACACACATACAGCGTTAAGGTATGAGCATGGTTATATTGTATGTGCACACTTCCTGCAGGTGAAAAAATGAAAGCATTATGTAATCCAACTCAACCCTGTGATTTAGACAGAGGAGGTCTGCTGAGATCAAAACCAGTGATTCATACAAAGATGCTGTCAGTTTTTGGCAAAGCAGAAAAATGGAAGTCAAAATATTGTGGTGACAGATGGGATGGAGCAGGCTGGTTAGAGAGCAGGCAGGGGTAATTGATCATTGCATAAGCCCCTCCCCTCAGCAGAAATTGTCCAATGATTTATCTTTTCACTGAAACCTTTTCCTTGCTTTTCCAAAACCTTTTCCTGATGCTAAACGGTTAGCATGTCTGGCTAACTAACCAAGTGTCACCAGGGAAAACTACCAACTCCAGGTGACGGCTTATGAAGCTAATAAAAACAGGCCAAGTGATGAAAAGTGCTTAAAGAAAAGAAATAGGCAAAGAGAGCTGCCTGGCAAAAAAGAAAGGGTCGTGCAAGTGTGGTGAGGCGGCAAGGGGACTGCTAACTGAAAAAACGGGAGAGAATTTGTTTAGTTAGTTTTATGTATTATACAAAGCCCTTTACAGCTAACTGTAAAGTACACCTCATTAACTCGCTAGCTACAGCTGATAAAAGCTGCTACTGAAAGTTGTCATTTAAGCCAGTAAAAATGATGGTTGCTGGTTAAAATGTAGAAACTTCTGTCGACACCTGTCTGAAGTGAAGAATTTCTGGCAGCATTACCATCGTTAACTGTGTATGTGATGTGTGAGAAGAGGATGCTGGGAACAGGCTGGACACACTGGATAACTGTGTACTGCTGCGTGGATGCTGCGCTGCTGCTGCTGCTGCAGTGCGTCTCCTGCCTGCCTTGTCTGTTTACATGGACTTGGACATTGATAATTATTGATAAATATAAATGACGTGATTTTCCTTAACCCTGAACGAGAAAACCGGAGGGGAGCACAGGAGGGAAGAAGAGAAAGAAAAGTGTGCACAGGAAAACTGCCCCTCACCTCCTCTTCATGTCTGTGACACATTCTACACAAACAGACATAAAAGCTGTAGTGAAATGCTGGCATGATGTCCATATGACTGTCTACAGGTCGTTTTCAGGTTAATATTTGCAGAGAGCTGTGTGTCATGGTAGAAATAGGCAAGACTTCGACTCTCTAGATGAGCTTGAGAAGCACGTCTCATGCATCCAATGTGAAGTGTCTAGCCTGTTAACATGGACGCTGAAATGAAAAGCGAGAGGCAGCGCTACACACACACACACACACACACACACACATCCAGTGTGTTCAGCCTGTATGAAATTCAGGACTTAGACAACATGCTGCCAGACACGTAAGTATGCTCAATAGACGGGAAGAGGAAACATTTCATTACTTTATTTCTGCCAGTCATGTTCTGTGTG
>CAEMYA010000041.1:2172162-2188874 GCA_903131615.1 Diplodus sargus
TGTGTGTGTGTGTGTGTGTGTGTGTGTGTGTGTATGGTGTGTGTGTGTGTGTGTGTGTGTTAGATGTCCTCCAGATTGCTTCTCTTTCGCCTGACCGACTCGGGAGGCCGTCCTCTGAAACGTGGCCTCCCTTCAGAGAGGCTCATCAGTGCGGGCCGGGGCGAGCCGCTCTAGTATAAACTTGTTAAGCAAACACAGCGTGTTGTGATGAAAACCACGCTGTCTCAGTCCTCGCCTTCACACAATCATAACAGTCAGCGTTGTTACAGCTGAGGAATAGCTCTCGCTCTGCTTCTTCCTTCCTTTTCTCTTCCTAACTTTTCCTTCCTATCCCACTTCTCCCTCTTCGCTCCGGTTAAGCTAAGTCCAATTCACAGTTTGAACATGCTGTGGCTGTTAGCCAAAGCCGAGCAGAGGCCACTCTGTGGGATCAAAGCCTATTGGCATCTTCGGCGGATTCCTGCCATCCGCCGGTTCCATCTCCTTCAGATAACAAAAGGCGGTTTTGTTGTGTGGGAGCAAGGAAGCGTTTAAAATGTGCAAAGTCTCTGTGGGGCAAGTGAAGCGCTCATTGTTGGTGTCTTCAGCAGGACGGCAGGCGGGATCCCAAAGGTGCTGCCCTCACTTTTTCAGCTACTTGACCTTTGCTTACCAACTGGGATTCAGTGTAGCATCTCATATACAACTTTGTCACAATTGTGCAGCAGAAAACTGACTATTTTGCAAGTGTCTGTTAAATGTTAAAAAGGAATTTTATCCTCATGGTATACACACATAAATCACAACATTTTAAGAGTCTAAGCACATTTGTTAAACTGTTGTTGCAGGCATTAAAGCTATAAAAACTAGCAAGACCTGACTGTAAAGAGCTGGGTTTTTTTTCTTTTTTCGAGCATGCTGCTTTTCATTATAGCCGAGATGATTGCTGAAACATTAGGAGAGCAGTTAACTAAGCCCGGCCCTTATTTTGCAAAGTCTCCATGGCAACTTAAATCTATGTAGGTGCTGGAAAAACCCCAATTTAATCCTCATTAGGTTTTTTTACATTGTGGGGAGCAAAGAGGAGGAAGAAGGGAGAGGAACAGGATACAGAGGGGCTGATGTGTCTTTAGCCTGTCATGAAGGCAGATCAGAGCCGACAGGAGGAACACTGAGACATTCTGACAGCATAGTTTCTGTACGGTTCAGCTGAATGTTTATATCGTGTGTGTGTGTGTGTGTGTGTGTGTGTGTGTGTGTGTGTTTGTGTGTGTGGTAGAAAGTAATTAAATACACTTACAATTTTGAACACCCTGTACTTTACATGAGTGTTTCTGCTGCTTTATACTACTTCTCCATTACATTTCTGAGAGATATTCATTCAGTTACTTCTCAGATTTAGATTTTGATGACTTAATTGATTCCTGTGTGGAGAAATGCACAAGCTACCCAACAGTATATAATAATTACAATAACCAGCTGCAACACTAAGGGAGAGAAATGTGCAAGAAATGTAATATGACAGGAAAAATTAGACCATCCACATGTCTCTGGGTTGCCTATGCGAGCGTGTGGACAATTTGATGACATATGGCTGTGGCTCAGCAGGTAGAGCAGGAGGGCAGGTGTTTGGATCCACATATCTCTAGGGTAAAATATTTAGCTCCTGTTCTTTGGCTCCGGGGCTGTGCACTGTGAGTATACTGTGATCGTTGTCATCATTGTCATGCTCAACAACCTCATGTCTTCTTCATATGTAAGCAAACCCCTTACATTATCATAGGAAATGTAAACAAACGACATGGCTATTGTCAGTACTCAGCAATGTCAAGCTAACATGTTAGCATCACAGAACTGGCGCTTGCACATCCTCTGCCATTCTTGTGCAACTAGCTCACCAATAGCTTTAGCACAATATCCGCTCCTCTGCGGAACATTCAGATTTTTTTTCTTCTCAGAACATTCCATTCATGGATTGCTGGAGGGATGTTAAGAGATTTCCTACCAGAACATGCTGCTAAAATGACACCCTAGCTTTGAGGCACTGTGCGGTCGCTGTCACATATGGTCTTCATGATATGAGAAGTTGACAGGATCTGAAAATATCCTTAAGTGCAAGTAAAATGGCAGCACTCAGTTTTTATCAGTACCTTTCATATGTGTTCCTGGTCTCATGGTGAACTGTACAATGTTCAGAGCTTTACAATATCATCACTTCTGAAGATTTCAGATCATTTTGATGTGCTTCTGATGGCATCCTGTAATAAGACATAATTAAATCCACACACTGCTGACATTGCGCATGTGGCTGTGGTCTGACTGTATATTACAGTATCTCATCTCCAGTTTAAGACCATCAATCCTTCACTTTAAAACAAGATTGGTACGGGGAAACGACACCACCAATAAATTCTTGCAGATTAAGTTGACTTGACTGTTAACCCCTGCATTCTCAACCCTGAGAATTATTGATTTAAACCACAGTCTCTCTTCCTCCAGAGGAAAGAGTCCTGTCGACCTGAGCCAAGATTTAGATATGACGACACAGGCGCCAGTGCAATGACCTTAAGTGGTTTGTGTTGACTTTGAAGCCCCATCTGTGAGCCCTGCTGTATCATTTAAGGTTCTAATAAACAAAGAGATAAATCACAAATCATATTCGAGCATAGCCTCAGGCGGATTATCCAAGTCATTTATTCTGCTGAAGCTATTCTACCACAGACAGACTGAGCCCTGATGCCAGCCACCATTAGCTGTGAGACCTCTGACCCCATTTACATTTGCCGCTGTGAAGATACACAAACTTCTCTGTGCATCAAAGGGTGTTATGGTTAACTGCAGGTCTCAATGGAGACAACACACGTACCTCCTAACGTGTCACGTGGACACCAATTACACAAAAATTTGCCATTTCAACATTCTTCTGGGCACTATGTTGGAAGCCTTCACCATAATGTTCATAATCCATCCGTGTGTTAGTGTTAGGTTGTGGATAGTTATTAGCTAGTTGGTAGCTAGAGTGCTAAAGCTTAATTCTTCTCCTGTTTATGGTTATGGCTTGATAAAGGCGGCAATATAACTCTGTTGGTTGTTAGACCAATTTCAACAGCCATCCGAAGGAATGCATGAGCTCTTGGATCGTCACTTACTCTCCCTATAGAATGAACCCTCCAGACTCATCTAACGCTATCGTCAGGTCAGCCTTTAATTGGACCAAAACTTTGGATTATGACCAAATACCAGCACAATTAAAGACGTTTATATCAGCTTCAGCTTTAGTTGTACTATGTGTTCGTAAGCAAATCCCAGCATGCTAAACTGAGTGGTGAACATAATATGCATGAGCGTGTTAGGATTTTTATTGTGACTATGTTAGCAACATACTGATAAAGTATTCAGCTCGAAGCCAAGCTGTACCTACAGCTGCTAGCATGGCTGCTAAATGGTGGGTGTAGACTACAAAGCAACAGACTACAAGGCTACAGAATCTTGTTTAACACTCACCAACATGTGTAACCATAAAGTGTGTAAAGCTGGTTCTGTATCTTAGCAGCTCACAGAACTGAATAACTCTCCTTTAGCATAACTGTCAGGTCCGGGGACCAGGGACTCAAAAGCAGACAGGGGTTGATGTAAAATACAAGAGAATTTATTGAAGATTTGCACAGATCAGGTTGAGTGTGTGTTTGTGTGGCAGGCGCTCTTGTGGCGTCAGGGAGTGATGGTTGCGTTCAGGCACCAGGCTCGAGGTCTGCGATGCTGGCAGGCAAACCGGGGTTAGGCTTAGGGCAGGTAGTCTGAGGCGAGACAGGGAAAACTGAATTAGCACCGCGCTAAAAGTTCACGAGTGGTTCGAGGTGGCTGGCGTTTCTCACAGGAGCTGATACAATGATCCGGCGGGGTCTGGAAGGCTGGTCAGGATATGTAGGTGAGTTGATTGCAGGATGATGAGCTGCAGGTGCGTTGGCAGGATCCTCCGCAACCACGCCCACCAGAGGCTCCCAGAGGAGGAAGAGGGAGAGAGCAGAACACAGACAGACACCAAAACAAAACACACCAAGCACACCAAAGGAACAAAAGAAGGCAAAAACTACATTCACACATGTACACTGTGCAGGAGGCCCAGCTGTCAAAACAGCCAGACTTTTAAAATCCTTTTTAACACTCTGCTTTTACACCAAATTAAAGGGATAGTCCGGTGTAAATTTAATCCATGGTCTAACACACCGTGACACCGAGTAAGCTAGCTTTGCCGGACTTCTACGGTTCGGTAATCGACGCGTCAGGGCTTCCCCACAACGAGCAAGCTGCTGCAGGAGAGTGGTGAGTTGTGTTCTCTTTTCAGTAGAAATCTGGCTAAGCTAGCAGACGTCTGACGCCTCGAACAACAGAGATAATAAGCCAAAAACTGGCGACACTGGCGACATAGTGTGAATATAGCGTTAGTTTTTTTTGTTTTTTTAAACGATGTCAAACAGCTTAATGTGCCTTTTCATCATTCTTACGTCAGGAGTGAGGCTTACACTGACCTGCTGTACAGTCTGGAAAAACAGAGACTGCTACCTTCAGATTTGAACACCGAATGCTGTGTCTAAAACCAGTGCATTAAATTGTATACCGATTTTAACTTGTATTTGCAACTTAGATTTCCTTAACTGTACTTTACTTAGTGCATTTTCTAATGCTGCCTATTTTGTAGTTTTGGGTAAAATGGCCTATGATGCATCCTTTCACGGCTTATCTGTCTGTTACCTTTATTTTCTTCTATGCCTAATGCATCGTTCACTCCACAGCTAAACATATAGCTTTTACACTGACATTATTTACTTTACTAAACACATCAATAGGACATATGTAGCTGCCATTGAACCTGATACATAGCAGTACAGTATAGGACAGCCTGTTTAAGTTTACATGCTCACTGCCTAACATACTTCTATTTGTCAGAATAAGACATTGTAATGAAAGGACTGACCCTCTGAAAACACCAAATGTCAAACAATTCCCATTCCTAGCATGGAAAAATCTGTCTCCCACTGCCTGTAATGGAATAACATCAAGGCAAGGGGTCCTGCGAACAGGAGCTATATGTCTTCTGGAAAAAGCACAGAATCATTCGTCACCTCACGGACCCTTTGAAAGACCTCAGCAGCCTAAAATGGTGTTCAATAAGGTCAACCTCGGAATCCAAAGAGACCTTTGAAGATTACTTAGCTTTAAAGAGTGAGACGTGACGGAGTGAGAAAACTGTTTATATTAACAAGCTCTCTGTTCTGTTTCTGTGCCGAGGCGAACAAATATATTTCTCTTTTGCCTTATTTAAAAGCAAGCCGGGGCATTACACGCAGCACGAGGCGAGGAAATATGGTAACAGCTTGAATGGAGTTTGGTTAAAAAGTGGAATCTGAATCACAAGTCAAGTGGCACAGGTCCTTTCATGTCCTGTTGTATTTTACACCGCAGACTCCGGTGAATGGTGGTTCATTTCAGTTCTAGCTAGTTCCCGGCGCCTTGGCTAAGTAAATGAACTTCACAGCCAGTTGTTTACAGCCCTCCACATGCATTTAATTCTGCAACGCTGGTCATTTTGACTTTGCGCTTCAGTCAATGTAAAGAAAGGCCAACTTAAAGCCTCAGCGGTTCCCATGGACTGGGAAACATTAACCCTTCATGCTCATTAGCCACGTGAGCTGGGTCTGAATAGGTGGACAGGCCTCTGGCTGGAGCAGAGGGGGGAAAAGTAAATCAGAATCCACTCAGCTCTTGGCAAAGGCCAGTGTCAACTGCTGTGTTGTTGTGTAAAGCAGATAATGTGATTTCCGGACAAGAGTTCTTTTCACACCTCTCTGCAGCAGCGGCCCACTGTGAGGTAAAACTCTTTAAGATGAACTCCAAGAGGGTGATTTTCTATATACACTGGACCAAAGCTCACACTCAATAGAGCTCTGATCCATTCAGAGTGTTACAGGCAAAGCTCAGGTCCATTTAACAAGACCAAGACTCAAACAGTAATAGTGACACAGGAGGACACTGCCGGTCTGTGCTTCTGTACTGTATAAAAGATGGTGTGAGGGGATGAAATGGGTGGAGCTGCTGTGTAGGCCAGTGGAACAGAATAGTAATGGCTGACTTAAGCCAGCTGATCTAATTTCCAGACACATGCAAATCAAATATTTTTATTGATGCAGTGTCATACAAGGAGTCATTGCTCGGATCACACAAAGTCTCAGAATCTAATTGTTTTTACAATTAATCAGTACCTCAGTGTACTTGGTCACTGCATGAATCATGCCCGGTCCATCCTGCCGCACCCTTCGTTATAAACATGTTACTTTGCCAAACTTTGTCAAAACTCTTGGCGCAGTCTTTCAAGTCTAGTGGAGATTGCAGTTTGTGCAATATTAGCGTGTCAGGCTCATTACTGAGTTTGCAGGGTTGTTTAAAGATGTAATATGAAACTATTCTGCATTACAATGTTCAAACGTGACTAGATCTGTTGTATATGTTGTTGAGTTATGTACTTACATTACCCCAAAAGTTTCCAACACTGTTTCCAACCATTCCCGTAATCCCACTTTGGTCTGCAGATGATTAAATACTGTGCATATACCAAAATGTCCTGTTTTCCATGTTATGTAATGAACCATTTAACATCTTGTGTTGGTCTTGAATATTTCACTCAGCCCATTTCACAGCTTGAAATTGGCTAAAATATTTGATTGTTGTTTCAGAGGCTTAAAACAATGTTTTTTCTGTCTGTGAAGCAATTAAAAGGGAAACCAAAGTAGAATAATAGAGCTAAGGAAGATAATTCAGTCATTTATATCATTAATATATTGTATCTAACACTAGCCTGAAAGAGAGACAGGCCAACAATAGGCCTATCTCATTTTTTTCAGTCTTATTGTGTCCTAATTAATGTTGTTGTACATTTTTAACACTGTATCCAATGACTTTGTGCAGTGTGGAATTCACAGAAATGATCATCAAACCCCTCAGTTTTGCAGAATGTTTTTAGTGTCTTTCAGCTCACTGTTTTAGTTTTGGAGCTTTAATGTGTCCAGAGAAAGAGCTCTGATAAAGCCTCTGTGCACTATGAGTCCTGCTTCAAACATCAGACAGACATAATACATGTACATTTACATTTAGGATATTTATCAGACGCTTTTGTCCAAAGCGACAATAATTCATACAGTCATACACTGATGGTGGTGGCTGCCATGGAAGGTGCCGACCAGCACATAAGGAGCAGTTTGGGGTTCAGTATTTTGCACAAGGACACTTCTATGTGCAGACCAGGGAAATCGACCCAGCAACCTTCCGATAACAAGGCTCTACCCCTGAGCCACAGCTGCCCCATAAAGGAGAGTAGCTGGTGAACATAATAGCACTATTAGCAGCTAAAGCAGCAGCTATTTCCTTCCGGAGTTCGTGGAGAGCTCAAAACATGTTTTATGTGTTAATGGAAGTGTTTTCTGGATTCAGAATCACTGTTAATGTTGCTTTGCATCTACTGGGTTTATAAAAGTACAACTGTATACACATTATACAGCCATAATAGCATGATAAAATATGCGTTGTCACACATTCTGTTTTAACCTATAAGTAATGTTACAACATAAATAGATACTCATCTGTACTGTGATAAATAAAGTTGGCTACATAATGTCAATAGTTAAGATCCAAATTGTACTGGAAACCCTCAGACAACACCATATAAAGTAAATACGTTTTTCAGTAAGGCAGGAAGATGTTAATAAGAGAGACTACACACCCATCTGTGTCCCTCCCAGCTCGGGCTCACTGATCTTCACCCATCCCCTCCCTGCTGGGTCAACCAATTCACCCAGCATGCCATAATGTAACTTCATCTCACCAACATGCTCCAGAGATCCACCAACAAATCATTTAACCCATCACACAAGGTCCATTCATTTTATTGGACAACCAGGAGTTGGTAGAAGTGACTTCATTAAATTGCATACAGTTGTGGTCATATTAACCAACCCAGCTTTTCAGCACTGTTTTATACCAGAGACACCGAAGGGACACTTCAAGTGAAAGATCCAACACTGATGAGTCACTCAGTATGTTTCCATGCATACTTAAGTCGAGCTACGGTCATAGCTCGATTAGGTAGTTTAATTGGATTACTGCCATTGTCCCAGTATACAAGCACCAGGGGAGAATCGATATTGACGAAAGTATGTCTGACTACACCACGGGCCTTTGGTATTTTGAAAAGGTCACCATTTCGCGTTTTCCTTCCATCTATGTAATTAAAAATGTTTAGTTCCAAAATAAACTATGTCTCCTCGTCGGTCCAAAAATGTTATGTTAAGGATTTATGTCATTGACGACTTCCGGGTCAAGGCTCGGTGCGGGGACTGTGGTGCATGCGCAGAACGCTGAGGCCATTTAGGTCTAGCTAACTATGCATCAAAGAGTAAATCGACTCGCTCATGTATAGCCAGTAGGTGATTTGGCCCAATGGGAGCACCACCCTGCCCCGACACACCTATGTACTCCTCCCATAGGACATTGTTGCAGGACGCCTTAACCATAAATGTGACATTTCTAAGTCTACAGTTCCACTGTATCTAGTTATCTTCCTTCTCTCCCCACTACAATTGTCTTTTTATAACTGTATTAAAGCAATGAGTAAATACACCTTTAAATTGTATGCAGTGGACTGAGTTTATTCTAGCAGGTTTTCTCATGTTTCTCAAAATGCACTACAAGCAGGGTTAATTTAAGTTACATGACTCACATGACCCCTTGGAATTTTTGGAATCTTAAATTCCTTGAAGGACACACATTGAACATTGTGCAAAATAGCAGAGCCCGAGTGATTTATTGGTTTTTGACTTTATTGATTTACCTGCTGATAAATAATAATAATAATGCTAGTAAAAATGCTTGGGGTATTTAAAAGTTGGTGTAATGACATAGTTTGTCCAGCAGAGTGTGTTTCAACGGGGGATAAAACAGCTGGTGTCAGGAAATAAAACAGCTACCTCACTAATGATTAAACTATAAACCAGCACAAAAATGACACCTGGCAACATAACATAAGCCACCATGTTCTAAACGAACACACTTAGAAATGCAAACAAAAAGCAACATTTTGGTTTTAGAAAATTAATAGCAAACCTTTGTTGATCTGGTCATTTTTTCATTTTTATACAATCAGGAGTCTGCACAGGGTGTTTTATTTTGAAAATTGACAGGATGCTCTATGACTTTCCTGTATCTCTGACTTCCTGCCTGCGTGATCTGCTCTGTGCAGATTGTTGCGGCTTTTGTGAAAAATAAACCGGGCAGCCGGATCGCAAAGCTGCCGTGCCCGGCTTGACTTCACTGTGCGTTAGAGCTGATCGCAGTAGCTTGTGATTTGTAACACACTTTCTGCTGCTTGCGGAGTGATGGCAGTTTAACAAGGGGGATGCTTTTTGGTTACTTTGCTAACAAGGGGGACGGCATCCCCCCTCATCCCCCCTCAAATCGCCTACTGTGTATAGCCTATTAGCAGTGTTTTAGAAGTGTTCTCACAGGCTACCCTCACAGAAATCATATGTTTCTGTCTCTCACTCATATATTCGGAGAGACAGAAACAGACGATTTCCCCACTCCTTGAAAAGCAAGGGTGAATTCGCCTGTGGCAAGTTTACTTTTAGCCAATTCCATCTTCCCCAGCCAGACTATAGACGCGAGTATACGTCACGCAGCAGCGTCAGGTCTGCGTCTGCCCCTCCTCATTAAGCAGGCAGCCAGACTTACTCTTCACCACACATGAACAGTGATGATTCACAACAGGCTATATAATTTACAACCTGCAAGAAATGTGTTTTATGAAATGTGTTTTATAAAAAAGGAAGCCCAAGGCCCGGCCCGACCCGGCTCATTTGCGTATTTTTTTGGCCCGAACCCGGCCCGAACCTGCGGGTCCGGTCAGGTTTGTCGGGCCGGCCCAACCCGTTGAGAACTCTACTACACCTGCTCGGACGTTAATATTAACCATCCACCTCTCTCATCAAAACATATTGATATTACATAGTATGGACCCTTTAAAGTATATTATACAGGTCAAATCCTTGGGGTGGGGGTGTCCAAGTCTGAGAGACGTCTGTCCAACAATAGATCAGGCTTACTGGCCGGGCGCTGGACAAACTGGGTGTGTTATTACAGTACAGCCGGGACAACGGAGCTTAAATCAGCAGAATACCAAAGTGGATGAATGAATGTGTTTTCATCTGCGGCCATGCTTCAGTTGGAGAAGAGCTGAGGTATCAAGACTGTCTCATCTCATGTGTTAGAAGACTGCATGGCACAGCAGAAATCTGCCGTAACAGATACTGCTGGAGCAAAGAGAGACGTTCCAAGAGACAATAGATGTGTCTATTGATATCCAGCCTGTCACCAGATGATATAGGATAGACTTACAGCAATAATTCCTTAATGTCTTACTGTAAAATATTTGGATATTACCTGAAAACCAGCACACCAGCATATTGTTATATTCTTATATATATACTTTATTTTATACAGTTAGATGGATGTATACATAGTATACAATACAAAAGACAACAATAAAAAATAACATTATCTGTACATGATGTAAAAGAAAGAAAAAACTATACAATACCAGCTTTTAGACGGTATTAATGAGCCTCTCAACCACAGCAGACTGAAGATGAAGAGTGACATGAACCTTCTGTTGAAGGACTTGTTGGCACTGTGTTCAGTTGGTTTAAAGGAAAATTCCACCCTCAAATACACATAATTATCTATTATTGTGTGATAATTGTCTGTTTTAAATGATGAATCTTGAAATTGGAAGCAGTGAAAATTTTGTTCTCAGAAACATGTAAATGGTCCAGAGAGACACCGTTGTACTTCAAATCTTGGGTGTGACACCAAAACTGGACTCTTACCAAATATTTTTCAGACTGCTAATCCATTTTCTACATAGCTACACATAATTCAAAATGCAAATAGCAAAATAATATTCCCTTCAAAACAACAAAACTAAACGGAAAGTAGACCAATAGGTGTGTGTGCTGAAGGACTTTGTTTGAGGATAGGTTTTCTCTTTAATGTCTCCAAGGATGATGGAGATGATGAGCCTTCATCTGTTTGTGTATTTGGCAGGCCTTGCTCAGCAGTTGACTGAGGAGAATAAGTTTGACTAAGTAACACCACAGAGAAATAATCAATCCATATACATTTTGATGGTTGGGACAGTAAAATGTAAAACATATACATTATGTCTTGTCATTAAGGTCTGGAGGTGATGAAGCAGCCATGCAGCAGAAGGGCAGATGCCGGTAAAGGTTGAGGAAATGCCAGCAAACACAGCAACACAGCAAACATGAACTTCTTGACGGTCACGGCTCGGCCTGCAATATGATATAACTAGCGTATTTGTTTATTTGTCCTGACAGTTGATCAATGGCCTAATTTATACAAACACTGTAAATATCTTTTAGGACTCATTTTGACGGACACATGAGACCGGCAGTGGAAGATTACAGTACAAACAAACTGAAAACTCTTGCTGTGCTGGTTCCAACCTCCCACTGATCGTCCCACCAGATAAAATTGTTTTTGCTTTGAAAGGCCATTTTTAACCGTGCTGTATACCTTTTCTTCACAACTAATATACTCTATGTCTTTTATCATGGGGTGGTATTTTACATAGCTAATTTCCATACATGGTTATGTTTTAGTTCTTTCACCATGAGTTTACCTCTTTTTATATTTGCTAATACTACTCTGTATGTTTGCTGCTTTTTATGTCATGTACTTTCTCCTTAATGCTGCTCATGTCCTGTTTTTGTCTTTTTTAAACTATAAATCTGTGCATAGACATTTGACTATTATTATAATTATTCTGATAAGTGAAGATAAACAAATTTCTACAAAATGTTGCTTTAAAGTCCAACTAAAATCACATTTAGTCATCCCTTTTCGTGGTAAAATTATTTTTTTTCATCTCAGCCTTCTTCATCTTTGTAGACCGATGACTGGCAGTACTACATTTTAAAGACACCTTGAGAAGCACCACCATGTAACAGAAAACTGTCATATATCATTTCTCCATTTTGGTTTCTGATTTGTTCTCAAAGGACAACACAAGGCAAGTGACTTTCATAGATATGTGTGCTGAAGACAAAACCATTTCAGATGAACTCTAAGCTGATGACAGAAATGTAAAGTGAAGCTACTTTGAGCCAGCCATGCTTCTTTAGAGTCTCGAGGAGCAAGGTGCATCTCACAGAACTAAGGCTTCTATGAAGGTTGTAACTCTTTGGCAACATTGTACAGATAGCTGAGCATCGGTCGGTTTGGTTTACACAGAACGGACACAGATCTGCTAAATAGAACGTGCTAACATTTTAGCTCTATCTAAATTTTGTTTGCAAAAATGTTTTTTTTTCTAATTTTTGGTCAGTAAGTAAAATTGAGGAACCCTCTGATTATTAATTGAAATCATAAAGACTGTATCAAGTGTGGAGGATATACAGTTGACTGGTTTTCATTTTGGAAAGGTTATAAAGCTTGGAAAGATGATATGACTCTGAATGGAAGTGTAATAGCCATCACACAACAACCAACAACACTGAATCAAGAAAAATGACAAAACAAAATATGTTGAACTGTGTGGACCTGCATGAATGATACAGTACTGTGTTTCACATTTTGATGAATTATTCAGTGAAAGGAGAAAAATGTCAATTCACAGATGAGATATCTGCTGTTGACAACCGCACAGTGTGAATGTTGAGGTTTTACCTCACAATGCTTCGTGGACTCATCCTTTATATGTAACGATACCCACAAACTATGTTTGTGCGCAGACGTGTGTGAACACTGTCTGCATCTTTTCTCCTCTGGCATTGTGTCATCTTTCATAGTAGAGGTAGACTAACCACGAGTCAGATGGTTTGACAGTTTACAAGATGACAGCTCCTCTTCTTTTATCTTTTCAAATAATGGAGGGAGACCTTCTCCATCTCTGTTGACCTCCTTTGGAGCAACAGATGTCCTTGAGACACAGCCAGGATGCATTTGAAAATCTTTCCACCCAACACAGCCATGGAATCATTACACTGATCTGGGTTAAGTTTCCTGTCAAATTGTCACTTTGACTGACAGAAATGAGTCCTTGGTCTGTGTCTGTTCTGCTCTAACATGGCTTAAGGTTGCAGAGGTCCAGTTCCTGAGGCTTCCTCCTTCCAGAGCAGTGGTCTCTAGGTAGGTTCAGACCATTCTCAGTCATGCAGCGCACTGGCCGCCTTTTAAAGCCCCTTCCACAGGACTTGGAGCAGTGAGACCAAGTCCCTACATCCCACATGGGACATGGATCCCCACATGCTCTCACTGCTACAGGCCTGTCAGCAGTGTCACAGTCCACTGCAGGACGCCCTTCCATGCTCTGGCACTGCACCAGCCTCTTCTGCAGTCCATTCCCACAAGTCACTGTGCATGAATCCCAGCTTACAGCCACCCAGTGACTGACTGGCCTCTTACCCATCATCTGCTTCTTAGCTTCGACCCGGTTACTGTCCGCCAAGACGCTATTCTGCGCTGTGTGACTTCTCTCCTCCTTCCGCAGCGTCTTCTCCTCCTTAGTCTCCTTGGTGATGTAGAAGGAGTATCGCACCCTGGGAGGAGTCATCTTCCCCACAGAGAGCACCTCCACAGTCAGAGGCTCCTGCAGGGGTCTGGTGGCCTGAAGGATCTCCACTGATGTGGAGGTGCCGCTGTAGCGCAGTAAGCTGCCCTTCACCAGCAGGTCGCGCTCCACAGCAGACACCACGTAGTTGCCGTTCAGCAGGTACTTGCCGTGGCGATTCTTCACCGCCAAGTAGTTTTCATCACTGACCATTCCTCGATAGCCTCGCTGACGAACGTCAACATTGGAAGCTCCAACGGGCAGCGTCACCACAAAGTTGTAGCCATGACTGAAAAGGAAGTGTGGAGATGAAGAACATTAACAATGCTGAGTAGCTGTTGGTTAGGGTTAGGGTTAGGGTTATATAGGGGTTAGGGTTAAATACATAGTCCATTTTATTTTTTTATACATGTTTTAACTTAGCTAGGCTAATTTCTTTCTCCTTTCAGTTTGAGAGCTAAGCTAGGCTCAGGGTCAATCCCAACAGTACCCATGTCCCTACAACTGAGCCCTACCTCTCCATTCTGTGCGTATACGCCTCAGGGTGTCCTGATTCTTGTTGGGATAGCTAGCAAACATATTGCTATTCATGATTTATGACAGTCATGCATTTTGACCTATTCCAATCTTTCCTTCACCCCTTTGATGGCTTATGATGCCCAAAATTTAACTTACTAAAGTTTAGACTGGCAAGGTAGGAGCTCTGGATTCTAGCCTGTGTGGTGATGGCCTATAGAGAACTGCGCAGGTAATTAAGCAGTCTGCTTTGTTATTTTATTAGTTGATTGGTGGTGTGAATTAGTGAATTAATTGTGAGTGTCCATGCTTTTCTACTTCCATTAGATAAAAGTCAAATGGCATTGTGATATTACCAGAATGTAATGTCCAGTACACGAACACCATCAAAGAAAACAGATGATGTATGTGGGTCTTGAAGGGTTGTTCCATTTGGGGGAGATTTTAAATGCCCCCTCAACACTTCACAGTGTCATATTTAATGGCTATACTTATTATACACTGGTTTTGTGTGTAGACTAGGTATGATGGCCACAGAGATAAAACTTTGGGAGAATTGTGAACTCAAGTTGGCTTTGGATGTAACATTGTAGGGCAGTACATTTTGTGCTACTCACATAGGTTTGGTGAACATTCCTGAGACCTTCTTGCAGCCCTGGTTGTCCCCACCACACACACCGCACTTGTCAAACTTTCTGTTGGAGTCCAGCTTGCCATCGCAGCCTGCCTTAATGCATTTTCCTTGAACACATACAGCCGAGGTGTCAGGAGAGCAGGGTGTCCCATCCACAACCTGCAAGGTTTCAGACATCACATCACGCGATCTTTAGATGGATCATACGTCAGCAGGAACAAAGGATAAAAGCATAATTCATTCTTCTGACTTAACGAACATGAACCAAAGAGATCCATAAACAGAAATACAAAAGTAGCACCAGTGTACAGTGTCCTTTAGTGTAAACGAGATGTTGGCTTGGATTGCAGCTACACACTTATATCCTTGCTGGTTGCATAAATAGTTGCTGACAGGCCACAGCTGTTAGGTGACACTTTCCCTGCATGTTTCACTTCCTCACCACTCCATCTATCCTGAAGCTGCTCTTGCCAGTGCCACTAACACATCCACTCTCACTGCTCTGCTGCTGATGGAAATGACTGTTACATCTTGCACTGTGGGTGAATTCACAACCATTGTGAGCAGAGAGCTGCTCAATAATCCTACCTAAATGTTTTAATTAAACCTCCCATGAGGTCTACCTACCTAAATGTTTTAATTAAACCTCCCATGAGGTTTTGACTCATGATGGGGTGTTCAATGTCATGACATTCAGACTGCATTAGCAACTTTAATAGCTGATAACCATTTAGCTCAGAAAAGTAACGCAATTCCAAATGTCATGTCTTAGCTTTTCAGACCGATCTAAGTGTGGCTGGTTTTTATTCAAGCAGCATAATAAAAGCTGACAGCACTGCTCTACGCACCGTCAACAGGCTGCACCACAGCTAGCAATTATCAGGCTCACATCAGCCTCCAGATGGTTGGGTAATTATCATTTGCTGGTAATGTGAAGGCAGTCAATATGTCATTTGGCCCAAACTTTTCAGAACTCATTGGAATTGCTCTACTTTATTAACATAGCGTACCCACAGGGCTGCTTCATAAATATAATTTGTGGTGTCAAACTAATGACTTTTTTTCAATATAAGAAAAAGGGAGCAGTTGATTAAACAGATACAATCAGATGGTAGGTTTGCAATAAGGAATGGTTGAGTGCACACAGCAAATCAGGTTACATACCTTTGGAGCAAGGACATAGAAGTATCCAGTCCCGTTGGCGCGGCAGATGAGCTTGCATTTGTCTTTGGGAGAGATGCCCGAGTACTTGGGAACCCACACAACAGAGGAACCCAGTCTGTTGGTGTTTAGGTTTAAGCCATTGAATGCCTCACACTGCTCCTCACGGAAACTCTTACCTGGAGATGAAAAAGCAGCCCTTGGAATAGTTTGGCAACTACTGTACTCCAACACTGGCAAGCTCGTAATTGACCGCTCAGTAAGTCTCAGCGCTCTTTGTCACTGTTGCTAGACCCATCAGCTTTCTTTTCTTTTTATTTTCATTTACAATCATAATAGCATTTTTTTAAAATACAGGGTCATCGATTTCAGGTAGACCAAAAGAATTAGATCACAGATATAACTGGCAAAATGGAGTTTTGGGTGGCTGGACTCAGCGTTAGAGACAGGGTGAGGAGCTCGGACATCTGGAGAGAGCTCAGAGGTAGTGCCCCTGTCCTTCGCATCCATGGAGGCAGCTGATGTGATGTGGGCAGGCCCGGTTCTAGACAGACTTGATTGGGGGGGCAGTAAGAAACTTCGACCAACTGCTACTGTTTTGAGTGCCATAGGGATGATGTTTTTTTGTATGCCTACCAGTCTATGATGCCAATCCAGACGAAAGCATGGCAGATTCGCCATGGTTCCATCAGCAAAGCTCTAACGGGAATTCTTTTTCTGGATTGACGAAGAAAACAAATTCTG
>CAEMYA010000041.1:2189797-2245358 GCA_903131615.1 Diplodus sargus
GTTGATGCTATATTATTGTGCACCACTTTCTCGCGCTTTGTAAAGTTGTATGTGCCTGCCTGGGTTTCCTGTTTCTCCCTGCCGGATGCCAGCAGCCTCAGATTAGCTGATGTCAGAGGCTCTGGCCCCAGGAAGTAACGTTAAACAGCGGGGCTGGCAAGGGTTGAAAGTTGAAACCCGCTTCACAACCGGTTTGTAGCCTGCCCATGTGAGGCTTCCCATGCCGCGGAGCGGGACAGAGACAAACTCAGCAGCAGCCGCCGATGGGACTATGCTACTACTAGCAGTTGCTGACCGATATGCTAACAACTAACGAGCCTGGAGTGCCCGTAGTATCTAATGTGATGCAAACTGAGAGAAGCTGCTACTGACTGTATGCACGGTACAAGAGAGAGAGAGAGAGACCGTCTCTGTTGGCAGAAGAGCAGTGGACTGTGATTACTGTGAGCAGCATTTATGGGAATATGCTACAATATTATATATTTGAATATACTTTTTTTTTTTTTTCGGAATGAAGCGGGGGCGGTTTGGTGGGGCATTGCCCCCACGTGCCCATGCCTAGAACCGGGCCCGGATGTGGGCATCTGATTAGGATGCCTCCTCAGTAGACCCAGAATTCACTCATATGGCCTGGGGAGAGGGACATCTGGAAAACCCTGCTTAGTCAGCTGCCAGCACCACCCAGCCCCGGAAAGGCTGAACAATGGATGGATGAAAAAGAAGCTCCTCATATCAGGTCAAATGGCAACTATTGCTGACAGATCTTATTGGCTCAAGCTAATGAGCTAATGGTGCTAAAGTTAGCATCACTGGCTAGTGACTTTCTTCAGTTGACTTTTTACTGTTTCCTGCTGACTAATGGGATCCCTTTAAGGGAATATTCATCATGAAGTTGCTCCTTAGTTTAGCCTTTATGTTGTCTGTGTCTGTGTCTACTTTAAACATGACAAGAGAAAAGCCTTATAGCGTGAGCACTAAGCAATGTGTCAACCGGACCTGCTAACAATTGAGCTTGCATATTAAGGCAGATGAACTCACTTTGCTTACATTGCTGGTCACTTGTGACTGTGTTTTAATTGACTTAAAATAAAGAAACTACCCTCCATACTCAATACATACATAAATCAAATATTACTCTTACTACAACTCCATGTGCACTTCTCCAATGCGCTGATGCAGCCAAATCTTAAAGGCCGTGTTTCCTATGCCTACTGTGGGTGCTAAAGTACTGTTGGGCAATTGCTGTTGGGGGAAAGGTTCAGGTAATGGTCAATGACAGCTCTTAACACATGTCTTCCTGGGTGAACGTTCTCAAACAGTGTGTACCTGTTTCAGGACAAGGGTTGAGGTTGCAGGAGCGATATTTGATACGAAGGCCATAGCAGTATTTGCCTCCATTCTCAGGGACAGGGTTGTCACACTCTCTCTTGGCCAGCTGAACTCCTCCACCACAACTTCGGGAACAGTCTCCATAAGCACCCCATTTCCCCCACCGCCCATCCACCTGGGACAAATGAAAAACAGGGACTGGTATGTCAATCTGTAATAAAAAAAACAAAAAACAGGCAGGACTTGACAGTGCTTTCTTTCTCTCACCTTGATGTCCATGGTGCTGTTCTTTTCAGTGCAGGCTCCTCGGTAGCAAACCTTGCCATTGTTGCAGCTGGTACCGTCCGCCCAAGGGAAGTGTCGAGTTTGGCAGACCAGTTGGCCACGGGCCTTCCCGGTGCACCACAGCTTGGAGCAGGGCTGCATGTATGGGCAGGGCTTGGAGCTGGGGCCAAAGGCGAGCTCACACTGGCGATGAAGACTGTAGCTTGAACCAGGCAGGTTGTCTGAGAGAGACAGCTGCCTTTGAGGCTGGTCCAACAGACAGTCTCCTACAGAAATAAACCAACAGCATCGCAGACAGTCAAACTGATGCCGCATTCACTCATATGGATATCATAATCCAGGTGACTATATGACTAGATGTGTGCAAGTGTTCAGATATTCTTTTATTTGACTGGTTTTCTGTCGTCTGCGGCTGCTGATCAGCCTTTTAAACACTGAAAACATGAAGCTGCACGTATATATATTTTTGGATTTAAACTTTGCAATGGAAGGTGTTGTTTGACGAAGCCACTGATCCAAACAGGAGTGTAATGGCATCTTTCAGCTCCTTATTTGGTTTCATGACATTCATCAACCGCATTTACAGCGGCAGCAGGCAGCTGTACCAGGGCAAATGCATATAAGACCATGTTATGCTACCTGCCCAGTAACAAACAGCAGATGGACAACACTGGTAGCTACCTGGTGAACATGTAGCAGCTAAAGAGCGAAATACTTGCCTCAGGAGTTGGTGGAGAACAAAACATACATTAGCTTCAGTAAAGCTGAAAGTTTAACTCATCTGTACTAGGCAGACAGAACACAACTCTAAATGAAAAACTGTTTTTGTATGTCTGCTGGATGTATAGATAGCTAGGGGGAGCAGCAGCAGGCATCGGGGATCTGCTAAATTGGGCTCAGCCACCTCTACAAAACAAAGCTGCACACCAGACTGTGACTACACAGAGTAACACCGAGGTCAATTTAAAGACAGACTCACCCCCTGTGTGGAAAAACAGTTGTGTTGCAGCGACAGCAGATCATTGTACTGCTAAACAGTATTGACAGCAAGATATATTTTAGCCACCTAAAAGAAGGCACACCAAAAAAATATTCATCTGTTTAAGTCTATGCTATAGTTTGAACATTTTTGGCGCTTTATGTTGCCGTCAGACTGCCCTTTCCTTTGGCACTACATTCTCTGATCCGTACATCATCCGTATTCCTACACACAAGACAGCTGTGCCAGCTGTGCACTGTATCACTGATCAGCTGTTTGGGTCGGACTTTCAGCGGCTGTGACGGCAATGTATAGCGCCTGACGGTGCTACGTGCTGCCTCTCCACACAGGGGGAGAGATGATGGTCATGGTCAGGTACCACAGTGACTAGGTATAAGTACCTCATATCACCCGACATATGATCCCAACTATCACTTTAAACTCGTCTTAGTTCAGTAAATGAGAGAAACGGGGATTCAGATGGTCTACGGTTCTATTTTTCTGTTTAGTAAGGAAAATAGGTGTCACAATGTTAGTTCACCTTTCAATGTTTCTTGCTTAATTTCTGGCCATGTCTTGCATATCGTTCTCTAGAGACAAATTACAATACAACACACGTCAGGTTGATGATATATACTATTCTTTTCTAAAGTAGTGTGGAAGAGAAAAAAAACCCACAAAAAAAAATCACTTTTTCATAAAAGCATGAAACTTGGTACACTTGTAGAGTTTGGGGCCCTGAACATTTTCAGAGGTCTAACCATCGCAAAAACAATGCCACAACATGGTGGCCATTTTATTTTGTGCCATAAGTGAATTATGTATTTTGCGTCATGTCTCCTGAACAAACATGATATCACAGAAAAGGTGATGTCTACCCCTATGGTCAAGGATTACAATGATATCATATCCTACATCATTAATTGTTCAGATTAACAGTAAACGGTGAATTCAGGTACGTTGTAATAATGAAACTAGATAATCCAGATGATATGACAGTTTTTAAATATGCATCTCCTCCCTCAATGTCTCATTGATTTAGGTCCATAACATCTTTGGGGGCTCAACAACATCCCTGGTACTACCCCAAGACTCCGCCAATCAATGGTGTCGTATCGTAATAGTAAAACAAATAATACATAATTTACAGTTCATATGTGTTACTTGTAAGCGTACAGCTGCAGTAACAGATTGGGTTGCTCAATAACAATAATTTTGTTGAAAAAGCTGACGTAATCAACAGTCCTGATCACATACATGTTTAGAAGGAAGAGGGCTGATTCAGGGTCAGTTTAAAATCCTTTCAACCTTTTCACAAACAACTAGAGACCATCCTGCACCAGAACAAGGAGTGTACAACATTTAACATGGTAAAGTTCACTTGTTTCACCAAACTCACTTCTGTTCCACTGCACCATTCACGTCACACCAGGTGTGATACCATTATAAGACGGTCTCCAGTTTAACAGTACCTAATTTTTATCTAAACAACACAACTTCCACATGCAAGTTGCTAGGGTCATATTGGCGGCAGTGGTAGCTGAATCCAACAGCACTTGCCTTTCCCCCATTACCACCAATGAGGTGCCCTTGAGCAATGCCCTTAACCCCAACTGCTACAGTGGCTGGCAGATCAGACTGTAGTTGAGTGGCGGCACTTTCAGGCGTGAATGTTTAACTTTGTGAACGTGGTCAAGGTGGTCCTAAAAAAAAGAGACAATTGCACTCTGTGAAACTGCCTGAAATTAAGTAAGGTTGAATATACACACACACACACACACACACACACACACACACACACACACACACACATATGTATTGAATATTGCTCTACTTCTTACAGTCAGTGTGTTAACAGGGTTATTGAATGAAAGGAATAAGATTTAAAAATCTTCACAACGTCTGAGTCTCACCCAGGTTCTCAGTTACTGTCATTTTCTTCTCATAATGTCACTGAATTCAGCATTAAGTGTTCACCTGAAACGTTTATGATGTTGCATATCATTGTAATCCCTGACCATCAAACATCGGGGTAGACATCACCATTCCTGTGTTATCATGTTGGGTTCAGGAGATACAAAACACAAGTGTTGAAACTTCTATGCATAGCAAGGGTGCTCAGGTAAGTACATGTAAAATCATGACAGAAGGATGTACCACCTTGTAAACTATTGATTACAGCAATAATGAAATGTTCAAAAAACACGCGTAAAAATATCGTATTTGCAGAACATTTTGGCACAGTGTGATCAAAGATGGATATTATTTGGACATTAAATTATGCATGATCTGAAAACTGCTGGTACTGTTTGTTCGGTCACTTCGGCTTCAGTCTGGACAACAGCAGACGTAGCTCTGTGAGACAGTGCAGACACCGGATCATGTTTAGATTAAGCAAATGACTCACGCAGAAAAGACAGTGGTGATAGCTTCGGAGCGTTAAACTTAGTCAAGGCTCATTTGCTTGTTGCAGTAAGCGGACTGGTCGGGGGGAGTAATAAATTGGTGTTTAATTCTGTCTATTACACAGAATCCACTTACAGTCACTTACTGGAACTTAAACAGAGACAGAAAAAGACTTGGCATAAAGGAGCTACTGAGGAGAAAAAGCTGCATGATATATTAATACACTTGTGAATGTTACATTGAATGTAGAAGTGGATAGCGCATACCAGCATATATGAATCACTTGAAGGAAATAATAGATCCTCATATTTTTCCATGTTTAACAATTATTGCACTCCAGTTTCAAGTGCACTTCTGGAAGTCATATTGCATCAACTATGTCCAGCAAACAGCATAAGCCAGCCTGTTAGTTTGTCTCTGAGAAGCTGGTTGTGGCATCACTCACACACTCATTTGATTCTGATCACATGAAAGTTAATTTTTACCTTGCATTGCAGCTGGATTCATAAGATTGCCTGATCATGTGATCTAACACATTTATCTGCCAGGCTCCAAGCTTTGCACTTGTGGCCAAATCACAGAGGTTCAACCAATTATCGTCCCTTGAGGAACTATTGGCAACTAAGGGCGTGGTTTAGATGACACCACCTGTAAGAGACGCAACCATTTGTTTAATAGGCAAAAAGGCGACTGCTCCAAAGGTTAGCTTAGATGCTGCAGCATCATTACATCAGATGTGAAGAGTAGTAGTAGTGTATTTCATAAGAGGGCAGCAAAGAATGATTTTTGAAAACTGTTCTCCAAGACTGGTAAAAAATTTGATTTACCACCTGGCTGAAGTTAGCCTGTGGTGACAGATTTCTCTTCCAATCACCTGCCAAGTATTCTTTGAAAGTTCCTTTTACAAACAGTTTCTAGTGCAGCTTCGGGTTCTGTGTAACAAACAATCTGGGCGACAGATTATGTTACTTTAGCAGAATTTAAATGCTTTTTTTATCAGTTCAACATTTTACCATGAACTTGTCTACGAACCAAAATATAGGTATGGGCTTTTTTTTCAACATGTTTACTGTGAGATGGCAACTGCTGCACATGTGTCAATCACATGGTTGACATGTTGTGGCCTTGATGTTGCTAACATGTTAGCTAACTGCTGCCTGTTTACACATCCAGCAGACACACAGCAACATTAGCATTAACCTGAAATGATGTTTTTGACCACCTGTTAATTATAAGTATCATTCACTTTCTGTTTTCATCATCATCAGCCAAGAGGAAAAGCTTTCTCTTTAGCTGCTGAATGCTCCAATATGTTCAGCAGCTGATCACTGACTGTCTGTTTGCTGCTGAACAGGAAGTGTACGGTGGGTTTATCAGAGCTGTGGAGCCGAGGGAAACTGCGTCAGGTGATTATTTTCTGTCTTTTCATAACTACAAGTGATCCATTTCAAATTACACACGGGGACTTGACCCACTGTGCACATAAAATATGAATGAGTGCAGATTTAACTCCTCCTTTCTTGTTGATTGATTCCCTTGTGAACTTAGACATGATATCAGCCTTTTGGATATTTTGCTGGTATATGGTTTTATCCTCCTCCCGTTGACTTTCACTGTTTTATTTGTTGACTTAAGATATTACCACACTATGGCTTTTATATTCCACGACCCCAGTTTGTAAGAAAGACACTCAAGAATAAACACTTAAAATGTGTATTTAAATAAATAATATGTTTTTTTTTCTTTGGGCTTACATCTTCCAGGATAAACCATACATTAAACCAAAACCTTGCATTATAATAATAATATAATATATGGTGTGTGAATGTTTTATGACTTCTAAGTTGAAGCTGAAATTGAGATGACAAATTTAACCATGACAAAATAGAGCCCTGGTCTGTTTCTTGTGGGTCCAATTAGATTTGAACCAGCTGAGGGCTTGAAGCCTGGACGTAATTCGTGAGTCCAGAGACACAGACAGGAAGTGTTTACTAACCATGACCTCTGTCCAGGAACTCAGTAATGATGGCCGCGCTGCACACAGACCAGGGCCTGCTCCTGTCGATCTGAATCAGTGTGGGAGACATCATGTGGTTGTCCTTTAGTTTCCCAAATACCTCCTCACATGCTTTCACATTGTCGTGGGGCATGTTGAAGACGTGGCCTGAGGGATGGAGGGTGGGCGGGAAGAAAGGCAGAAGGTCACATCTTTGTTAGAGTCAAGTTATTCTGTTTTCAGTGTCCCACGATTTAAAGCACGATAAGCAGTTAGTAATAGAGCAAAGTTTGTGTGGTGATGACAGTCAAATATGGAAATGCAAACACAAAGGGAAACTTTATACCAGACACCAGCACATGTATGTATAAGGCAAAGAGAACTCGACTTGGACTGATCCGAACATGATGTCATAGCAGACAGGAATGCAGTCATGCATGGGAATATTCAGCGTGGCATATATCTTAGTTCTGAATCAGGCCAACAGGGAATTTATTTCCCATGGAAATCATTTCATTCCCCAAATATGAACATGTGGTACTTTCCAATAGAAAAAAAAGAACATAAACTGTGTTTCAGCACATTAAATCATGAGAATTAATTACTTCACATTTATGAGCACAGTGTAAACCAATTCTTCTATTGGGGGCTCATGAGTTTGTTTTGCATCTGGTCTCAGGCATGACTCTTGCCTTCTCAACCCCTGATTATTACAAATGTGAGAAAAAACAACTGCAATATATGCAGTGTAATGCCACTCAGTGAAGGATAAGCAGTTCTCAATCCTGGATCCTTTTCAGTTTTCACCTTCCATAGATCAAAACAGATCATTTTAGGCTGCAGTAAGGAGATTTATTTTTTGTGAAAGAATAGTTCAGCAAATGATGCTTGTTAGCCTTGATACACTTAGGTTAGCACAAAATCTTAAACAGATGCAAATTGCTAGCTTGCATCACAGACTAGCTGGATTGTAGTGTAATGTTATCATGAGATAATTCATGGAAACTGAACTTCTGACTTTTCAGTTTGTTATATCTCACTTGCCATTTGCAGTTGCCAGCGTTGTGCAGCTGTGATGTTGAACATGAATCTCTCTCTCTGCCCAGAGACCTGCTGGTTTTGATTGAGTCCTCTAATGAGGGGCTGATTTTCGAACAGAACATCAGGTGAATGCACTGAAATAGCTGTTGGGACTGAACCCCAGCAGTGCTCTGGGACCACGGCTGAAAACCACAGCCATATAGATCATCAGGAAAGTTGCAAAGCCCTCCGGCCAGGCCAGTTTCCACCCTGATTATGCTTGCATACATCTGTCAAAACTTTCCTGCAGAATTCCTTTGATATTTAAAGCTCAGGTTATATGCAGGTATTGCCCTGAACACATCTCATTCCGAGGCTAAATATTAGCATAAATCTAGAAGGCATAATGTAAGTGTTCAATCCCTGCAGATGGACATGTTGCTCACAATTTTTTACAAATAACGAGACAACTTTCTCACCGAGTTCGTGGGCAGTTGTGAAAGCCGAGGGCAGGCCATCATCTTCAATGACAGAGCAGCTCCTCTTCGGGTCGCACATGGTCCCAACGTCAGCCATCCCCAGTGTGTCACAGGTTGTAGCCCCGCAGAGATCCTGTGACACAGAGACACAAGTGTTATCTGTGAAGTCTTTCTCTTTATTCTCATGGGAAGCTTGAAAAATCTGATGAGACTCAGGCCATGTTCCAAACATGTTTTGTGTGGCTCTGCCGCAAGCTACAGACTGAACAGACCGTGAAGAGCGCTAATGCAAAGCACATGGGACTATGGTTTGCTTATTGCTGCTCCGTTCTTAAAACATTTTGAAGCAGAGGGTCGGGGGAGATGGGCCACCACAGGTTTCCTCGTGCTGTTTAGTTAAAGATGTAAGAGGAGAGTTCAGGAGGACTAGATGAGTCCCACCTGTGGCAGTCAGCCCTAGGTAAAGTAAAACCATCCACAGTCGTGACATGTTTACCACTAACTCTCTAGCTATCTCTTCGTGTCTCTGTGGGGTTGATTGACAGAATCAGAAAAAAACACATTTCCGTCAAATAAACATCTTTGTCAGTTTTGTATCTTGTCTGTAGGATTATCTTTTTAATCATGCTAGCAGCAGAGTATAAACCTAAATGACAAATAGTTCCAATTAATTCACTCCACCTACATTTAACAAAATCCTTATCTGCAGGTTTCCTGTGAGGTTACTGGCGAAACGATTGTGGATGATACTACCGATGCTCGTCAGAACCAGTGTTATTAGCAAACTGATGCACAAGTGGCACTTTCAAGGCTTAAGAAGCGTTAGCGAAGTGGACTAAGCAATAAATAGTGTTATCACTTTACAAAGTTGCAAACCCAGATCATCATGACTGAATGAACCAATGTCACCAATCGCTCTAAAAAAGAGGATTCCTGTCCTGTTACCATGGGAATCACTGGTTCCGGTAAGTTTCAAAATGCTGAAAACTCATATAGAGAGTTTCACTGTTGAGCTCAACTCCCCTGACCCTTCCTCCAGTGCCACCATGAGGTTGATATTGTGAGTTTTTGGTTAAATGTCCTGACAACTGTCGGTTGGACTGCCATGACATTTAGTGCAGACACCGGTATTCCTCACGGGATAAATCAGACATGAGATCCAAATCTGTTTTTCTTGGGCAAGTCGAGTCAAATCCTAAGCGACTGGAATCAACTTGAGTCCAAGTCACAATGTTTTGAATTCTGTGGTGATTTAGTAACTTGTAGTCTAGCATCGCCATCGGGTAAACATTTTCATTTGTCCAAATAATGTCCCATCAGCCTCAACTGTGGTTTGTGTTTCTAATTAGCTAATGTTAGCATGCTAACATGCTAAGATGAGATAAAAACACGGTCATCATCATACCTGCTTAACATCAGCATCACATGTTTACATTCATGTATTTTGTTTCAATATTTCTGGTCAGGACTTCTGATAATACATTTTATCAACATGACTTCCCTGTGCTTTTGTAGGGTTCAAAGTAAATATGAACACATAGTAGAAGATGAACTTGTTAACCCTGTCTTGCAGCAATGCCAGAGGCACCCTCTGCCAGCCATGTGCGCACCACACCACTTGCTCTCCGTAACCTATTACAAGATTTTTCCCTCCTCAGCAGCTGCACTTATTGTGCCCTACAAGGACAACAAGACCGGACCTGGACCTCCTGACATATGATGGCCCTCAGTGTAAATAAGGGATCTTTCCTGGCACTGGGGTGATTCTTCACTTGTTTAGATCTTGAAGTGTTTTTGTATGTTGCTATGCAGTAAAGGAGAGAAGCTGTGTTTCAAATGGACCAGCCTGAGCCAAACAGCACCTAATGGAAAGCAGACCGGCACTAACGACAAGACATAAGAGAGGGAGAGACAGGGAGAAGTTAGTGACTGTGGAAAAGGATTCACCAGTTTGTGGTAACAGCTCTGGTGGCCACATGGGATTATCTGACAGCTGTGATCAGGCTGACTGCTCCAGATATTGCCAATGTACAGTTATCAGTTTGAATGAATGAAGAAGGAATCTGGATTCTGATCGGATTCTTATAACGTGTTCTGATTGTTACGAAGGTGTCAGAATGTGACCCAGTTCTGCAGAAGCAGACGGAGGCGAGGTCTTCCATGGAAAGAACTGTCTCAGAGGCTCTTTTCCAGTGACTCACTGTGCTAAATGAAGGAGACTTGCAGAAGTGTGCAGTTGACAGGCTGGACCAACACACATGTTCACACAGGATTACTGAGTGAGCGCACAGGGCACAGGCCTCTGTGAGGAGTGACAGCGGTGATTATGAAGACACACAAAACAAACCCAGAGATGCAAAGTATCAACAAAGACACACAACGCAGCAGGACTTTAAAGAGACAAAAAAAAGACTGCAAAGTCGTAAAATGACTACATGTGGAGAGATTGGAACAAACACAAAGATATTGTAAAGTGATGACGAAAGTGTGTATCACTGAAATTTGGAGAGTTTTACTGAAAGAGGGGTCATTATATAACTCTGTCTGTCTGCCTGTCTTTCTTACATGAGGAAGGGTCGTGTACATGTCCATGCACAAGGCCAAGGGCCCATTGCCGCATGATCTACTCATGCACAAGGTTTGTGCAACCAATGTGATGGATTGCAACTGGACCTGATGCAGCTCACTCGTGCCCTGCTTACCTGTTTGGTGAACAGGACGGCAGTGTCCCAGTACTCTGGGTGCTTGTCGTTGTGCTTATTCAACTTCTTCTGCCAGGAGCAGAAGTTGCGCAGAGTCAGGGCTGCATTACTGGAAACCTTCGGTCCCTTGTCAGCTTCATTTATCACCGTGAAGCCCACCACCACTATGTTAATGGAGTTGAGAATGCTGGGGTGCTTGTAAAGCCTGGCTGCTACTGACATGAGGGTCAGGAGGTAATGCTTCAGGTCATCTCCGTGAAATTTAGCCATAGATTCATCTGCCACCACCAGCACCTCCACAAACCTGGGGATGGAAGCAAACCTCTTGGACCTCCCCAAGGTCTTCAACACAGTTTCAGTTAAGCCGTCAATCTCCAGCTCGCCCATGTGCTTGTATTTCTCCAGGGAAATGTTGAAGTTGGTGTCAGGTGTGACTCCACACCTGCTGGTGAAGTTGCCGCCAGAGTGCGCAGCGCGTCTCCGGCGGCGGATGACATGCGTACTGTCGAAAGACTGAACGTATCCGGACGCGGCTGCTGCGTCTTCTGTCCTGCTCTGTCTGATAAAATACTCCATGCCTTTAAAGGAGAAGCCTCCGTGGAGACCTTTACACAGGCTGAGCGCAGCGAAGGAGTCCGGATCCGCGTTGACATCCCCGGAGTAGAAGCATTCCCTGAGGTCAGCGGTGGCGGAGCCGTTGGATGCTGAGGAGCCGCTCTCAGGCGGCAAGCTGCCCGGTGCGAGGAAACTAGAATCCGGTGTGAGGTGGAGGTAAAATTCCTGTTTGAATGCACTTAGTCTAAAAACCACCAGTCTTTCATTCATGTGCTCTGCACGCCGGTGCACATGCTTTTCTTGCTTTTGATGATCCACACGAACAGGTATGCAGAAGTCTACCTCCATGCAGTATGTCAGTTTGGAATAAAGCATGAATTTTGTGAAGATAATCAAAGAACTAATGAGTATCGCCATCTCTGCTCCGGCTCTGAAAAGTCCACTCAGTAATTCAGCTTGGGTGCGTTTGCAGGCAGTAAAGAAGTTGTGCGCAATGGCACGATGCGCCGCTTGTGCGTCCTCGGAAAACTAAGCACCCGCACTGTCCTCCAGCTTCATTCCCATCTTGCACCTTCTCCACTCTGGCCACCAACTTCTCCGAGCTGCTGAGCTTTAAAGTCACGCATACACACCGACGATCGCTTTCAAGTGAGATCTGGGTATGTGCGCAAGAGAGAGCTCATTGGTCATGCGTCTGGGTTTGTGCTGCAGACCGCAGCCACTTGTAACTCTCCAAATATTATTGTTGCTGTACAGCATGTGTGACAGGAGCAGGAGCATCACCCCCGCCCACCGGCGAACGGGGAGCAAGAAACATGAAAGACAAAAGGAGACACACCAAGACACAAAGCTTTAAACTAGTGCACATGCACCGCAACTTCAAACTGATAACCTGAGCAT
The DNA here is from genome assembly GCA_903131615.1 of Diplodus sargus. Taxonomy (NCBI): domain Eukaryota; kingdom Metazoa; phylum Chordata; class Actinopteri; order Spariformes; family Sparidae; genus Diplodus; species Diplodus sargus. The sequence goes on from CAEMYA010000041.1 coordinate 2,202,449, forward strand.
GTAACATTGTATTTATTTATTTATTTATTTATATTTGTATTTATTTTACCAGAAAGTTCATTTGATATTCTCCACACTATAACCAAAGATCTCAAGTAATTTCATTTTCTTTTTTCTTAAAATGTGCTTTCTCTTTTTATTTCTAAATACACACATTAATAAGTCGAATGAACAAAGAAAACGCTAAACGTCATCAGAGGGGTAACACCGGTGTGTGTTAGAATAAATATATTATCTGTCTTCATGCTTCAGAGAAGGTGTGAAGAACGCCAAGTGAAATGCGGGCAGAGAGCGACCCCTGTCTTTCACTGAGCTCCGGTGCAGCTTCAGTGCGTCGAACAGCCTGATCAGCTGTATTGTACTGTGGCGCCATCTAGCGGCCGCACTGTCAAACGGCATCTCGGGGAGCGTTTGAAGATGCTGGCGTTCTCCTGGCAAACAGTCTCACTCTGGTGATTTACATGGTGCCTGGCCGAACATGTGTCGCATCTCAGCAGAAGACAAAGCATCGTCAATGAGATGCGTCTCAGCGCAACATGGCGGTGGGAAGAGATTCATGAATACCAAGTAAATGCTGTTTTTGAATTTGAACACTGGGGTCCTTGTTTTAACATTTGAATAAAATCTAATATGTTTCTTTGAGTCATTGATTCATAATATACACAGTAAATGTATTAATAATCGTTCTAAAGATAAAGACCTCTGTGGGAAAACATGTTTTTTTTTCTGACAAAACTTATTTACTTAATCTTAATATTCAAAATAGTTTCTCTGCAGAACAGTTATGGTCCAAAAACACATGATTGAATAACGGTATTCCCCCTGTAGCTGCTCTGATGTGATGAAACCTCCCCAGAGTTGAAGGTGGCGGTCAGCGCCTCTCTCTGTCCAGCGGTGATCTGTTGTGCGGGGATAAAGCAGACCGGCCTTGTGGGGGCTCCGGACTCTGTGGGGGCCTGCCACTCACAGACGGCTCCAAAATAACTCGAGTAGCGGACTTCCAGCTATGCGTAGTATAGATGTCCCGCTTGCCATATAGCACGCTGGGTTAATAATAGGAGCACGGTTGTCAAGCTCTTGCAGAAGGGGGGAGTGTCGGCCTATTCTCATTGGATCCGTTTTATCCGCGAGTATCTCACGAAGCGCGAGTGGGAGGAGAATTTCCAGCAGCGGAGGATATCAAAAATAACCCCCCTCATGTCCAGGGAAGAGCAGAAAGTATAAATACCCCCGATGTGTCCAGACTGCAGCGGTGCTGGTGAGTGGTACAACAAGACTCGGCTTGGTTTGGAAATTAGAAACGACGACTCAGATTGACTGAAATTAAATACCACATAGTTTGACCAAGACTGGCTTTACAGCACTGGAAACCACTTTTAATTTGAAAAGAGCTGACTTGAGAAGAAACCCCTTCGGTTGGAGAAGACGCGCCACTGACCAGAAATAAAGGACACACATTGTAATAAACTCTGTTTTATTTTATTTTTTATTTTTTTTACCACACTTGGGTGCAATTTCCATTGCAGAAGATGTGTTCCACTGTGTGCCTGATCTTTTCACTCCTGTGCGTAATGAACGCGGCACTCCCCACTCCACTTGAGTCTGAGGATATTGTACCTGTTCGGATAAATGGAAGAGTCGGCGGTCGTTTTTGGAAGAGAAGCGAGGAGCATCCGAGATTTATCCTCAGCGCCTTTGGCAAGGACTTGACCCTAAACCTCATACCAGACACCAGCTTTATCTCGCCTTCCTTCACCATACAGCGCATCAAAGCCAGAGACGTCGGCGCTTTACGCAGCGCTTCAGGTCTCCAACCTGTCGCGGATCTCCGGAATTTCATGAACCAGACAACGGAGAATGAAGGGCAGCTGAGGAGCTGCTTTTACTCGGGGAGCGTAGATGACGACCAGCACTCGGTTGTATCTGTCAGTTTGTGCGCTGGTATCTTTGGCTCCTTCATAACGGAGGGGAAAGAGTATCTAATTGAGCCCAAACTTCGTGGCGGCCTGGGGCCAGACATTGCAGAGCAGCTGCATGTCATCAAGAGGAGGACATTCACCAAAAGCCACGGTGTTCCCCTCCTGTTTGATCATGCAGCGGCGGAGAGCCGAGCGGAGAAGCACAATGAGGAAAGCTTTACGCACAGCGACAGTGACGCACACGGGGAACCTCGCCGGAGACGCTTTGTTTCCGCGCCACGGTTCATAGAGACCCTGGTGGTGGCAGACTCAACCATGACCCACTTCTATGGAGATGAAATAAAGGTCAGACAGATGAACTCACTCTTTCCTGTACACACTGTTGATAGGGACCTAAACAAACCCTAGTTGTTTTAGCAGATTCGATAAACAAACGTCATATTTTCCCTGTATTTCTCCGCCCTGTTTGTAAGGAGTCATAGACTTAAACCACAGTGGCAGGTTTGTTTTTCCGAGCTGCTTCATAAAACATGTTTTGGCAATGAGGCAGCATGGGAGGAAGTCCGTGGGCTCCCTGTTTTCCACAGGCTGAGGAAGAGGTCAGGCAACAGAAACGCGAGCAATGCTGAACCACATTCTTCAGGACTTGGTCACGATTTGGCAGCAGAGCCTGAGCATCATCCAGGGAAGACTCAGGAGGCCCACAATATCTCTGCTGTAACTGTTTGTACTCAGTAGTATAAATTCATTAAATTGAGCATTTCCTCCACACATCATTTTGAAACATTCAATATTTAAAGTACAGGATAGTGTAAGAATGGTGATATAGTACTGTATGACAAACCTTCAGAAATCATCACCCACACCTAACATCAGTCCTGTTTTAATCCGAAGCTAAACCAAAGAACTGTTAAAACAAAAGTAGGACAATCCCTGGTCCTGTTACAGTCTGGAGCTGCCAAGTCCTTGTCTGTTTGTATTTAACAAGCTCCTCAGCTGCCAAACCCTCTGCCTCATGCCACAGTAAGTAAGTTAAGTAAACAGGGAACCAGGCACCAGGGTCACGTTAGACCAATGTTCTGATTTATATCAGTTTTTCACTACACATGATCAGTTATTCCAAGTTTCACCTTCGTTACCCTGCATTCCATGATCAGGGGCGGTGTTAGTTATTTTGAGTCCCTGGCGAAAATCAACATGTGGCTCTGTGGGTGTGTGTACAGCACATGTGGAAAAAGCTTTTATGCGGGAATATTATCCCACCCTCGAAAAAAAGAAAAAAAAAACTGATGGAAGACTTTTCAGTGCGCACCATGACACAATCCCCCACATTCATCGTGATTTACCAGCTCTCCACTCAAACACAACTCCATGACAGCCCTGTGGAAAACTCTGCTCGTCTCTACCTCCCATGACACAATCATGGATACTGAACCAAAACTATTTAGAGACAATGCTGTAGAGTTATTGAAGCCCAGTGGGAAGTTTTACTCAATTCTTCACTTAGAATAACACAGTGAGGCGTCAAACGTTCTTTAACTTTAGTGTCAAATAGATACAAGCGTGTACAACAGAGTTTGTCCTGGACCAATACTGTACATTATTAGTGGGAGGAAACCGTAGACGTCCAGACTTCCGTAATGACCGATCACATCTGCTCCTCTCATCCCCTTTAATGGCCGCAGACAGTTTATTGGCCCGGGAGGAAACTCCAGGCCAACGTCTTGGAGGAGAGAGCTGTTCCTGTCCAGAAGGGGACAAATACTGTAGATAGCAACACAGATATGGATATGCATCACCCAGAATACCAATATACAGTATTCAGATCAAAGACGTCATATTTTGTTTTATCTGTCTGGTGATATAATAGCAAGGATTTGATGAAAAAAATGTTTTGTATGCTAGAGTGGACAGCATTCTACAGTCCGACCAACCAATGAAGCATTGTAACTGATTTTAGCCAATAGCTGATATATTGTATCAGACAAACATGAAATTGCAGATATGTTAGCAGTGATTTAGAAGAGTCATTTACGCATGTTGCCATTATATAGTTTGTCCAACAGAGGGCACTGATAAGCTTCTTTCTGCTTTTTTAACCATAGGATTTTCAGCTCAGTACTATCACCATCACAATTCTTTGATAACGATTTTTAAGGAATCTTTAAAAACATAGCTGTTAGTTTACGTTACGTAGATCTGTTACAGATAAGTTCACATCAGCCTCTGCAACTCAAGTATTACTGTAGGCCACAAAAACACACACAGTATTGATTGGGCTGTCTGCAGCCAGAAGCATAAAAACGTAAGCATGATGATTGTACCACGTGACCTTCCCACATTTGACTTAAACCCTGCTCTCTTTATCCCTCTTCACTGTGTCTTTGAGCTGGCCGTTGAAGTTGAAGTTTCTAAATGTCTATCTGTAATCCTCAACAGCACTACCTTCTGACCCTGATGTCAATGGCTGCCCAGCTTTACAAGCACCCCAGCATAAAGAACTCAGTTAACATGGTGTTGGTGAAGATGTTGGTGGTGGAGGACGAGGAAGTTGGCCCAGAGATCTCCAGCAACGGCGGTGTGGCTCTGAGGAACTTCTGCTCCTGGCAGCAGCCCTTCAACCCACCAAGCCAGAGGGATCCACAGCACTATGACACCGCCATGCTCTTCACCAGAGAGGTGAGTGCATGTAAATAACCTGGTTTAGCGTCTTTATACTACTGCAGACTGAGTGTTGAGGTCTTTGCAATAAAACATACCATCATCCGCGTATAATATTTAAAATTTGATGAGAGACAAGAAAGACAACCGCTGAAATTGGAAGCACTGTTAAGATAAAGGCAGATCTCAAGGTCTACTTCCCAACTAGTTTTTAAGAGCTTTCATCTACGACTAACAAATTATATCAATAGAATAACAAGGACCTGAGACTAGAGACTGAATGAACACAGGAAACAGACATCAGCTGTCTGGAACACAGACTGGTCACAGCATCAACTGAGACGGGGTCAAATTTCATTGACAGAAGTCAGTGGAGGGTCGAGAAACATCTAAAAGGCCATTTCCATCTGACACCAAAGTACGTCTTTGAACAGGGACAGGGGGTTGCCATCGGTGTATAATCACATTATCAGATGATCAAAAATCCATCCTCATCCGCCCATGATAACAACTGAGCCAAGTTGATCCACTGAGGAAGACAGCTAATTGCGGTCGAAATTGTCAGAAAAAGCTAAGAAGTGGACTGTAAGCTCTGAGTTTTTGTAGATCGTTTATGTGAATTTCAATAGCAGTGTCCTGAGAAATGAGTGGACTGTCTATTCTAAGAATAGACATGATTGTGTGGTACATTACGTTCTCTATGCAGAAGACAATAACCCATCAAGGATGAGTCACAAATTAGACCCTGGTGGAATTCAGTGCAGCTGCGATACATTATAAGGTTTCTGAGGCTGCAGACCCAACCACACAACAATGACCTGAAACCAATATGCCTGAATATGCCTTAGAGTAACACAGTTGCATTAGGGGACAATCTTGATTCAATGAAAACTTCACCCAAAAATGAAAACTCATCTTCGTCGCCTCCATGCTGAAGTAGTCTTGTAGTCCACAAAACATTTTTGGAGGAAGTCCCCATCTACTATCAATGCTGATTTATCAATACTATAAATGCAGCACATGGGGAGTTGATAATTACTAAAGATTTTCAATTTTGGATGAATTGTTGCTTTAAAGTTTGAGTCCCAGCTGATCAGTCCAGGAGTGAATTCAGAGAAAAGACGAAACACGGTGAGGTTGAGGAGAGCCTCTGTAGTTCTCTGGGTAAATTAAGGATGCTGAAAAGGTAACTTTAGGACAAAGTAGTTGTAATCTTTTCCCAGCAGGAGGAATGTCAACAGAGAGCAAACAAACTGCTTTATAGATGATTCGACAGGAAATAAGTATACAAGTCCTCAGGGTTTAGATGGTGATTGGCTTGTCCTGCTGCATTTGGCTGGCATCTTCCATCTGGTATGTGCATGTTAACAAGGTGTTAGCAGACAATACATTAGGCGAGCAACTTCTCTGTTATTACATTTTATAGCTTAGTGCCCCGGTTGCAGCATGATTTGATGACAGACTTGGCATTTATCGCCAATTGAGTGACGTAAATCTGACATCAGACCAGGGAAATGATGAATGGAACATGTGGGCTTTTGCAGTCCTGTGTTGGATTTGTGTAAGCGGCTTTCAATCGTGGAAACCATCACTCATTAAAACCTGCTTTGTGTTTGTTTTTCCATTTCTGCTGAGAAATGCTTTGAAATGTAGACGACGGAAGGTTCCTAGCGGATGAGCTAACTTTAGTGCCGCCACAAATCAGCCCTGTCACGATTAAGACTTGAAATGGTCAGGTCTTGTGTGTGTGGCTGGGTCAGGGTTGAAAATGTAATCTATGTGCCCGGGAGTCAGGAGAGAAGCCTGCTGCTACTGTTGTGAAACTCAAAACTTACTCTCTGTTGCATGTAGTGGAAATATTTTCTCATGCATTTATGTGGTCTTATGCTGTATATGTGTGCTTGTACTGCATGTCTGTCTGCACTATCTGCAAATGCAATACTGTGGCTTTTGCTCTGACCCATACATCTTGCTTTGCGTGCGTCTGCGTACATGAGTGATGGATGCTACTGTGGAACAAGGTGTACAAACACACGCTGAGCTGTGTTCAAACGGCATGCTCCAAATCCAGATGTGTTTTACATCACTGAGGGTTCTGCCTTGTGGTTTTTTTGGGCTGAGGCGAAGCCATGGACGTGTCCATCTCCGTCCTACACAGCCAGGCGTCTTCTCTGGCAGGGAAAGATTTCTGATACACCACACTGTTCATGTTCCCACATCACAGCTGTGGACAGCTGCATGCTGAGGATATTTATTGACTTTGTTTTATGATGGAAATACTGAGCAACATGTTTTTGATTTGTTTCTTAAAATATGGCTTAAAAACAACTGGACATAAACAGATGGTGAAGGTTTGCCATCCTATGTGATTTATTCAACAGTAACTCAGGCGTGCCCATATACTTACTAGATTTACTACTTGACAGAATAATGTCTCTCTCTTTGATAGTCCACTCTGCCAGCTATATTAAGGGAACATTGGAAATACCTTATTTCTCCTTAATGTACAACAACGCCAATATGGCTATATGTAAAACATGGCATGTGGAAAAAAGTCTGTTGTCCACTGTGTTTTGGCCACGGGTTAATTGTGGAACAATTAAATATTAAATAGTTGAATTGGATCCAATAAAAGTATGCATTAGTTTCAGAATGACACTGTTTGACAGCAGTGACGGGGTCAAGAAGTGATTCATGATATGCAGCTTTTGTTCTAGTGGCATATGTCGCTTCTGAGTGTTATCTCCCTGGTGGTTCTTGGTATGCTGATGTAGTTCCACTGGCCTATGGCACTCATGATGTCACTCATGTTCCATGGCCACATACCACTGTCCACTGGCACATACTGATTGTTGCATACTGTATACACTACTGCTGATTATCATGTGTTGCTATGTGTGTGATTTGTTACGAGCAGTAGTTTCACATATGCCACTTTGACTTGTAGAATGCTGCTGCCATTAGAGTAGCGCATACCACCCCCAGGTGGCATAATGGTTTATATGTCACTCCTTTGGTAACAGTATGCTTAATACATATACATAGAAATGTAAACACTATATACACTAATACAGTAATATTAAATACGTATTACTTACACTAAATTGATTTTAAAAAAGAACACTGATCTAATACCCATTGTCCTATAGCTAGCACTATTTGTTGTGTAAGGGGTTAACTGACGTGTAATATGGCTACCAATGAGAGTTTATGCTGTTGAATAGTTGAGAACCCGGATATTACCTGAGCTGAAGAAATAAGTAAAGTTCACGATGACCTAACTCCCTGCCTCGTTATTATAATGATACACAACACTATTGGTTAAATGTTGTCCAAGGCTATGCTCACTGTTATACCCGTACAGGGCTAATATAGCTACATATATGCTTTTTGGTTAGGTATAGGCAACACAATTATTCAGTTGGGTTTAGGCACCAAACCTACTTTGTATGTTACTTCAGCAGTCCTGTGTCTGTCTTTCCTAATTCCTCCATCCACCTCAACCACCTGGCTATATGTGAAGTGCGGGGGTGTCACTCCGTGGTTCGTATGTGTGACGTGTTGTGAACCCCCGTTGATCCGTTTGCTGAAATGAGAAGCTGATGTGTTGTTATGCTTCTAGCACAGTGGTCCTACTAGTTCGTTCACTGATGGATTAAAAATAAATGTTAACAAATGTTGAATGAGCCTTCATATCTACAAATGTATTCTTCCACCATGTTTTACCATCATGTTTGTAAAGTAGCCCAGAAAAGATTCAGTCTCAGTGTTTACTGTGTTTGTTGCAGGACATCTGTGGACAGAGGAGCTGTGACACATTGGGCGTGGCTGATGTCGGGACGATGTGCGATCCAAAGAGAAGCTGCTCAGTTATCGAGGACAATGGGCTGCAAGCTGCGTTCACAGCTGCACATGAGCTCGGTTAGCTAATATTTATTGTCATTTGGTTGGGCTGGTGTGGGCGGAGGATTTATGAGAAAAACTGTGTTATAGGCAAGCTAAGTTGTTTTCAGTCACCCGTAACCACACTTTTGTGTATCTGTGAACCTGGGTGTCACATGCTTATCAGTGCCTCTTATCCTGCTGCAGGTCATGTTCTGAGTATGCCTCATGACGACTCCAAGACCTGTGAGAGGCTGTTCGGAGATCTGGGAGGACATTACCTGATGGCTCCTCTGTTTGTCAGCCTCAACAAGACTGCACCTTGGTCTCCCTGCAGCGCTCTCTACATCACAGAGTTCTTTGACAACGGCCACGGTAGGAAGCATTTCAAGTTGTCGCCCAGTGGGTTAAAATTACACACTGAGTAAATGAGAAACTGAGAAGCCCTGTAGGGACCTTCTGCCAACGTGGACATCTGTCACCGCACTGTAGCTGTTATTAGAGCTGATTCAGAGATGAATAAAACATACTGTTATTCCTCTCGCGTTCTAACTATGTCTTTCCTGCTTAAACATGTCGTTCCCCTTTAATTATGGGGTTGTAGGAATAGTTTATCCTGCCCTTGAGTTCCACATCTTCTCTTTCCACATCCTTCTTTCCTCACCCTTTCTTTCTCTTTCTGGCCTCCGTTGCTCGCTCTTCCCATCCCATGTTGTGCATCTTGTGTTATTTGTATCCTTGCTAGACCTATCAGTGACCCCTCTTTTCCACTGAGTCACACAATGGACTTCTTCCTGTTCTTCACCTCCTCAGCCAAAAGCAACAGCTGGTGTCAGCAAAATATGTTCTTTATCAGTTGGAAAATATCTCCAACAAAAACTCATGTGGCTGAGAATGTTCATTCCGAACTGTGGACGTCATCGACAACTCCACACAAAAAGCTTATTGAGTGTAATAAAGAATTGTTAGAGGAACAATGAATAAAGTCAGATTAGGAATAGCTGTCACATATCCAGATTCAGAGCACAAGGCTGTCTATAAAACTGCACTTCATTAGCTACATCTAAATTATTCATTTTTATAGTCAGGACACAACTTGCCCTGAATATTTCCCCAGTGTGGTCATGCCACACACAAAGAGCAACACATTTACAATGATCACTGTACCAAAAAGACCATAATCTCAATAAACCACAATGTAATCAGCCTCATACAGTGTTACTTTGTACTGTAACCACAGGGGACTGCCTGCTGGATGTCCCAGAGAGCACCATGCCGTTACCAAGAGAGCTGCCAGGCACCAAGTACAGCCTGGACCAGCAGTGCCAGCAGATTTTTGGAGAGGAGTTTGTCCACTGCCCCAACACCTCCGACAGTGATATTTGCAGCCAGCTGTGGTGTCAGGAGGACGGGACACCGAAGTGCTCCACTAGGAACGGCAGCTTGCCCTGGGCTGACGGCACTCCTTGTAGTGCCAACGGGACCTGCCTCCACGGGGCGTGCATGCCGACTCAGGAAGTGATGCAGCCGCTGGTAAGACTGCTTTTTTACCTGAAGGGAGTGGATCATGTCATCAAAGCAATAACTTTTAAAGAGGAAATAATATGTTCATCTTCGTACAACTGAAAATTGGATTCATGAGCAATACAATGCTTCCTTCCTCTCAACCCCATGTTACTCTGTTCTGAGGGGCAGCTGGGCACTCATAATCGAGGGGTAGGGGTAAAAATTGAAAATGCAAATGAGACTTAGTTGGTCTGCTAGCTTACTGTGTCTAATAGTAGCTAGTTAGCTAGTCAGTTGGCTGCCTTTTTTATGCTGTGCTTAAGCTTTACCTTGTTGTGGATACAGTGGTCACTGTTCAAGTGACAGTCCTACTTGTTTACTGCGCTAATCAACATTTGGGCTGACTGTGTGTGGAAGTTTTACTTCAAATACAATTTTCATCCTTTACCTGTTCCCCACAGCACTAATGATCATTTTATAGCGTCTTTGAGCATATTGTTTTGGTTTCTCTTATAAACCTGTGGTTCTTTATTACCTGACCAGTATCAAACAACAGACAGACAAAGTAAACACAGTGGAGCATTGAGCAGCTAATGAGCCAGATATTTTTGCTCGCGAGCTGGTGAAAACACAACAGAACTAGAAGAAAAAAGACTACAAACGCCTCCAAAATAATGCTGTGGAGTCCGTAAAGGGACATGGATAAAAAAAAACACCTTAAAAGGATGTAATATGACATCAGTTAGCAGTGCAGTCTTTCCCAGAGTGCACTGCAGGGTTCCAATGTTTATTTGCTTGCACTTGTTTGCTGCTGAGAACTGCCCATAGGTTTCGATGAGTCATTTCCTTTGAAGCACACTGCTCATTTACTTGGAAGAGTAGAGTGATCAAGTTTGTAGTTGTAAATCTCACAAGTCAGCAACTTCAAGACTATCTCCCTGAGCACATTGATGACAGATGTTTTCGATATATGTAGACAATGCGTCTGTGATTAATGTATGTCTGAGAGTTTCACAGCTCGTTCTGCAACAAAACTGACATGATCTTTCCACCTTTGTTGATTTGCCTGATTTGAAACATTTTCTCTTTGATCAACAATATCGTCCAGATCAGTTACCGTAAGATGTGTTTGATTTCCAGTGGAAATCTAGTGATTTAGGAAGGAATCTCCAGGTCAGTCTGTGAAGAGAAGTCATCAATCAGTCCTATAGTTAATTTCTTCTCTCAGATAGTGGAGATATGACACTTTTCATTATTGCAGCTGTTTGCAGTTTTGAGTAGGAATATATGAATGGAGTACAAGCTGGAAGTACAGATTACAACATCATTGAACTTTGGTGAGTTTAAATCCAGCTGCTGCGTTATTCTTTTTTATATTTCCTTTAAGAACATCTCAGTGTTTCATTTTAGTTTGGTTGCCTTGATATCTTCTGCTTGTGTTATGATCACACATCTGTTTATGAACCCAGACGTGCTGGCAGTTGGGATGTTAGCTGGTCCAAACTCATAAAACTTCTGGAAAGGACACCCACGTTAGCAAGTACACACACACGCGTGCGTGTGCGCACACAGACACACACAAATGCACACACACACACACACACTATGAATTTTGCCATATGAAGCTGCAGCATGGCAGGTTCCACGAGTGGTGAGTGACACATGTGGTAGGAATGTGGGTAGAGGCAGACAGCAGGCGCGTGCCGAACTTCAACACAAATTTAGCCTGAAGTCTCGGCACGCCAACACACTGTGCGGCCTCAAACCCAGAAGCCCAGACTGTGGTTTAGGCTACACAGCTGAGATTGCCTTTGGCACTAAGCTCTAACCAACTACTCTGACTGCTCTTTTTTCACTCCCTTCTCGCTGTGTTTGACCGCAGGTGGTTGTGGATGGTGGCTGGAGCTCGTGGGGACCGTGGCAGCAGTGCTCCAGAACATGTGGAGGCGGGGTGGAGTTCTCTTACAGGGAGTGCACTGACCCCGTGCCTCAGAATGGAGGGAAGTACTGCGAGGGACAGAGGGTTCAGTACCAGTCCTGCAACACGCAGCCCTGTGACAACAACGAAGGTGAGAAACAGCACTAAGCAGGTTTCAAAAACCAAAACTTGGCCCTGCAGACAAAAATGACATATTTTTTATTACTTGGCCATTGTTATGCCATTTTATCAAACTGAATATCAATATTCAATGGTGCTCCAACAACTATCATAAATCAGTGGTCAGTTGGTTCATTTACAGTTAATTAAACAACGAAATAATGTATAAACCACTTTGTTTTGTTAATTATTGTTTATTGTTAGGTTCAGCTGATGTTGATGATACTTGATGATTAATAAATCCTGAGTAGTTTAAACATTATTTGGATGGCCATTATGAAGATGCACCTGATGTTTATAAATATTTACAATTACCATGAAATAATAATTAACTCAAGTTTAATTTACTTTCAAGGCACAATTTATTAATGATAGTTATTACAGTGTTAACAGCTTTTGAATCCTTGAAAACCTGGAATGGTGATGATATTGTACAATTATAACATCATCAGTCATCATTGTGCATTCCTGTGGAGGATCTCAGAAACATATCCATTGGACTTTACTTCAGTATTTCCATTTGCTGCTACATCAGACCTCCTCTGTGTTAGCACATTTTAAAATATGTTTACTTTATCTGCAATCTTACAAAAGAAAATCACAGATATTAACAATTTGAAAATGTCAAGATAATTGCAGTATAATTTTCTTTTTTTGTCATATTGTGCTGCCTTACAGCCAATCAGCTAATCAAGTCGATTCATCATCGACTATTCAGCACTAGACTTGGCCGTTATCAGCTTGACCTGCAGTGTAGTGCAGATAGTCCATCAAACTGTGCACTACTATTTGTGACTGATATAAAAATATAGATATTCAGCATATTTGCCTGTGGAACTCAATTAACTTTGTTTTTTTTAATTGCATTATGAAGCACCTCATGTTAGCAGGTTCTGTAACCTCACTGTATTGCACACTCATCTTAACTTCATCTTTTACCTTTAGGAAAGAGTTTCAGAGAGGAGCAGTGTGAGAAGTACAACAGTCCCAACTACCTGGACTACAATGGGAATATGAAACAGTGGATACCAAAGTACGCTGGAGTTTCTCCCAGAGACAGATGTAAGCTGTTCTGCAGGGCCAGAGGCAGCAGTGAATTCAAGGTGTTTGAATCTAAGGTAAAGTTTATCCACTCAGAATCATTCTCAATGCACAGCCACTTTGTCAGTGTGTTACGTTTACACTTCAGTCTGAAAAAAAATGTTGTACTATTTTGGGATATTCAGAACACAAGGGCACCCAGATGAAGGAATGCTAAATATGTGGCATTTGTAAAGGTTAACGTGTGGGTAAAATGTGGACGGAGCCTCTGAGTCTGAAAAGCAGAGCCAGCAGGGGGCAGCTCAACTGGTTGCCAGGGGAAGTTACATGTGGAACAATGTTCGGTCATGTCTGTATACTTAAACACCATCAACAACAACTGATGACATATCATATTGTTGTCCATTGTTCCATTTCATATGGGGAGATTTCAACCACTAACCCTTGTAACACTGTTCTAAGGGGAATTCATGGGTGGCACTCAAAACTGAGGGGTAGGGCTAAAATTGGGGAATGGGATGGAGCCACAGTCTGCACAGCAGCTGAAGGTAACGATTAGGTCTTAGACAAGCAGGAGGATTGTAACCTGTGACTGCTATCCTCTGATGATGTCTAAGAGACTGGACCTTTAGTTAACCTTCTTTGTCAAAATGTATTGTCGCTGCATCTTAATTTAAAATATTAGCTAAGAACAGAACAAACATAACAATATCTGCAAGATGCAGGTCAATCTGTTACACTTGTGATAAAAGAAGAAGTAAGAACATCTATTTGTTGTGTCCCTGCAGGTGATTGACGGCACCACCTGTGGCCCTGACACCACATCGGTGTGTGTCCAAGGCCAGTGTGTGAAGGCAGGCTGTGACCAGTTGATTGGATCCAACAAGAGACTGGATAAGTGTGGAGTGTGTGGAGGGAGTGGGCTCACCTGTAGAAAGATCACTGGATCCTATAACAAAGCAACGTAAGTGCTCTAAAAGCTTCCATTACAAATGAAAATGATATATACACACACACACACACACACAAACACACACACTCCGAACTGGGTTAGAAGGGTTAGAAGAACTGGGTTAAATGTAGTACCGACACAATACAGGGTTCATTTTACACAGAAATGATGGGTAGAAGACATTCAACAGAGAGATTTTGATCCCAAAACCGAACAGTTATTTAAAAAGAACGCTTCCACTGGGTCCAAACATCCGATTGGTACTGCATCAAGTTAACCTAGTAATTTGGCAACTGATAAACCCCAAACTATTTTTAACCCAGTGTTTTTTGTATGTGAAGTGAAGTTTAAAGTCACTGAAATGTATTGTACTATAATGGCTGAGTAAAGTGGGTTTCGCTTATAGTGCACCATCATCCATAAGCACAACTTAATTCAGTTGTAAGACTAGTCTCTAATCTGTTGGGAGATGGTAACATGGAAAACACTTCTGCAGTAACGAGAGTTTCCTATCGATCAGTGACATTTAACTTGCTGCACACTTTGTGTTGCCTTCATCATTTTGACAGTTTGCTCTTCTTTATTTGTGACACAGTCAATACTTTCACTTTTTATTATCATTAATGATAAACACATTAAGAAAAAAAACTTTCAACACCTCATTTCCAGCACTGCTAGTTTACAATATGACAGCATCTTCATATACACTTCATATTGGGTACTGGTTTGGATTTCCAGGAAGTAAAGTCTGCACTGCCAGCAAATGGCTTATATAAGACAAATATTGCTCTCTTGATAGAGGAGTAGGATAGATAGAAACCAAAGCATCTGTGCACCCAGTATGTAGCTGGAGTGGAAATCCAATTAACCTAGCATAGCATTGCTGAGTTACGTGTGTGTACAATATCTGGACTAGCAACTGCTCATAAATCCACCCAGACCCTCTGTGCAGAGCATTTACAGCGACACCACAGGTCGCCTGCTAACCTCCCTGTGAAGTCACTGCCCTCATCTGCTGTTTGCCAAGAAATAGTTACATAACTGAAAGAGGAATTGTCTTTTTTTTCTTTTTACATTTCTGCTTGTGTACAGATTAGACATGCAAAACGTAACGTGTTAAAGGAATTGTTTGAAATGTTAGGGGATATGCTTATTTAAGTCAGATGAGAAGATATACAACTTTGGCAGCTGTCCTTCAGATGTTAGCCAAAAGCCAGCAGTCTGTTAGCACAAACACTGAAAAGGGGGTGTCTGTCAGAATGTGCATAGATGAGAATGAGCTTTAGAGGTGGGCAGATGTTTTAACTTTTAAGAGTTTTGTATAGTAAGCTAATTGCCTTTCAGCTCTAACCCTGTACTTAAATTCTCTTTTGACTCTCGGGAAGAAAACAAATAAGTACATTAACCAAACTGCTGAACCATTTCTTTAAATGAAGAAAACATACAGGTATATTATCTAATTCCAGTTCTTTGTTTTCTCTACCAGCTATGGATACAGTGACATTGTCACAATTCCTGTTGGGGCCACTAATATTGACATCAAACAGCGGAGCCTCAGAGGAATCAAACACGATGGAAACTATCTGGCTATAAAGAGAGAGTATGGCGGTTACATTCTCAATGGTAATTTCTCTGTGTCCACGGTGGAGCAGGACATTCCTGTGTTGGGTGCAGTGCTAAAGTACAGTGGCTCCTCCACGACGCTGGAGAGGATCCAGAGCTTCAGGCAGCTGAAGGAGGCCATCACTATTCAACTCCTGGCCACCGCAGGTGAAGATAACCTTCCCAAGGTCAAATATACCTTTTTCATCCCCAGAGATGTAACCTTTAACAAGTCCAAAGAGAGGAAGGGCTCAATGCCATCTTTGCATGTGATCCATCCATTTGGGGTGCCTGACTGGGTGATGGGGGAATGGTCTGAGTGCTCCAAGAGCTGCGGCTCCGGATGGTCCAGGAGGAGCGTTGAATGCAGAGACAATGCAGGCTTCCTCTCCAGCCAGTGCGACTACGACCTGAAGCCTTCAGACATCAGGCCTTGTGGAGATCTGCCTTGCCCAATATGGCAGATGGGACCTTGGTCCTCCTGCTCACGAACTTGTGGTCAGGGGGAACGCCGTCGCAGCGTCTTTTGCATAGACTACACTGGGATGACTGTGGAGCCAGAGAAGTGTGATCCGAAAAAAATCCCAGAGCCCGTCTCTGGGGAATGTCACAACCAAGAGTGCTTATGAGGAATATGAGTACAGTGAACTTTCCCTTTATGGTCTGACTGCACTCACCAACCATGAATGGGTTACAGAAAGGGCACACCAGGCACAGGCCCAGAGGCTCAAGGGGTCACGTGTCAGGTACACATAATTACCATAAAGACACACAGAGAGAGTACAACTAAATGAGCCCAAAGAGACAAAAAAAGAGACATGAAATGACAAATGACAACATGTCTTAATTAGTTTTTGTCTGAGATTCAAAGAGTTCATCTGCAAAATGCTGTTCATATGCATCACATAATTTTGTGTCTCTTTCAGTCTGGGGTCTGGCTTCTATGTTGGAGGGGTGGGGGGTCTTTTACATGTCTGTGCCCAGGAGCCTATTTCCTAGTAACCCGTCCATGCCACCAACTGGTCACATCAAGTCACGCCAAGGGCTTTTGTCTGAATATTGTTTTGTCATCTTTTGTTGACACATTGCAACCACTATTGAGAATCGAAACAATGGAAATCTACCTCAGGATGTACATGTGGTGCCATGTATAAATGCTAGAAATTAAGGTGCTGTGTGTACGTTATCTCCAGAAACAGAAGTTTTCTAGTCCCACTTAAAACAGATACTAACTTTGCAGATGAAGTCTGATATAATCTACAGCATGTCTTTTTAAGTTAGCTGTCACTTGAAGTGGGGCTAGAACAATGGCATGAAACCTGCTGTCAAACACCAGCACAATGTAAATATACCTCCATTTGTCCTCCACAGAACTTACCCCCCTATAAAGCTTTGATCGAGCCATTTACCAGTTATTAAGGTTACATAGGATTGACACATTGGGATTTTAAGCCTTGGGGAAATGTGCTCCTGTTTGATTGCTTCTTTTTTCTACACACATACCAAAATGAGATTTGTGTTGAATGATTGTGATAAAGATGTCTTGTCTTTATCCCTAAATATAACATTATTGAACTGTCGGAAAACCATTCAGTGACACTAAATCTGACAAAACTTTGGACAAGTATGATCCTACAATCAGAAAAGATTGTCTCAGTGCCAAACCAACCTCGCTGAATTTATAGAAATTGATAGAGTTTGAGTTTACACGTTGTGTAAAATCCATGACAGAGAATTTCCCTCTGCCCTGTAGTTTAGTCAGATTATTTTCCCAGGTGCATTTTGATGCAGTTGAGAGAAAACATGGTACAAAAATCTGCAATGCATCAAATGTTTCTTTAGAAGTGTTCTTACTAAGTTAAGTGATAAGCATACTATCTATCGTGTACATGAAAAATAATATTAATTTTATTCATTTCCAGACTTTCATTTGTTAATGCATTATATGCAAACACTCACCGTTGTTTTCAGACTTTTGTATGTATATTTGATTTCTTCATTCCTGTTGTTAATTTACAGTATGTTACAGAACAAAAGAGGTGGCACATTAGGCCTATATCCCTTCAGTGAAGGACCATACTATTTTATTATTACAGCTTCCTTTTTAAGCTATTTATTTTTGTATAGTTTTTACCTTGGACGTGTAATTAACATGGCAGATGCTGCTGTCTTTGAGATTTTTGTCTATGAAAATGGTCAAATAAACACATTTATGTCATTATGTGAATCTCTTTTACTGCGACCTCATAACAACCAAAAGGAAACTTTGCGCAACATTTCTCCAAACGTCTGCATACAAAATCCTTTCATTTTCTCTTTTGTGCAAGCTTGATTTCTTGAGGATTCTTGTGTCCAGATTTGTGGGTACATATCAACAATTGTGCCGATGTCTGGAGGAGACATACTTCATAATGACCCATAAATTCCAATCAAAATGTTTGAAATTTTCCATGATTTCCAGAGCACTCCTTTAAAACTATTGTGGACCAGTGAAACCAACCAGTGAAATTCAGACTAATGGAATTCTGAAACCCTTAAGATGTTCAGTCAACTCCTCCCACACTAGAATAACATCTCTGCTCAGACTTCTGAAATAAACACATCCATGTAAAAACATGCCCAGTATCTGTGGTGAAGGAGGAACCTCTATTTGAAAGTATCCTATTTTTAATGTAAGACTGATGGCTGAATGAGCAAAGAAGATGTGTAAATACCAATAGCTGTATAAAGGATTTGGTTTGGGTTATTGAAAATAAACATAATCTTTGCATGAATAACATGTGTAAAATAGAACATATCAGACTTAGTCAGGGATTGAAGAAAGAAAGACATGTCTGACACTAAAGGTGCAGTATGTAAGAATTATAGTTTAAAACAATCAAAAATTAACTAAATTATTATCAGAATGTGAAGAAATAAGACTTTTGGCATGATGTCAAAGATGTCTATGATCTGTGTTGCAGAGATATTTAGCATGCTAACCAGCCAGTCCCAGCCTGTAATGTCTTATTATACACTACCTCTTTGTGCTTCGAGTGTGGACCACGAACTACAGCTTGATTTATGCATCTGCACTGAATTGATGACATACCTACCACGGAGCCTCTGCGTAGGTGCATGCCTGACTTGCACCTCGTCAGAAATGTAGCTGCACGTTGCAGCAACCTGGACTGCAATGACTGTGATTGGAAGCATTGCATTTTGCGGCCTCTTCTCTGGTGCTTTGCAGCTGTGCAAATGGGGATTGTGACCTTTAGTGTCCCCAATAAACACACTGCACCGGTCAACTGTTGCAGTCCATCCTGACCGGCTGGTTGCTGATCTTCTTGGAATATACTTCTCCTCTCCTCATCGCTGGGTTGGCTCCAGGTGAGGAAGAGTGGACAGGCTGAATGGCCTAAGGGTGGGGTGCCCCTTCACGAGTAGCCTGGTGGAAAAACGCCAGCCTACAGAAACCAAGATGTTCAAGCTCAGAGTCTATGGAGGGGCAGCCCTCCCTGCAGTCAATCTGCCTACCACACTGCATAGCCCAGAGACACCACTGCTGAATAAGTCGAGGTGTTTAAAGGAGAAAGTACGGCTGGCAAACTTCTCAGGACAGCCAGTAGAGCCTATGTGTGAACTCATGGTTGTATGACATAATTCCAAGGGTTTGATTATCAATCAATCAATCAATCAATCAATCAATCAATCAATCGATCGATCAAAAAGGTAAACAGAAAAAATATAAAGATATCAACATTCAGTTAGGGAATACTATCCAGCAGATAGCAATTCTGTTAAAGTTAAAAATACTAAATTGAATTGAATTGTAAGAAAAGGGAGAATATATGACTATAAGCATATATAACATATATTTTACTGGCAATATGAAATAGTCGTATTACACATGATAAAGGACAACAGAATATACGGTCATTTAGAAAATAGGAAAACATTTCCCTATTAAGCCTCAGATGTGGTGTTGAGAGGTTACTTGTTGATGTAGGCTGCACATTTTGTAGAAAGTATTTAAAACGTGTCACAGATTAAAACAGAAAAGTGGTGAGGCAATATGAACACATTTTGTTGTGTGTCGAAGAAAACTGAGATTGATATAAATAACACATTTAGGCAAAATGAGTAGGCTCCACCATCACAGCTCATAACATATTCGAGGATATGATAATGAGATGAACAGTTCTACAGAAGGCCTCATAAGTTGGATGTTTCGAAGATGAACAGAGTGGATTCCTGAGCAGAGTGTGCTTGTGTTGTACATGTTGCCTAATGTGAGACTTCCTGCTTCTTACTGTACTGTACCGTGCGAGATGCGCGTTGCATTGTGGGGATACAAATACAGCGCAGAAAGGACAGCGGGGAGCACAAAGGAATGAAAACAGCAAGTCGAAAACTTTTAACTTCAGCCTGTTGTGCTGTGAATTCATGTGGGCGCTAATTAGACTGTGAGCTTTGGCGGCTGGCAGGCTGACAACTGCCTGAGAGGCGCAGGGAATGTGAGTGTTCGGAGGGAAGCGGCAGGGCGCACCGCTGTCTCCGACTATCGCTGCTTTTTGTCAGCTGAGCTGTTTGCATCCCGAGGCCCAGCCGTTATCACGGGCCTCGTCCCAGAAGGTAAACTCCCTCCACACAGTCTGTCTCATTGCGGTAACCCCGCCGTGTACGCTTTAACTCGGCTACTTTGTTGTCTGCGCAGTGATAAGGAAACAACCAATGCTAACGTGACTGTTTTGTCGGCTAGCGCTAGCTTGGTAGCTACAACAGTAAGCTAATGTACAGCAGCTGCGTTGATCATCCCGGGTTACCCACGGTCAGACCGGAAATGTGGCTATTTCGGCTTCAAAATAAATATAGTAAATCGAATGGCTCATAATATTTGATGCTTGCTCCAAAAGATTTATGTTGTATAAATTGATAAATGAATAAAGTGGAAAAGAAAATGCAATTATGTGATAGTAAACGAACATTTATGAGCAGGACAGTGCGGGTCAGTTGTTAAGTGTTGACAATACATGATGGGTAAATGTCTTCATGTTTTGTTGGATTCCGGACAGATTTTAGTATGTGAAGTCAATTTAAGCCACCATTCTGATAGTGTATTGTCATGCACTGAAGGATTACAAATGTTAGTTTGAAATAAAACGCCGAGGTTAAACTCATGGCATTATGGACAATCTTTTATTTCGAAATTAAATCGGATGCAGGATCTCGTAGTTGGCTTGACGTATCAAGCTTGACACTGTTAGCTTGTGTTTGCTAAATTGTGATCGTTGTTGTAAACACGTTAGTACAGCATCTGGTCCACCAGACCCTCAGCCCTCACAGACAGCCTCTGTGCCCTGTGAGCACTCCGTGTCTCAGCCCTCTGCAATGTGTGTCAGCTCAGCGCTTGCGGTCTCGGACGTGATGTAAACAGAGTAAAAGTAGAAGATCGAAGGCTACGCCTCCTCTGCCCCATCGCCATCATATATATTCTTGTGGTGAATTTAGTTTTATTATTTAAGTTTATTTTGTTGTTGCTGCAGACTCATGGTTGCATGACTTTAACTATTCAGTTGATTTACAAGGATCTAACAATATTTATAAGTAATATGTGGGCCTGTGATGTCTTCAAATGGCTACCCAAAGAAGAAAACTAAACCAGTGTGGTCCGCCATGAAGTTAAACAGAAGACAATCAACAGTTGCACGTATCATAAACATGATAATTGTATGATTTTCCGTCTATCAGACCCACTGCTGTAGCTTTACAGTGAGGCAAGTGGGATAGTTATTTATTTGAACCAGGACATGGCGTTTAATCTTCTCCCTGACTTAGGCAGCAGACTGAGGATGAATTACCACAATATTAGACGCTAATTTGGAGGAAAAGTTAATGGTTTTTACTTTTTTTTATTTATTTATTAAATTTTTTTACAATATAAAACCACTACAGAATAATTATATTGGTGATACATTATGTCATAAAGCTATTATTTATGCCAGAGGATGTTCTAGAATTGTTTACTAAATGTCAGACCATAAACTTGACATGAATATTCCTTTTTTGTCAGGAACAACTTTAATGGAGATCATGCAGTTGAATTATTCTCCTGCAGCAGATATTTTATCCTTGAGAAAACCTCAAGATGGAATTAAAGTTATTTCTTGTAGCCCTGTTTGCTGGTGCAGACTAGGCACTCTCCTGTTGCACCTCCACAGCCCAGGTCTATAATTCACTTTGCCTTTACTGGGCCAACATAGTCCAATAGTATTTTCCTTTGGGGTGTGTGTGTGTGTGTGTGTGTGTGTGTGTGTGTGTGTGTGTAAAAGGGGAGCGCGCTCTCCCTGCGAGAGCCCCTTTACTTGAGATTTTGTTTGATGGAAAATCTCATGCCTCAGAGAATCCACATGTCTTGCAGACAGCTGCTGAGCATCCTGTAGTGCACTGGCCTCCACATGGGTCTGGCTCGCATCGCTGCGCATCTGCTTTGATTGTTGTTACATAACTTGGCATTTTGTCCTCCGTGCTCCTTACCCTGCTTTCAACCCCTGCCCCCCTACCTTGCCTTCCCCTCACAGAGCACCTAAGTATTTTTCTCTACCTACACCCACTGTCTTCCATTAGGTGCTTGTCTTCTATCATCCAGTCTTTACCATGGGACTGGTGTTTTACAGAGTAACATTTGATATCTCATTTTGTCTTTGAAGTTATTAATTTCCAATAGAGTGGTTCAGGGAGAGTACATCGTGACATCTTTTATTTAACACTTGATTCTTTACTGTGTTTCAGTTATGTAATCATTAGTGACACTGTCATTACTAGATACTAACAATAATGGTGTAAAGAACAAATAGAAACAAAGTGTAGCAAAAATATTTGATAACGTCGATATTCAATTTTTCTTTTCCTACCAGAGATGTACTCCTGAGATAGAGTTTCTGTGGTTAACTTATGCAAACTAAAGTGAAGTGTTTTGTTTTTTCCATCTCTCTGCAGGACGCACTTCCTGTACACGGTCAGACACTGACTCCAACATGGGGGTCAAAACCTTTACTCACAACTCGACATCCCACAGCCAGGAGATGTTGGAGAAGCTGAACGCTTTACGCAACGAGGGCCACTTATGTGATGTCACCATTCGGGTCCAAGACAAGCTCTTCCTGGCCCACAAAGTGGTCCTGGCCTGCTGCAGTGAATTCTTCCGCTCCAAACTGGTGGGCCGGCCAGAGGAGGAGGACAAGTTCGTGTTGGATCTTCATCACGTGACCGTTAGTGGATTCGCTCCTCTGTTGGAATATGCTTACACATCTACGCTGTCCATTAGCACAGAGAATATCATTGACGTCTTGGCAGCTGCAAGTTACATGCAGATGTTTGCTGTGGCTAGCACATGTTCAGAGTTCATGAAGTCCAGTATTCTGTGGAGCCCAGGTAACAACAACAACAACAACAACCTTACGGCAGATAAACCCCATGAAGCACCAGAGAGCGCCTCATCGAACTGTGCCCTGACGCCATTGGATGGCAGCGTGTCACCTGTTTCATCTGACTGCAGTGTGATGGAGAGAAACGTTCCTATCTGCCGCGAATCACGACGGAAACGCAAAAGCTTTGTAACAATGGCATCACCTGAGAGTCCACTTAAATGCACTACACAGATGGTTACCACCTCCCCTCAGATCCCCAACCCATCCCCTTCATTCTCTGACAGCACAGCCCAGCCTGTGGAATCCTCCTTGGCCTTCCCATGGACTTTCCCGTTCGGTATTGACCGGAGGTTTCACTCAGACAAATCAAAGCTACCAGAGAGTCCTCGTTGTTTAGAGCAGGGTACCCCAGGGACCTCAGAGGTGGTTGTTGGCCGGCGGCTCAGTGACTTCCTAACATGTGAGAGCTCCAAGGTGGTGTCATCACCAGTGGCGGCAGAAGAGGAAGATGTGAGAGTGAAGGTGGAGCGTCTTAGTGATGAGGAGGTCCAAGAGGCGTCCTCGCAGCCGGTCAGTGCCTCTCAGAGCTCACTGAGTGACCAGCAGACGGTGCCAGGAAGTGAACAGGTCCAGGAGGAGCTCCTCATCAGTCCACAGTCCTCCTCTATAGGTGGTGCTATTCTCCTATCCTAACTGCTCCACAGTTTTAGAACTGACCTGGATGTGGTTGCATATCTGTTGTGATTAATACTCCTATATTATTAGTTTTTGCTTTAACACAAACCAAGGAAGTCGCATACTGACCCAAATGACCTATGTCAACACACCCTGACTCATTCCTACGAAAAGGAATGGAAAGGAAAGGAAAGGGGCATGCTATTGGCTAACTCCCTCATTCATTTGGAGGTTACAGTAGAAAAATACCTGTGGATTATTGACATCCCCTGTGTGGGAGCCTTGCAGTCTGAGTGTAGAATAACAGTAACTGATTTGTCCTGCTCTTTACTTGGTTTGGAGAAGTGTATACTCATTGCGTTGGATAGTGTTATGTTTGCTAAACTTATTGGTGATTCTTCATCCTCAAATATGTATCTCTTTTCAAAGTGATGCAAACTGCATACAAAAACACATACATTATCAGTGTAAACACTGTGTTGCTTTTCAAAGTATGTTTATTAAAAAAATTTCTTTAGTATCCAAGCTGTATTTTAGAATGATGAACATAATTAAATTTTTATGAATAACACCAGTTAAGATTGGGTAAGTTTCAGACGTTGCTGGTGTGGTTTACGAGCTTCAACTGTTTTGATTTTGTTCCAAGTACAGAGTAAACCGGCATTTGTTAGGTGGAGAGAACTAGCAACACGTGGCTATTTGGCAGGAGTCGGTATGCTGGAAAACTTAGGAACTCTCAAGATTAATATGGTTTGGCTACTTGAATACCTGTTTTTTTTTTTATGTGAAACTTTAAAATAAGAAAAGTAATCTTGAATTGTTGTGAGGAACAAAAATATGTGTCACGTGTCACAAGGACATGGGCTGTAATACTGCTGTCATCATGTTCCTCTTGGTAGTGGCTGAGTCATGTGTAATAGCTAGTGGTGAAATTGGGTATAACCAGTCTTGTCAGGTATTAAGTCTCATATCAGACCAGTTCTAAAATTCTAACATTGGCCCAACCTCAATACTAGGGCAAGATAGTTCTACCCTGCAAAGCAGGCAGATCTTTAGTCTATATTTCCAGGTCTTCAGCAGGTATCATCCACTGGTGAAGATCTGAAATTGCAGAGGACTTACAGTTTCAGTGTCTGTTAGCATGACACCATGCAATTTGCAGCGCCTAATTTGCTAATCTAATGGCCCCAGAACTCAGACAGGGTGCTGTTCCGGTGGGTCAGGTGGAGTGAAAAAGTCAGGGAATACAGAAAAAAAACCCACAGTGCCTGGAGCACACTGGAAAAGTCCTGGGGGCTACAGTAGCAGCTAACAAAACTGACTGTTGTTTCAAACTGAGCTGGAGAATCTTTATTTGATCACATCATACATGTGTATGTACAACATAGTGAAACAGGTACTCTGCATTTAACCCATCCCAAAGGAGCAGTGTGCATGAGGGTTAACCCGTGCCCACTGCTCCAGATCTTACCTTACATGTTTGGATCATGGTGGAAAGCGGAGTACACTTACCAGATTAAATTTACGTCTGACTTCACTGCGTGACATGAGCGCTCCCTCTATCTCTTTGTAAAATCAAATTCAAAATGCCTGCAAAAATAGGTAAAGAAACCATTTACACAGAATAGATAACATTAAGTATGATACAAAATGTATTTGAAAGTGACAAAGCAGGTGTCCCTATCAAATAGGTGCTGGACCCAATCTGGGAGGTCCCAGATCCTGTTCCGACGGGATCGGTAATGAATGAAGCCCTGTATGTAGCCATCAAGCAATATTTGAGACCCTATAGCTTACTTAAAAATAAATAAATTCATATTTTTCTTAAATCAGAAGGATGCAGACTTTTTGTGAAGTTTTGGCATTAGCATTATCTGGCTAGGTACAATTGATAAAATCTGCTAGTGACCCTTCAGCCAAGTCAATTATTGATTTATGGTAATGGTATATCTGCCTCTGTTATTGGAAACTGAATATATGTTGTGCGAGCCATAAAGTGTCACAATCAATTTATTCTACTTGTTATTTGTATTGTTTGTTGTGTCAAAGTTTACACACTTGACCATTAGTTATTGAAGGATTTGGATATGTTGTATTAAAGACACAGTTAAATCACAACAATGTGTTAGTGTTGTACTGTTATGCTAGAGTCTGTGTCCTGACCCAGTTAATACTGTTGCCTGTAAAATGTGCGATCAAACCTGCCTCATTCAACCTTCAGAGCTGCTGCCCCACCTACAAGATTTTTGTTTGTATTGGTCTCTGTGGAAAGTTTTATTGTCTGATGGCCTGAATGCTATTTGAAAGGCTTTTCTGCCCTGCCATAAACAGAAAGAAAATGGAAACACTCGTCATTTTTTCCCAAACTTTGGAATTAAACAGTGAATTGGAATCCAGCAGTATCAATACATAAACATGGGATTAGCCCATAAAGACCTACATTGCATTAGCTTAACCCATCAAAGATGGCATTATCTGGACTTAATTATGGAGTCAGAAGTTCAGGAGACAGTTACCTAATGAGTAATTCTTCTTTTTTCTCTTTTCCAGGGTCGATGGATGAGGGAGTGTCTGAGGGTTTGCCATCAATGCAGAGCACCTCTAACACTGGAGGACATGCCGAAGATGATGAAAGGTATGATTTGTTACAACTTGCAGCGAGGCAAGTTATGAGCAGTAAAGAATATATAGACATAAACCTCACAACTTGGTGTCTGAGCCACACCTGTTAAGATAATAAATGTAGACGTTGTGTTGAAATGTCAAAGACAAGATGCGCTGTTATATCAAGGGTTGTAGAGGCCTCGAGGCACAAATGTGTGATACATTTTACGTGCAGGCTAACATAGCATCTTATTGGAAAACTATGAACGTCAATCTCCAAACAGTCTGACGCATACCACTATCTTCACTGACAAGTCATGTTCTGAAACATCCTTCAACATTTTTTTGATCCGAATTGTTTGACATAATTCATAGTGGGCCATTTTTTCCATGCAAATATTACAAACTATTTTAAAAACAAATTACGTAATTGATACACCAGAGTTGATGTTTTTAAGTATTTATACAGGTGGGTCCAAAAGTCTGAGAACACATTGAACCATAAAATTGTCCGGTAAACACGGAAATAATCAGATAGCTTTAGGATTTAAAAAGTAAGTGAACATGTCAGAAGTCAAATTGTTATTCTAACCAAAGGGGGGAAACAGTTCTATCAGTTCTATTCCAAGTGCCATCAGGCTGACCCAAAGTGAGCACACCATCAGAAGATCAGTACATCAAGCTTAGTACTCTGAAAGGTTCAAAAGTAACTTCATGACAGATAAGACATTTGCTTAATAAACAATGCAAAACTCCAAAACACTTTTCAGGAGGGTAACCAGGACAAACACTTGGGGTGGGCTCATAACTACCAGGATTTCACAGTGAATGATGAAAAAAGTCTATTTACTGATGAATCCCAGTGATGGATTAGTGTCAGTAAAACAAATTGGTGTATGTAAGGAGATGAAAATGAGTCAGCATTTTTTTTTTCTTTTCTTTTCACTAACTTGTGGAGTTCATGTTGCTTGAGTGTGTAAAAAAGGTGACAAACCAAATACTGAGATATTCTGACATTTTTTAAACTATTAAGCTGATATTATCATATGCGATAAAAAAATAGTATTACATTTGAAATAAATGATCTTGTTTAGCGGTCTCAGACTTTTGGAGCCCTCTGTGTGTATATATATGGACACCTTCATTTTTTTTAATGTAAGTAGGAGCACATTCAAGCTTGATTTTCACGTTGATGTTTTCTTTTTTTATGTTTCAGGTTAGAAGGTATTCAGTACCCTTACCACCTTTATATCAGCCCCTCAGCCAGGCCTGGCACCAATGGCCCCGACAGGCCCTTCCAATGTCCGACCTGCGGAGTCAGATTCACGCGCATTCAAAACCTGAAGCAGCATATGCTCATACACTCCGGTACGTGAAATGGGCAAATGAAAACTTCAAATGAAACTGAGCATTATTGATCTGTGGGAAATAAATGTATTCTTTCATAACTTAGAACAGAAATAAGTATTTATTCAACCCCCACTAGGAATTTATCATATTTTATTATATTACAACATTTAATACAACATTTATTTTTCATTAATAGAAACGCATCCAAATGCTTGGTGTGTCAGACAGGTATAATACAAGCTCTGAAAGCAACTGGCTAATAAAGGGATGCTCAAAAGAGCACTACTTAAGCATTGTCAGACTTGTTTAGAACAAAGAGTCTGAATTGATTCCAGACATTCTTTTTCCTTTAAAAATCTAGAAAAGAAGTTACAGAGAAATGACACTGATGTAAAAGGGTTTATAACTACATAAATCAACTCAGTGTCCCAGAGATGAACTACAGTCACGCTCTGTTGTCTGTAGAGTCACCTGCTCCATGTCTGCCTTTTTATTGAGCCAACAGTCATCAAATTGATAAGTCGCTGTGTTAAAGGAAAAGTTCACCCAAAAATTAAAAAAGTGTAGTCCCAATCTACTTCAGTAGTATAGAGGAATTTTTTTTCTGTGAAACTGCAGAAAAGTTTTGTCAACTACTCAACTTCACCTGTCTTTCCATCGATATTGAGGTGAGTAAATAATTACGCAAATTTCATTTTTGGGTGAGCTTTCCTTTAAGTCTAAAGGATGGATCCCATCTGATTTCACACACACAGCTGCTTCTGCTTTAACAACACTCTGTGTTTTGTTCTAAAGTTTCTTCAATCAGACGTGTAAGTATCTTCATCATTTTCTCTATAAATTCTGGACTCACAGCTTGATGACTGAAGGCCAACATGTATTATGGTCAGTTGATACTACTAGATAGAGAAATATCTGGCACTTCTACAATAGATGCCACTAGGTACTGTGAAGTATGGAGTGAAGAAAGGCTAAGAAGTGACAACAAACTGTTGATCTTTTAGACAAAATATTTCGACTGTAAAACTGAATTGTTACTGAATTCCAAGTATTTTCACGTGTAAAAAGACATTTAGGAACACAGGAATAACATTATACCAACAATGAATAAAATGGCACATAAGGGCAAAGTACAGAGTTTAGAAGTATATATGTAAAAGGCTTTGAATTTATATTCTTTCTAACCCAGGATTTTTGCCAGGCTTCAAAACTACTTATGGGATTGTTTTACAGCCTCACTTAACTTCTGATGTCACTAAACATTAAAATGCAAGACTAAATCCAACAATGTTGTAATATGCGTGAAGAATGCCAACATGGTAATGGCACAATTTCCACATGATCTAAAAATAAGCGAGAACGGAACATCAGAAACATCTCTCAACAGGCTCGCTTTCAAACTTTCCTCTGAATTTCCTAATGTATAATATACACAGCCTCTAAATGGTTTTCACTCCTGTCAAGATTTTTTTCACCCTTTTGACATTTTAAAAGCATTGACTGAGTGAACTTGATTTAGCTTTTCTACAAATTGATTGAATACATCAAACAACCTGTAACCTGGTATAGAATCTGCAACCACTTTTTTTCTTAGGCTTGGCTGTTTGCCTAGTAGACTCAGTAACTCCACAAGAAAGGTCAAGATGGATAGGTAATTAGAAGGATATAAAGTTAACTCAGCCTACACCTTTTTTAATATGCACATTCCCTTTAAATGTGAATGAAAATGTTCCATAACAGAAGAGAATAGGACATTTTAACTCTCCTGCGTATGATGATTGGATGAGTTCAGACTCTGTTGAACTTCAGAGAAACTTTGCAGGTTTAGATGAATCAACAAACTAAAGCATGAGTCAGTGTGATTGACTTAACATGACTTTGATTAGCTGATGCAACACTATAGTTAGGGATGTAAAAGAACCTGAACACAAAATTAACGTTTTTGGTATGTGCCTCAGTTTAGAGTATTTTTTCAGTAAAGCAAGGAAAACAAAAACATGTAGAAAAATGAATTGCAGTCAGTTATTTTGAAATATGTAAGCTCTCAACAACTGGTTGTGTATCTGCACCGCTCAAACTTTTTTGGGCTGTATGGGTCACAGGGCTTACCGAACCAATGGAGTCACAAACCAGACCAAGTGACTGCACCCAACGGTTCAGGGTGAATACGTGTACCATTACACCACTAACTGAGAGCATACATAACATGTATTATATCTGTCTAAATAAAAAAATTTTATGTAGAAGCTTAGGTGAATCCCTCATTAAATTTGTGTTTGCAGGTTGGTATATTCAGAAAACTAGAAATATTACCAGGCAGATTTAGACTTATTCACATTTAGCTAAATGACCACCTACAATACGTGTTTTGTTACTGGTCTACTCATTTGACTTTAAGTTTACATTTTGGAACTGGATTCAAAGATGAACTGGAATCTATCAAAACTGTACACAAGGAGTTGTTTATTGTTCCGGGGGATTCTGGGAAACTGATTTGGAAGGCAGGGAAGGGTAACGTTGTTGTAAGATTTAGTCACTTATCCTCCTTTCACATCACCTCACCTCACCTCACCTCATCTCATCATGGATACTGTTACTTTTGTGATCCTAATGTGATGTTAAGCTGGACTGTCCTTTTCCTCTTCCCCAGGCATTAAGCCTTTCCAGTGTGACCGCTGTGGGAAAAAGTTCACACGGGCCTACTCCCTAAAGATGCATCGGCTGAAGCACGAAGGTAAACGCTGTTTCCGGTGCCAGATTTGTAGCGCCACATTCACGTCCTTCGGTGAATATAAGCACCACATGAGGGTCTCCCGACACATAATCCGCAAGCCACGGATTTACGAGTGCAAAACGTGCGGGGCCATGTTCACCAACTCTGGCAATTTAATTGTACACCTGAGGAGTCTGAACCATGAGGCATCCGAACTAGCAAACTACTTCCAGAGCAGGTGAGGAGTTCGGGGGCACTGACCCCATCATTTACTCAGATCTCACCTGGATCAGAAAATAACTTCAGTTTAGATTCTAATACCTGAGGTTCATTTGATCGTTTTTACCTTTTGTGACTTTGGTTGTGTAGAATTGTTTTCAAGATGATTGCAATTGATTTTAATCCCCAGATCAAGTGTACCTGAAGTATTTGACTGTATTTATTGGGGAGTTTTAATTTCACTTACTTAAAGAATAGTTTGACAATTTTGGGAAACATGCTCATTTACTTTCTTCCCAGGAGTTACATGAGAAGATTGAGACCATTCAGTTTATCCTCTGAATATGTAGATGGAGCCTGCTGCTGGTTTGTTCATTCTAGCATTAAGACTGGTATTGGAGAAAAAAGCTAGCCAGGCTTTGTCCAAAGGTAACAAAATCTGCCTACTTGCACCTCTGAAGTTCACAAATTAACACGTTATATTTTGGTTGTTAAATATGTACAGAAATGGCAGTGTAAAAACAATAATTTGCTTTTTTTTTATGGGGGCTTGGGACTATTTTTGAGCTGAGCTCAAGATAAGCTAAGCTAACTGACTGCTGACTGTAGCTTCATATTTCCCTTAGGACCCTGACACACCAGTCTGTCTATCGGTTGGCAGGCTATGTCAGGCTATTGTTGAATGTCCTTGGCCCCAGTTCTTGCAGTTTGTCCCACACCGTTGGCATTAGTCAGCCCTTGTCAGCAGTGTTTCAGCTGACTGAGCACAATCAATGGTAGAGCCCTTGGGCAAGGGAAAAATTACTCTGATTGGGTATTCTGCTAAGGGAATCAGTGCACAGCAAAAAACAAAAATTGGTAAGGATCTCGTTCCTGTCGCGTAGTATCCATGATTTCACCCATTTAGTGCTGGTTCTCCTTTTTTTCCACCTCCGTCTCTTCATTAGTGCCATTTGCAACTTCATATCGGACGTGTTCTTGATTGGAAGTGGCTATATTAGCGGTAGAGTGGAGTGACAATGATGCACTTTATCATCACAATGGTTTATATATTCACAGTCTTGAGTCTTCCTGTTTTCTTTTTTAATGAGGAATGCAGACTACTGCCACCTAGTGGTATGGAGACGTATTTCCTCTCACGTAGAAGCAGTAATGGAAGAGCTAGTCGGCTGTAGTTTTTGGTGTGTTGAAATGCAGCGTTTTGGCTGAGCTATAGCAATCTTCTCATTGTACTCTTAGGAAGAGAGCATATTTCCCAAAATATTGTTCTACTCCTTTAACAATCATCATGAAGAGCAGATGGGGAAATACCTCAGGTCCATGTAGTCTCTGTTTACTGACACAGTTCCATGAGATGTGAGGATGAGATGGGTTATCACAAAATGAGTTAAGTTTTCTGACAACATTGGAGCCCAGCTGTACAGTGTTATAAACCCCTTTGATAACGTCAATGTTCTTTCAGTCACTCTGTTTATACTCTTCACTTTGCAACATGAGAGAAACAATTGCACCTTGAAAACTTAAGTAAATATGCTCCTATAATAGCTGCAAATCTCAACTTAAATAATTTTGTCATCTGTTTGTTTCTATTTGAATGGATTGTCCTTACCCAAACAGAGTGGGTTGTTTGTTTTTATCAGCAGTTCAGCCCACAAAGCCTCATGAAAGACAGAACACAGTGTCTTTGTAAAGTCGAGGAGTGTTTTTATTTCCTAGACTTTTCCACTTCTTAATCAACTCAAGCCCTCACAGGTCGGCAGGACTCAAACGGGCCATTGACTCCTCGAAGGTTTTATAGTAGAAGGTCTACGTCTGAGATCATAACAGTGTGGAAAATTCTCTGGCAATCCAGTCAGACTCTTAACTCTCATCCTCAGTCTTCACATAAAAAGATATGTTAACTACCCTATATATTTTTTCTAAGTTGCTGATTTTGCAGACAGGTTTGTCAGATTCAACTGTCATCTGTGCCACAGAGGACTGTTACATTCCACCTTAACTATTTATTCTGGATACTGAGCTCTAATTTCCACTGTTTGATAGTGTGTATTTGTTAAGATGCAGGACTGGGAACTCTTAATTTAGCTCACAATCAAGGTCACACTGTGCACTCACACATTTTATAGGGCCTGTGTCATAGGAATCCAAATGTAATTGTTTGGGATATTCTTACATGAAGACCAAGTGGAAATAGCTAGACTGGGAATATGAGGGTGTATGATCAAATTTCATAAAATAGTTTAGAAAACTGTCATCTTGGTGTTGTAGTTTTTGTATATCGGTGTAAATATTTCTAATTGGGCATTATTTGGAGCCGTTATATTGACACATCTTGTCACTAACAATGGAAATATCCACCCCAACACACTAATAACACTTGAGCCATCTCAAAAATTTGATATCAATGTAGTTAGATTTCTGAAGGAAGGTAAGGAAAGAATGGCAGCATTTTTTGCGACCAAAATTGATCAGTGACTAAAATAAAAAATCTGTCAAGGACAATGCATAGACACAAATACAGTAGTACCTCCATACAGCAGAATACAATGCTGCCACAAGACACATTTCGTTTTTCAGTTTTGATCAGTGAGATGTGTAATCCACTTCTGAAGAACCAGACTTAGAAAGCTGTTTGCATCCCCAGATGCCTACCTTTGAGTAAATTAGACTATGGATGAAAATTTTAAACAATAATTCACAAAACTCCAAGTGCTTACTGCTTATTAGGATTGCCGCTGATTATGTTCACAATGTATCATTTGGTCTACAAAATATCCCAAATAAAGCCTTTAAAGTTCTTGTTACATCTGACCAACAGTCCAAAACACAGATATTCAGTAGTCCGATCATTTAGGACAAGGATTAGCAGTGAATTCTCACAATTGAGAAGCTGGAACAAGAGTATGTTTGAGTATTTAAGCTACACAATGTCAAATACAGTTAATATCACAGTAATTGCAGTAAGTTTTTTGTTGATTGGTTTAGCAGTGAATATAACAATCATTTCCAGTTGTCCAATTTAATGTTTCAATCAATCATTACTGTTGACATTGTTATTAAATTTATCTCCACATGTAGCATATTTTATTTGGAACAAAGTCTCAGTTCAGTTTGAACAGGTTTTGGTAAAAGTAATGAATGTTTCAAAACCTAGTGCTAAATTAACTTGTTCCTGTCCATCTATAAAATGTCATGGCCCTCACTTCATTGGTTTTTGAGGAAATTATTCCACTGTCTGCTCATTAGGTTAATCAGTGCTTCTAATGTATGAAAGCTTATTTCTCAAACCTCATGATACAACATGAAACTCAGCACATTGTTCTTAACCTGAAGCATGGATATTTTTGGAATGGCTGATTTAACATCTTTTTAAATTGTCAGGATGTACAGTTTAAAAGTTTGTGACACCGTGGCAAATAAAGGATCATTGAACTCTTGACATTCTCTTGGTCTTTGCAGTGATTTCCTCGTGCCCGACTACCTGAGCCAGGTACAGGAGGAGGAGGAGGCGCTGGGAGTCCAGTATGAGCTAGAGGAGTCCCAACATCACCCTGTCTACCCGGGCAGCACCTCCACCTCCACCACAACCGCGGCCTCATCCACCTCCTCAGTCCAGATGCCCGTCATCTCCCAGGTCTCCTCCTCCACCCAGAATTGCGAGAATTCCTCCGGCTTCCTTTCACCCGAGCCCCTGGATCCCCTGGAAGCCTCAGCCTCCCTCAAGATGGATGCTGATGAGACAGCGGTCGTGACAGAGGAGACCAAGATGGACAACAGTGTAGGAGGCAGTTCCCCAGAGGTGCTCGAAGAAGAGCAGCAGCAGCAGCAGCAGCATACCCAGGGCAAGGAGCTGGCTTCTATTACCATAGAGTGATTCAAGCCTTCTACTTGCTCACCATGTCTTATTTTGCAGTCATGTCATATGGGAATATGTGTTGGAACGCCTTGGCGGCTAAAGGGGACAACTTGGACATGGGCACATGATGAAACCTCATCATGTGAAGCCATCAAGACGCAGGGATTGAAGTTTTCTGAAGACTTCAGTTGCCTTGATGATGTTTTTCCACAAGCAACACGGATGCACTTATGTGAGTTCATGTTTTACACCAAACAAATCCAGCAAAGTAAATTTTATTTGTGTTCTCTGCAGTGGTGGTACAATTTTCCTGAACTTGACTCAGTAGCAGTTAGCTCAGAGCAGTTACAGTTGGGGCTTTTTCACTGGCGCTTTGCAGCACCAAGTCAATCCGTGCCGCGCTGATTTGCCTTTCCATTACCGGTTTAACTGCACCGAGTTGTGCCGCCGAGCCTTGCTCGAGATGAACCTTCTTCAGGTTGGGGCTAAAGCGAGCTGCAGTGACAGCTTGCTACTGTGGCCAACCTGTGACTCATCCCATGTTTACGTAGGAAACCTGAGAGAAAGATGTTTTTAACTGAGTTTCTTTAGTTTCTTCTTGGTGTCCCTGACCATACTTTCAGATATCAGATGCATTTCACTGTTTCATCGTGTTTGCTTTCAGCTTTACGAAAGTTGAGTTACCGCTAGAGAAAAACCAACATTTCCTGATTTTTGCTGCTTCATAATGAAAGCATTTTATTAACTAGTGGAGGGACTAACTAATGGGGTACTTCAAGGGTGAAGGATTATTATACTGGGATGAGTGTGTTCCGGCGCTTCTTTGACTTCCAATCAATTCACTTTCACCATCAGTTAAAGACGCACCCTCAAGCGGCAGCCTCGTTGTAATGGCAATGCAAACCCTGCCGCACCGGGCTGATGTGCCCAGTCAAAGCAAGTCAGGCTGAGCCAGCACATGCTAATGGAAAAGCCCCACTTGTTGGTGACATAAGATGTCAGAAGGTCATACAATCTGTGTTCAGCCCACCACCACACCTGAATTTCAAAGTAGTATATATCGAGTGAACAGTAATTAAGAGCAGCAATCTTTAAGAAGGTTGTTTTTTCCCATATGACGTGAATGCAGCACAAGCTAAAGTCATTTCTGTCTTAGCCTATTTGAGGTTTGTTTCGTACAAGCCTTGCCCTACTTTTGGAAAGTGCCTGAGAGTTCCCATTTTAACAAAGCAGCGTGTAGAAGAAGAAGAGGTCTTGACTTTGCCAACAGTGACAAATCAAGTGTTTGCAAACTGAGCTAAATAAAAACATATTGTATTTCATTTGTAGTGATAATGCTAGTTTGTATGGGCTGAGACTGTGTTATTCCTTCAGTGCCGTCGCTATAGGCAAACTGTTAAATGTCAATATTATCTATATTGCAATAGCTTGTACTGTAGTTTTACTATTTGAATGCTGTGTATGTTGGGTGTTGTGAAGTATGATATGTCAGGTGTGTATGTGCATTTCTTTTTAAATCTATAAACTCAGAACATTTCATTTTTAAATGTTTAAAACTTGAAATTATATTGACAGAGTATTCCCATAAGATGTTTGTGCAGTATATACAATTTCTGACCTATTAGAACTTATTTTTTTATTTTTTATGAACACTGTTGTTAAATCAAACATCACATCTCCAAAAACCTAAACTCTAAGAGTTTAGGGAAATTTGGATCAGCACTGATGCATCTTTTGTTTTAAAAACCTAACCAAATAGATGACTAAATAAGACTGACATTTATGTAAAACAAACAAGCAAACAAAAAAAAAAAAATGTTTTTAATTCGGGCTTCAAAGTTTTATCATGACTGCAGTGTTATATTCCCAAACGGACTCTACGACATGGTAATGTAGCATTAACCCGTGTTATAAATATCGATATCTGACATGGGATTCAAGTTTCGATCATCCTGAATTACCAACAGGTACACTGCTGATGTTCTACGATGTTGCATGACTGTTGAAGTGATGTTTCATTTCGGTACAACACGATTGTCTTTTATAATCTTTGTGTGACTTTATGGTTGACAAACTGAGAATTATGTTATCCCAAAAGTGTGGATAAACCACCAGCTTTGTTAGATTTTTCTTTATCTAATGTCATAAAGGGAAAAACTACATCGTGAAGACTTCCCTGACTGAATTGTAAGAAAATAATGTACGTCTGCAACCAGGAAAGCAGGAAGTAGTTAATGCAAAGATTCTGATGCTATCTGTGATGGCCAGTTCTCAGTCAGAACCAGGCTGTTGTTGGGTGTTATGTGGTAATATTGCTTTAGAAGCAGTATGAACATGCTAATGTGTGAATGCAAATACTGTGAGTGAAATCATTATAAATGATAACTTCAATATATAGGCGAGAGCTTACCCTTCATCTTAAACTGATAACAGTTTGGCAGTTGATGTTACTTGTTTCTTTTTGAATGTTGATTTTGGGTCTAACCTTCAGCTCCTGTTACCTGTGTTGTGCCAAGATGGTTGTAATTGTGTCCTTGGACATTGTTGTGCCTGTATTTTGAGAAGATAATGATACCCATGGTGATAATCCATGAGTTGAATGCTACTGACTGTGACTTGTTCAGTGAAATCTTTGTATGTATTTTCTGTTGCCCCCTGAAAGCAGTACAAACAGCCGACATTTAGGATGATCACAGCAGGATGGAAGACCTCACACGCAGAGTTGATTGTAAATGTAAAGATGAATATTGCTGTGATGAGGGCATCAATATCACCCTGTCCTGATCTATGAAATTCACTGAGGGCTGTCTTAAAAAGTCAGCGTGTGCCATCCTATCAGTCACTTTTTCAAAGTTGTGCCATCTGCCCTTTTATCTGGGTACAAATCATGCTTTTTCCTACAGGACCAAATGTTCTCTATCTCATTTGGGATTTGCCATGGCAATCAGTAATTGCACATAATAAAAGAAAGAGATAATCATTCAAAGTGGTCCATGGTATTTAGCAAAGGGGTCCTGCTGTTTTGCCCCTTAAAACACTGTATGATGTTGTGCATTTAAGAGGCTAGCCTTAGTAAATGGACCTATTAACTCTAGTTGCACAATATCAAAATTTTAAAAGTTTTCTATTCTCCATTTGTATGTTACGCTTTTCATCTGTTTTTCTTCAGTGTCTGTACTCAAACAACTTTTTTATAATGAAATGCTGCTGTTTGTTGAAACGCAAAGTGCCCAAAATATTTTTGTGAACCAATGGTGTGCAATAAATGGACAGGTGTTGTTTTTGAAAGTTTTAATTTTGTCTTTGGAATGGTGAATTCTATGGAAAAAAAAAAAAGAATGTATAATTTTGTTTATTCAAATGTGATTGAAGGTGAATCAAATAGGCAAGGACCCCATTTGATCTGTGAAACAAAGAACAAAGCTTTGATTTCAGACGACCGGTTCTATTCAGCTCCTTTCTGTTTGTTTCTGAAGTTGCATGTTCATATCGTTCTGTGAAGTGGAGAGCATGTCTTCAGTTGCCGATGCGTTCTGTCAAGGCCTTATTTGTCAATTACTCTTCATCCAGCATAGCTTTGATCTGTTGTTCAGCATGCCCTCTACTTTTCTGTACGTTTTCCCTTTTCTGTGCAATGTTTTCGAAGTATCTTGATTATATACAGGACATGCCTTTTCAATGTACACTTGATGTTGTATATGTTTTCCAGTCCTTTATTTAAAATTAGGAAAATAGAAGAAAAAAACCTGGTAGCTCTTCATAATGGCATATATATTTTTGGTGACTTTTGTATTATGGTTGCTGTTTCATGGCATCTTTGGATATTCTTGTTAAATGTGAATAGAACAGCTTAGTTTGGGAGTGTGGGGGGCCTTGGTAGTCTTCACTTTGTGACTGTCTGCAGTGTGTGTGTGTATGTATATATATAAATATACAGTATATACACTCATACTATGTTGCATATTCTTTATACTGTAGGCTACTTGATTACAACCTGCTTTGAGACAGATGTTGTATTTTGTGTCTTTGATACTGTATTTAAACTGTAGTTTGGAGAAACTGTACAAAAACATCCCAGATAGTAATGCAACCTGCACATTGTATAGGGAGAACTGACGTTTGTGGTGTTGAGTGTTTTAACTGGATCATATTCCACAGTTCGCTGTTTAAAAACTGACAAGACCACTCTGTATTTTAGAGTTCATGGTTGTTCTGAATCTTTGCTAGTGTTCTGGCTTTGCAGTCCTGTTATTAAAAAAAGAGTTGTTTTTGTAAAAGTATGAAATGTAAATAAAAAAGAAAAAATCTAAGTCAGACTAAGACTAAAACATGTCTGAAGTTGTTTTTATCACTGTAATATATCTGAGTTTACCTGAGGATCATGGAACACAATCCTCTCTGTGATATATGACCTCTTTAATATACCAGATCATCACAAAGCAAAGGCTGTGATTTTAACAGATAAAAAAGAACTTCATTGACTTATCATTGCACCTCTATAATATAAGGAGTCATGATGGACAGTTCAAAAGGATCAAAATTGATGCAGCCGAACCAGAGATATGTCTTTTTTTATTCCACACATTCCTTGTCAAAACCCGGTGCCCACATCACCCAAAATACAACCTGACTGCTGAAAGTTTGGTCAGAAACTATGAGTTTGTTACACTAACACAGCCTCGAGCTTCTAGCCTTGAGCAGAGATGAGGACCAGGCAGCAGAGATCTGATAAGCTCACTTGTGTGGAACTCCTCAGCCCCGGATTCGTCACATTTTCAGATTTGTAGTTTTCAGACTCAACCGACACTGACTCCAATGACATCACCCAGGGTTGTTTATTGAGTTCACACAGCTTCCTCTGGAGCCACAAAAAGCTTCATGCTTTTTTGTTCACATGCGCAGTACTACTCCCCAACACCTGCAATCACACTGTCCTCTGCATTGATTGATTTATTAAAAAAAGGTTGAGGGTCAAGTCACAATAGACCTTCTCAAGACATACCAGGGGTGTTATTCTTCCGGATAAATCTGGAAATCCGGCTTTTTTGACCTGAAAATGAGTCTTTTTTTTGAGACATAATTCTAAAACACTCCCCTGACATGGTTAGAAAATGCTGCCTCCAGAGCCAGCTGAACAACGAGAAAATGTAATAGCATGATCAGAATAGCCTGACCTGACAAGACAACGCAGAAAATAAATAGGGCCCGAACAGGTCGCGACCTGCGAGGTCCCTATTGTTTTTGAATGACGATTTTTTTGGTCCAAATGATTGTATTTTCACTGCCTGAACATGCCCCAAAACTCACCAAACCTGGAATGTACGTCACACCTGCCGAAAAATTTCATAATCTATGGTCGTCCTCGATTTTCCACCACTAGATGGCGCTATAATCAAGGAAAGTGTGTTTCAGTTTAACTCACATAGTTTGTCGCACATTCCAAATGGTACTCAAGTTTAGTGCTGGGCGGTATGACGGAAAATGTATATCACGGTATTTTTCAAAATTCCTACGGTTTCACGGTATATCACGGTATTTTTTTTCATGCATAATCAGGTGTTCACAGCCTTTTTCTACTGGTTGAGAGAGGAATTACTAGCCCCTTTTAGATAGAAAAGGCAGCACATTTGCTGCAAGGTAAAGGCAGCACTCTGTCTATCTTTAAGGGAGGTGTAATTTTCCTCTCTCAACCAGTTTCTCATTCCTTCTTTCCCAAAAAGCTGCCACTGGGGTCGGCGTAAACATGTGACGTGACGTGAAGCACGAAGTTCGGTGTGAACAGTGACGTACAACATATGTATCGGTAGAAATGTGGCGACACTTAATATATTTATTTAATTATAGATCCGTGGCCCATATTCTCGCCTTCTCAGTCAAACACACGCCGATGTTAAACCCCCGCTAGTAATGGAAGCGTGCGGCCCAGCGCACCACCCCCTCCGTTAGCTGCCTCAAGCAACAGACAGCTAACAGCAAGCAGGTGGAATTTGTCTTCAAAATAAGAGCTTTACATTGCACCCCATTGGAGTTTAGAACTGGGTTCTTAGCGGGGGGCTTTTAATTTGAAAGTAGCGACCGTTCCTAGCTTGCCGCTACACAAGTAGCGGACACAACCAAACAGTTACAGAGACGAGGAGACGCTGCATCTCCCGCATCTCAGCGGCTTTCCAGTTGCTCATCTTGACGTCTGCGGGTGAAGTCATGATCTGCAAAGTCTATCCTATCCATCTTCACCATAACACAACACCAGAGCACTACTGTTTACCCTCGCAGTCGCACCATACCTGTTTGGCAGCGCAACATTGAAAATGGTCTGGCCTGAAACAGTGTCGCGCGGCGCAGCATGGTGTTAGGAACGTTTTGTATTCAAATACAACGGTATGGCGGTATATTAAAAATTCATATCATAACGAAAATATACACCGGTATTCGGTGTGAACCGGTATACCGCCCAGCACTACTCAAGTTATTAAATAACAACTTCCTGTCCATTTTGCTCAAAACACAAAGTGTTGCATATCTCCACATTGGTCTGTCCGAATGACATGAAACCCATGTGACTACTTCCCCATGAGCCACTAAGGCTCATCGGGCTTGACCGATTTGCAACAAACAAGCTTTCACCTTCGTCACACCTGGTGGCGCAGTCCATTTTGATGCTTTGCCATAAAACCATCAACTCATTATAACTTCCTCATACAATTTGCCATTTACTCCAAATTGCTCAAACATGTAGAGGGTCTTGCCCGGAATACGTCTACGCGGCACAACCCGACGGCAGCATGCCCCGACGCACATGGACTACAAGGACCAGTTCATCGCTGCTTGCAGCTTTATTTAAAATTTAGGGTTGGCTAATGGTTTGGTTGAGATTATTAGATTTTTTCATGCAGTAATGTGATGTACATGACAACAAGACGCGAAGTAAGCAAGACAGAAAAAGAAAGTAAACCGTGCCCAACAATCTAGGGAAAACCAGAGACAGCTGTAACACTTATTGCAATTTTTAGCAATACATCAAAACCCATTTACACTGGAATAACCAATTTGTTATATTATAAACTTCAATCTGTCAGCTGCTGAACTAATTTATTAAAATGGTTTTATGAAATATGTACAGGTTGCAAAATTGATTTTAATACACTCTACGGTTGTAACACATGTCAGGGACGGTTGTAATTAAAATATACATAATGAATCAATCATATAGTCAAAATGGAAAATATTTAGCAGTCATGTTATTGTGACGATTAATTTCATGTTTTTAGGTAATGATTACCTTTTTTTAATACTACATGACAAAAAAGAGGTGACGGCGTCAAATTATAATGCAAGAAAATGATTTAATGGTAAGAGCACCTCAAAATTTTTTAAACATGAACTCAAACATTCTCAACAACAGAGAGAGAGGGGGTGGGGGGCTTGGTAGGCCTAGTCCGAGTCACAGTTGTGGCAAGTGTTAAAATCCCTTCCATCTGTGCAGTCCTTGTGTGCCCAGTCTTTACAGGACCAGCATTGGAGCCAGACCTCCCTTGGCCTGGAGAGGCTCTCCAAGTACACAATGCAGAATTCATTTTCATCATCAGATGAGTCCTGAATTTTCTGCTTCTTGGGTTTGGGTTTTTTTTGTTGCCGGAATTCATGTTTCTTTTAGCTGCAGAGCTGCTATTCTCAGCCTCCAGTTGTTTTTCACGGGAGTATCTGTAAGGATAGCGGTTTCCCTTCTTTTCCTGCCCTTTATGTCGTCTGCCTTCTTGGGCCAGCTTTTGGGTGTGGATGGATGGACATGGGTGAAAAAGTTGTATCCATAGCAGAGGATGAGGCTCAGGCTTGGACACCACACATGGTGTGACAGGGGATGATGCTTTAAGTGGCATGGAAGATGCCACCGTTGCCACATTGGGTGATGGAGTTGTAGAGGAAGATGGAACCCCTGGTGTCACTGCTGGCAGCGGGCGGTCTGTGACTAGGGATGTTGCAAAGTCACCGTCACTAAAAATATTCCTATTTAAAGTCCAAATTTCCAGTGCATGCAAACCCTGCCTGAATATTTGCCGGTGATGCAGCATGGTGAAGGGCACACTTCACAATGCCTGGCAGATCATAAATGGTCACTGTGGCTGCTGGATGAGCTTTCATCCAGCTGTCACAGCAGTTGTATACCAGCCTCTTCAGTGACCTATATACACTGCCATCCAAGGGCTGCAGCTTCTAGGAACAGTGTGGGGGGAATGAGTTGAGGACGATGCCTTGGCTACTGCAAAAATCAATCCCCTCCACAGAAAGGTGGAAGGTATGGTTGTCCAGAATTAGAAAAATATTATTTATTAATATTAATATTATTTTATTTAGTGCTTTTGTTCTGTAATGCTTTTATTTTGTAAGGCTGCGAGCCTCTGGAAGGTGTTTCTGAGAGAGATATA
>CAEMYA010000041.1:2245547-2269514 GCA_903131615.1 Diplodus sargus
CTTTGCCAAATCATAGGCAAACTTCCGGACCTTAATTATATAAATTTTTTATTAGCTTAATACACAACAAATGTACATAGTATAGCCTACTCTAGCTTAATTCATATCTACCCTACCTCTTGTGGGCTCAACCCATAATACAAAGCAGCTGCCTGCTTCAGGTAGTCTCTTAAGAGGAGCTCCTGCTCTAGTGAGAAAACCTTTTCGGAGTCCAGTATCCAACTCTGGGAAGTGTGTTGATCCCTTGCTCCTCTTCATGTGGAATCAGTGCAGGGGCACACGGCAAATGCCATATGATTTGGCCACTCCCCTGACTGACTGATTTCATCGGAAGCCCTTTCCAGCACAGACCCTGTCTGTCTTCCTCTTTCTGATATTGGGCATGCTGTAAGCAATCACGTTTCCACTGACTATCTTTATATAAAAAAATGATAATTACCACAAAATGTGATTTGATGACATTTAACATTTAATTTGCAATGCAGAGTGCACATTTTACTTTTAATTTGCACATTAAAGGGACACTATGCAGTTTGTTTGTTTTTTTAAGCTTAATTTACCTTAAAGCTAGGATGTACAATCCTGGAGAGCGAGCAAGAGAGATAGCAAGATTTGAAAGTGGCACCTCCTCAAAGTTCCACCCCCCCTCCCTATCCCGTCAGTGCTCCGTCCAAAGCCACTTCCCCACAAACCTGAACGCGCATCTAGCAGTGGGACTCAGCAGGGAGAAGGAGATGCCGGAGCATGACGCAGCAACTCAGCTGGATTTAGCACAGAGCAGACAGGAAGTCAAGCGCTGAAATAACAAACTACAACTGGTTACTTTTCATAATAAAACACTCCGTGTTGACACCAGCACACATCGTGAGGCCAGCTGTCTACCGTACTGCGCCGTTGCGGACTCAAACCGCAACTGGTGGGGATTGCTAGACGGCGGAGCTTAACCGGATCGGAGCCGCAACTAGGGATGCCACGATTAGTCGACTAGTCACGATTATGTCGACTATTAAAATCGTCAATGACTAATTTAATAGTCGACGCGTCGTTTTTTTAATTTATTTTTTAAAAAACTTTTTCTCTTGAAACTGCTGCGGCACCTTCCACGGTAATGGCTGCAGCCTTCCCGTAGGCTGCAGGTCCAACTCCGCCCACAAGGCCATTTTAGGATCAGTGTGC
This sequence comes from Diplodus sargus, assembly GCA_903131615.1. Classification (NCBI taxonomy): domain Eukaryota; kingdom Metazoa; phylum Chordata; class Actinopteri; order Spariformes; family Sparidae; genus Diplodus; species Diplodus sargus. The sequence goes on from CAEMYA010000041.1 coordinate 2,246,724, forward strand.
CGGCCGTCTCTGAGCAACACAGAATCCAACTTCCTTTCTAACTTTTCTCCAAGCTTTTTCCTGCTTCGTCCAAGTCTCTGTGTATCTGTTTCTGTCGTGGAGCTCCGGTCTCTGTATGCGTATGGAGTGTGGTAGTATAGTACGGAGCTAACGAGCTCCGGGGCCCGAGCACAGAGCCCCAGTTAGCACAGCACTAGAGCAGCTAGCTTTTCTCGCTTGTTGTGTCGCTCAGAGCCGGGGCTGCAGCGCCGACAGCAGCGCTCCAGTCCGTTCCCTGAGCGGTGTACCGCCGTTGTACATGCATCCAGAGACCGGACAATAAAGGAGAGTGCTTGGAGAAAAGTCAGAGAGCAAGTTGGACTACCTGCTAAGTTATGAAAATATGTGTCTGTTACTTGATAACAGCGGTCTGCTGTCTGCTGTACCACAGTAGCACAATCACAGCTGACTTTCCCGCACACTGGCTCGTTGAGTTGACTCGCTTCAACTTAAAGGAGTCATTGTAGGAATAGTGATATTATTCACATGAACTGAGTTCATAGGGGAGACAGTGAGTGTAATTACATTCATGTGTCCTACATTTACATAACTCTGCCTCATATAGAATCATACAGAATGTGGTATTTACATATATTGCATCTTTTAATATAGCCTACATTGGTTTTACGTTACAAACAGGAATTGTAAACCATATTCACAGTATAAACTACTACATACGTTTGATGCCAGAGTATTTATTTTTGTGTTGTTTAGGCCAGTGCCTTATCCTTATTTTACTCAGCTGTTTGCACTTTATGCTACACAGTTAAAGAATTGTTTGTTGCTACAAGCTGTATATTTCATTTAAGGTTTAATGAACTATCATCTTAATTGTCTTTATTTTTAGTTAGCACATACCTTAAACACTTCAAGCTGAAAGCTAATGATGGTTATATAAGAGCAGCTGCATGCTGGTGCGATAAGCTGTATGTTTTACATTCAGTTTATGTACGATCCGATTAGTCGACTAATCGAAAAAATAATCAGTGATTAGTTGACTATCAAAATAATCGTTTGTGGCAGCCCTAGCCGCAACGCAGAGGACCCCTATCCAGTGGAAATTGGGCCGACTCATTAGCCATTCTCATGGCTATAAACAGCACACAAAGAAGCTAACGTTAGCATTGGGCTAATACGAGCTACAAACGTAGCCGAGTTGGCAAACCTTACATATTTCATGAAAATAACAAATCCCCCTGAAACAAAATAAATACTTACCTGTCCAACAGAAAGAGAGCAACCTCTGCATCACTTTTCAAGCCCTTCACATGCCCCAGTTGTCTCCACCGCTCAAACGCGACTCCGTCTGACTTCTTTCTTTATCCACAGCCTTTTTTGTCGCAGCCTGTTCAGCCTCAGGCTTTCTTTTCCTTGCCTTTTTAGCGGTGAGCTGTTACAAGTAACACTGGCAGCATTTTCTCTGACATTGTAACCAAATGAACGTCTTCTCCTGCAACTCCGTATTTCTGCAGAGGAGTGTGCTGAATATTTCCCGCATCAGTAACGTGTGCACGCGCGGAGGAGGGAGGGACAGAACGAGACATGAAGGCATCTGACCAATCCGTGCTATTCGGGCTGGATTGCACAGATTGGTCAGCTTTTTCTCAGTCCTACAGCTGCCACAGAGGTCCGATTATTTTCATTCCTTTTTCTGAATACATAATGTATGACTACTCTCAGGATAGCAGGATCATTTTACCCAGTGTAACAAAATGTATTTCTGAACAACATTACAGACCCTAGCTTTAATTTAACAGCTTAGGAGTCGTTGGAATGGTTATAAGACTTTTTCTGGGGTGAATAGTGGCCGTCTCGCTTCCCCCTAGCGTCTGTGAGTGGAAAAAACAGCCATGCAACTTTGGACAGGCGAGAAAACAAGAAAGGAATTTCCAATCACAGCTATGAAATACTGACCTCTTTCTAAAGAGACTTTTCTATGTTTGACCCACATGTTTTGGAAGTTTTTTGTAAAGATAACTTTTCCATTTTTTGTGTGTTTGTTAAGAGTTGTGTATTTGGGTATATTATGTGTTTTTCCATTTATACATATTTTTCATTTAAAATGTGTGCTTTTTAAAAAAAATAGAATAATTGTATATCTATCTATCAATTAATTGGGGTCCTTTAAAACCCCTGGCTACATTAGTTTCAGTGGTGATATGTAGATATTCTTTGTTGGAAATATTTAGTAAGGACACAACTCACCAGAAATAATTACGGTGTTGTTTTTAGACATTAAATGCAACATTAAATCTTAAGGATTGATAAAGGATTCAAGGGTAATCCTGGTTGTAACTGAAATTCAAAATGAGTTGTGGGGCTGTTTCTGCCTTCATCAGATAGAGGACATTGTGAGGTGTGATTTGAGGGGAGAGGGAGGTTATGCCTGAGGACAAAGGTCCTAACGGGATTTAAACTAGCAACATTGTGACATGGTCTCTGTTTTAAACGCCTCAGCCACCACAACAGTCCTTCAACTTGACCACTTTCTGCTGAGGTTTTGATCCAGCAGTATTCTCACAGATGTTCTGAGGATGTGTTCTGTCTCCTGTAACCACAAGCGGTCAAAACATCTTCAATGTTTTAAGTTCTGCGATGCGTGCAGAGAAATAAAGTCACTCAGAGTGCACACAGTTTAGAAAAGAGTCACATCTGCATTGCTCCTCCTCATAATGTCTCATCTTGGAGTGTTTGTTACCTTGAAGGGCCAACACTGCGTTCACTCTAGTTTTGGCTCAGAGGGCCCTTTTTTTTAAGCCATCGACACATGATGAGCAGTCTGAACTGCACTAATGCTCGGCTGGATGCAGCGTTGTGCTGAAAGCTCAGGGTCAACACTGATACATCATAATGTAAGACACCAGCTGTATGTATGCGCAGAATAACTCATGCCGGATGACATGACGGATATCTCTCTGACAGAAGCAACCTCCACCCACCACTGCAGTGACCTGTCCAATCACAATTAATCCAGAAGTCAGGACAGTGTGACTGTCAAGTAATTAAAGCTCCCGTTTGCATTTGAATGTTCTTGTGTGTAAGTGTCTGGAAAGGAAGAAGTCAAAACAAAGCAAGAAGATCCTCGTTCAAACAACCACGCCCAGTCATTACACAGAGCTAAATGACAGAGGCACGCAGCAGCTCTCAGGTGGGCATAATTAGCATGACAGCAGTACAGCAGCTGACTTCAAAAAGAGGCAAGCCTTCTCTTTAGTGCACTCAACAGCCCACTGAGGCAATGTGATTGTGATTTGTCCTCTCAGTCCATTTTTTTAAAAGAAACCTACGCTACACGTCCTGACAGTGTTTCTGCGTGTGCTTCCATCCACTCTCTGACTGTAGGCTTGAGCTCACATTAGTTTGCTGCAGATACAAAAGGTCAAGAACCAGTTTCCATACACAGTTGTTGTCACATCGTGCTTTCATTTGGCCCCGGTCAATCTTCACATTCACATTAGTGCGCTGAAGGCTACGTCTGTATCTGGTAATGGTTAGGAGTCAGGAGTTTGTCATTTTTCCACATTCATGCGCTCTCCAACGGTGGACACTTTTCAGCACGGCTCCGTTTCAGAGATGCAGTTGCTGTTTTTTCATGGCTCCTTGATATCACCTCTTTGCCTTTAAAACCTAAAAGTAGTTCATACTTTAGAACTTTGCACAATAAGGCATAAAAACCTCAGCAGTCCACAGCTCCCAACGATGGCATAATGTTAAATGGCACTGTTGCCTCTTCAGACAAACAAAGGCTCAGACAGCACGACATATTTTCACCGCTCATCATGCGCGTTGCAGCGAGCAGCCTCCGAGCCGTTCATCTGTTTCTTCTTCCTCTGCATTTTTGTTGATGAAATTTGAGTTCTTTCTTTGTCTGATTTGATGACATCTGCCGCCAGAGCCAACTACTGTGTTTTTCTTTCAGTTATAATAAAAACCACAGTCGGTGTCTCTGTAAACATAGGCGGCATCAGTGCCTGTGAGGCTGAGGCAGAAGCACACCGTCCGAATATGTTTAGAACAGAAACGGGCTGTACAGAGCGACTGAATATTTATGGTTAGTTAGTCAAGAGTAACAGAAGAGATGTTACGTGGATATTAGATTGTTTCCTCGTGTCGAGTCTCAAAAAAGGCTGAACGAACAGCAAATTAAATGGCTTTGTTTAAGATTAACGGGCCAGCTCTAAGACTGCAGTATACTCACAGTGCCTTGCTCACTACACACATGCAAAAGGTACGTACACTTTTAGAATGGTGACAACTCAACACCTTTTTTTTTTTTCACCAGCTTGCCAGTCATAAACACAGGAGAGAAAATGATTTAAATCAGAACATTTTTCTCACTTGGCCCTCAAGGCTTCCATACTCAGGGTATAAGGGCATAAATTGTTTTTTAATTCCTCAGAATAACTACTGTCAGGGATTCAAATTCACTATTTGTCCTCCAGCAAAACCCTACAAAACCTAAAATTTGAACATTTAATGACACCTCCTGCCAAAACGTACAGATCTGAACCAATAATCCAAATATTATAAGAACTATTGGCGTTTTCAAAGCAACACTCATCGCACAAAGAACTGTGAGGAAATCTTCTGCTGAGAGGGATGATCAACATGTCAGGCTCTGGTATAAATCTGTGTGTTGTTATCAACCTTCTTTTTGTGTTCCTGGAAATGTTTAGTGAAGAGTCGACACAGATTGGTGGATGACCCTGTGGTTTTGGGCTGATGATGGGTAACATGAAGCTAATCTATTCCATTTTACAGAGCCAGATTTCTGTTGATTTTAGCCTCGTCATCAGAGACAATTCACCCCTCTACCTCCACTTGTGTTTTTTCAAAGATGGAGGCAATCGAGGACAAAATGTGTTCATTTTCCTGTATTTCTTAAAAGTTAAAAATATGTATTTAATTTCACAAAAGGCAGGTGGATGAATATGAATTGCGGGGTGATGGAAGCCATCATTCACTCCCCCTCTCCCTGCATGCCTCTACTGCTACCTTCTTGCGTAACGCTGGGCTCTTACTCTGTGCCTTGTAAACTTTTACTGCAGAGCCAAAAATGTGTTTGCAGATGCATTTATGACTTGTTTACATTTTGGGCTTATCTGTTGGACGTGCATGGCCGGAGGGGGAGTTTAGACAAACTGGAAACAGCAGTATGCGAGGAGAGTGATAATGCTGGGGTAGGCCTGTCTGCCAGGAAAAATAAAACACACTGCATGACTAATACACATGTCATACATTCCCAATCAATGGAGGGGTTGGATTCAATGGAATATTCCACAAATCACATCCTTGCCAGGTTCATTAGGCTTTTTGTATCCACAGAAAATAATAGTTAGACATTCAAAGTCTGTACTCGAAGAAGTGACCCAGCACCTGGGTAACGCTGCTGGCCGTTCTTGTGTCTGACGTCTTGCAGTTATGTAAAAATTGAATACATTTGCTCCCTTATTTTCCAAGTTCCAGGGACAGTGATGACAGGCGTCTGAAAAGTGTAGACCCCGGTTTTTCCCTTTTCCACAGCTCAGCTCCTATCAGTCCACCAGCAGCTCTACTGTACCAAATACCTGCTAATAGAAGCAATAAGACATTCTGTTCATCCACCTACAGTATTATGTCAATTTCCATTGGTTTCTAATGAGCTCCTCAGACTATATTATGATTCTTTCCACTACCGCTCAAAAGTGAATGTGCTCTCTAGTGTTGGAAAAACCTCAATTTAGCCAGACATGGAACATCCAGCCTTCATTCCAGTGTAAATTCCACTGAATCACGTGATGTCCCACAGTGCTGCGGGTGGAGGAAGGAAAAGGAGGTAAACATTTGAGAGGGTTGTCCAGAGGGCCTGTAGCAATTAACCAATTGCTCATACTGTGTCCTGCGGCTCCACCCTGTTTTTATAGCTTTTAAGGATTGATAACCACACACATCCAACCACTCTGCTGCTGCCGCTGGTGATACAGGCTCCTGCGATCACTGTTAGGAAAGCTGTCTGACTGTCCAAATTGTCTCCGAGCCCATATTAACATTTCACCAGCCAAACCACAGCTTGTGTTGTATCACTTTCATTAGACAGGACTATGCATCAAAGTAATTTGCTTTGTCTTTTGGATTTCTAGTACCTCGAATGTCAGACTGTCATCGACAGAATTGCCAAAGCTCTGAGGGCCATGTGCCTAATTAAAACTGAGATCAAGCTTTCCTTGCTCATCGTCTGTGCACTGTGTCCGATCACGGTGTTCCAGACACTGCGCACTGCCATACCAAATAATTTCTCACTTGTTTTGACCGATGCGTCTGCAGTCGGGTCATTACTGTGATGTTTTCGCACTGCACCTCCCCATCAATCAAGCAGCGATTTGGTTCTGTGATGCCTCTTTGTATCCTATGTCAAGGATCAGCGTTTGTATTTGCACACCTCGTGATTTTCGGTCATTGCCGACGCAGGAAGCAGTGCACCGTTTGCAAGGCGGAAAGTAAGCATGGAAATCATCACGCAGATGTCTGGAGTTTGTGTCCTTTCACAGACAGGCAGTTCATGTTCACTTTAGCTCTAGCCTTAGTCTTAGCGGTGCTGGATGGATGGCTGTTGGTTTGTCAGTTGGTTGGCCCCCCAGTTTGAAATGACTCATAATGAACATTGCATACAGACCTTCATGGTTTCCAGAGCGTGAATCCTACTGACAATGCATCCCATTGACCTAAAGGATCCCATGACTTTGAGTGAATTGTTTTGAAACTATCAGATGGGTGTCATGACTTTTGGTGCATATTTCATGTCCACCTCAGGATCATTTGTAATAACTTTTCGTGTTCAGTTTTTCCTCTAGCGACACTATAAACTTCAGTGTGATACTTAATACCTGCAGAACTGCAAAACTAATGACAGTCTCATTAGTCTCATTTGTATTTTGTGTTGGGTGCTAATTAGCACATGTTAGACGGTGAACAAGGTTAACACTACGTCTTGATTCCACCAGGCATTTCTCTACGTTGTTGCGTGTGTGACATGACTCAGACTCCTTCAGAGCCCTCATTTGCGAAATACCGTGGAAAACAATTGCCAGTCTGCCATGCAGAAAGACATTTTCTAAATACATAGATGCCGAGTACACTAAAATGAATGCCGAGTTCAAAAGGGGGAGGAAAAAAAAGTGACGCAATAGTTACTTTTCCTGGTAACTAGTTACTTTTAAAGTGGAGTAATTCAGTTACTAACTCAGTTACTTTTTGGGAGAAGTTACTAGTAACTGTAACTAATTAATTAAAAGTAACATGCCCAACACTGCTGTTTTGCAGTTAGCAACTCCCTCCCTCCTCTCTACGTCACCACACGAACACGGAGCAGTAATCACCAGACATGGCAGCAAACAGGGTGATCCTGCTCTCTGTGTGTTCACGAGCAGATAGGACCGCCTCTTTATGGAGTTCTCTTTCCTGACTGGATAAAGTGGGCAGGGATACCAGAAAGCCTCTTCTCTCTTTTACTGCATGAGCAGGAGGAGGAGAGCCAGGGGTTAGTGACCAAACACTCTGTAACAGTGATTACTGTTGGAATGTAGAGCTTTTAACACTTATTTTAATACAAATGTAACACTTGCAGCAGCTGTAATGTGTAGTTTCCTTCCACACGTACTGTAGAAAGAAGTAGGCTTAGTTTGAAAAATGTTTTTTCAGAATTGTCCAATATGCGTGTCCTTGTCTAATGCATTTTGGATGCATTTTTAGCACTCAATATTTGCGTTTCTGCAGACAGTAGTGTTTCTCTGTGAGCTGTAACTGCTGCTCGCTCACACTGCCCTGCTCCTCCAAACAGAAGCATAGCACTGTAAAACGATTGCTTTATGCAAGGGAAAGACAAAAAGGCTTGCATTTGCAATAGTGTAAAAGCTTTCAATTACTGTTGAGTGACAGTAAGTAGTAAAACATATTTATTTACATGAAAATGTTCCAGACTTTGACTTGAAAAAGACTGTTTCCAAACTTTATCCGCCCACCTGTCTATCCCCCAGCCAGGAGCACATTTTCCAACAATATCAGCAAGCCTTCCAGTCAGTTACATAATAAAATCAACCTCTAATGCATCTCTTGGTCACTGTACAGCACGGTTGCAACCTTGACTTCCTATTTAAGTCCTGGGAAGGTGGCCTCCTGCCCTGATACTCATATGATTTTTATGAAAGGAGAACGGTCTCACACACAGAGCCATCAGAGCGGCGGCCCTGCTGTGTGATTCAGTGGCTGCTGCCTGCAGGCACGCTGCATTTTTCTGCTTTAACTTATGTGACACGGATTTATTGTTTTAAAAGAATCAATTTGAAGCTGCTCTGCATGGAGCCTTTGTTGTAATTGACCCATACGATCAGGCTGTAAGTCTTTGTGTGGCTCTCAGGGTTTGACTGTTGTTTTTTTAAGGAAAATAGTTCCATGTGTTTCAGTGTTTTTACATAAGTCTTGGCAGACAGGAGCAGTTAGTCTTCAACAGTAACTCTCCCAGCCTGTACTAGCTTCGCTGTAGCTTTCATACCATTGTTCATCCTTTATTTGAACTTTTTTTTGTTAAATCTGCTCTTGGTGTAGTTTCTTTTTCATCAGTGCACTATCAATAAATGAGTGATGACATTAACATTAAAACATAAGTAATCCAGAAGTGTGCATGGTGACTAATATTTATACATTTTATCTCTAGTATCGTCAGTAATTCTTCACAGTCAACATCAAAACTGAAAAAGCTAATTTTTTGGCAATGCAACAAGTTCAGCCTCAACTTCTACATGCTGACGTGGTGAATGTCTCAGCACACAATATGTCTCTTTAGCAGCCGAATGCAGCTAGATGCTAGCTTTTCTGTCAGCATTTGGTGCCGAACAGGAAGTGCTGGGTTAAAACTGCTGCCTGCTACAGGTGATAGCTGTTGAGAGTGAATCACAACAGCTGAAAGGGCTGTATGTGAACATTTGTTACAATCTACATGTATTAATGACTTTAATTGGCTGTATGTGAGAGGACTGTAACATATCGTGAAAAATGAGACCTTCCCATCTCTCTGTTGACTATAGCCTGTGGACGATGTGTTGAAGCAGTTTAACGCTGCTGGACTGTGGATTTCTTTGTGAGGGACTCAGGTCTGACTGTCCAGGACAGTCCAAAGGATGTGACTTTATGAACGTTCTTGAGGGCCTCCACTCCGCTTACAAAGAGCAACAGTGGCTAACATTAGTTTAGACATGGAGTCTGCCAACGTTAGTTAACGAGCGGCTTCCGTCTCAACAAAAGAAGTTCAACATTACGTTGGGATTCATATTTAGTGTGAGTTGCCGCCCCCCACCACTTCTGAGTGTTAAAAAACTGTCGTAAACACAAATCCCAGGTGTCTGTAAAATGTAATGTAACGTTAGCAGCTAACTACAAACAAACTCTGCATGTAGTAACAAAGTTATGTCTTAAAAACTCGCATGCTCAGGTTTTTGCACAAACACTGCACACGACTGAGAACAGTAACAGCAGTCCAATCTAATGTGACCTGAACCAGACACAGTCACACCTGGCTGTAACATGCTACCAGCTGAACCTCTGCACGTGCAGCAACACAAGACAAATAACTTAGCAAGCAGCTAGCATCACTGACTCTTCACCAGCAGCTAGTCCAGCTGTGGTCTGTCTGCAGCCTGTTATTTAGAGAAGCTGTCGCCAACGACTCAAAGCATCTTGCATCTTGCTTAGTCACTGTCTCTTTTTCGCTCTCTTTTCCTCAGTCAACCTCCTCTTGGTTTCTTCAGCTTAGTCATGATGTCTGTAGAGGCTCCTGAATGTGATTCCTGCTCCAGTACTGGTACATGTTCCAGCCCTGGACCTCCATCTCCAGACAGCCCCTAACTCCTGTGATGGTGATGTTAACAGCACTCCATGACGGTGCTCTGAGCAGACTCGGCTGGCAGAGCTAACTTGTAGCCACAGTGTGTAGCAATTACAGGTTGCTTGCAGTAAGAGGGTTGAGGCAGAGCAGCCGCAAAACATGAATTGGAAACACCAGAAAACATTTTTCATAAAATATGATCTATTTATACCAAAATCCCTAATAATTGGTGCTGTGTGTGAGGCAGTGCTGTTAAGCAAAATGCTACCTGAAGTTACATAGTGCAGAAACAAGCAACAGAGTCCATTCAGCCTGTGAGAAGTCAATGTAACATTAAAATGTTGTTACCAACAGTATAAAGGTATCGAGCCAGATAACCAAAATATTTAGCTAAAAGACATTAAAATGCTCAGTTGATGTGTTGGGATGAGAGGTCTACTCGTCACCCAGTCATTCTTTCATTTTATACACAGTTATTTGGTCCATGTTAGTAGCAACACAGATTAGAGCAGCTTGAAACATTGTTTAAAGATCATATATATTAGGTTTATGTGTTAAAAGCTCTAAAACCAATTTCATTGTGTATTTTATTGAGTATTGTATTTCCAGCAACGTCCAACTCAGAGAAATCTACAGGTTAACTCGAAATAACGGTCTGTTAGTTTGGTCGCCTGTCGCTATAACTTGCCTGAAGCAGAGAGTCAGAGAGTGAGGAAGGAAGTCAGCGAATGAGACAAAACATAACGTGAATAAAACCTTTAATACTCAGAAATCTGTTATGTCTTTTTCAGGTTTTTCTTTTCCATTTCTCCATTTTGTCCTTCAGGCTGACAGAATGTTGTCAATTGCAAGGCCAAACTCTGCAGAGAAACTTGCATTGCAAACATTAATGCTGTGCTGAATGCCAAGGCTGGTGACTCTTACTGAGTACAGTGACAGCACAGCTGCAGTGTTGGAGAGGCCTTCAGCTTCATATGATACACTGAACCTCACTGATGCAGCGTCCGTCTTCATTCAGCAGCTGTTTGGCAATTCAAGCGTCCTAAATGTCAGATATCTTTGGATCATTATGGTGATGTTCTTGAATCCTAGAGTAAGACATGCTTTATGAGGATGTCTAATAGCACTCCTAGGTACTCGCGTAAGCGTGATTTATTAAGGAGGCATTTGGCTCTCAGGGCTCTTGGTTGGCGTAACATTCTGCTGTCACTCTGTACAGTACAGCGTGGTCAGCAGGACTAGGTCTTTAAAACAAAATTCATTTGTGTCAGGCTATCAACTTTATATGAAAGTGTGTGTTGAGTGTTTGGGTGACTTGCAGGGCCCCCTTCGTCTCACTGCGGTGCACTCCTTCAGGCCGCTGCCTTATATGGTCGCTCATCACCAGGTTACAGGCTCATTGTCTGCTTGCCTGCTTCTTCACTTCATACTCTACACTGTACAGGTTCACACAGTGAAAAGCGTTAGTATAAGAGCAGGGCAAAACTTGGACAGGCTGCATGCTGCTCTATCTGTCAGTTTTTGTTCCAGAAGCCTGCACAGAGTCAGGCCTGTGAAGCTGAACTGGAAGTGACGCTCTGTTTTGACGACTCTGGGTGTTCATTTGCAAATGTGTCACCGGGCATACACCAGATCTTCTCCTCATAAGGATGGGTAAAATGATTCTGCAGGCATGAGTAAAGTTTGGCTAAAACTTTATTTGGGTTCATGTGTGTATTTGTGTGCGTGCCTACTCTACCCTAGCTCACTAGATATTTGTACCGGCCTACGCAATGGCGCCTTATTTCGAGACAGAGTTCTACTCTATCTACAGACATTCTCAGTGGAAACTCTGGAGAATGTCAGCAATCTTTGTAAGCCTGTTGATTAATCTCATTCATCCTGACACATAATAATATCATACATGTCCAACCTGGTGTCCCACAGTCACCTACCTGTGAAAACAAAACATTGTCATTCTGTTGTAAAGTCAGCAAGAGTGAATATAGAACCGCCTCAAAGCAAGCGGAAGACTCCAGTCTTGTTTAAATGTCAAATGACCTGCTCAGGAGGCTCCATATCTTGGTCACAATTCTTAAATAAACCAAAGTGGAGAAATCCATACAACTGTGGCTTTTCCAGATAAATACGATGGATGTGAAACTTCCTGAGAGTAGGTGACATTCATCATTCTGGTAGCTCACTGGGATTCGTCCTGTCCCTGCCTGCTGGTGCAAGTAGGGGGAAAGTGAAGGCATCACCAAAGTAATTCTATGAAGACCATAAATTCTTGTTCAAAATTTGATGAAAAATCCAACAGATAGCAGTCAAAAAGTTCCCTGGACAAGATGGAAGACTGGGCAACCAATCAACTGACATTTCCATCCCCAGAGCGCAAACTATGTTTTTTATTTATTCCCACAAACACATCTTTGGCAGTTAAGGTGTGTGTAGAGGACTGTCAGGACAACATCGTCGGTCTCCGATAACTGCTTGTGACTACTTGCTCAGAAGGCTCTAAAGGCCAGGTGATATCCTGCCTATTAAACCTATTGTATTCCTTTCTCTTGGTGTATGAGTTATTTATATGTCAAGGGAAGGTTGTTATGAGCGACTATGTGAGGGCTTTTATTGAACAGTGACCTCCTGTCATGAGTAAAGTCTTTTACACCGATGCATTAGGGCAAACCCCATTTTCCCAGAATGGTGCTTGTTATCTACTGTGTAAGAGGAGCCTTTTTCCAGTAAAACCTCCCCAACCTGCTCTGGAGTATCACTTACATTGAAGGAAAGAGCTGACATTTATACAGAATCATTTTATGGCCCAGCACTCTTTGTCCCAGCAGTGTACTCCATTAGTGCTAATGCTCCTGAACAGACGCTATAAGCTGGATTTGTGAGGGGAGGAGGCATGTGGTATCACACACTTGATAGGCCGCGATATGCAGATGGCCTTCAGTGACCCACACAGACAGATGATAAAGTCATTTCTGCCAGCAGAGTCCCCAGGAAGCTAAATGACATGGTGATATAAGCCAGGCCTGTAGAGCATGAGGTCACCACACACTCTGAACGGTCACTTTTCTATTAATGCACCTCATAGTTTGAGTAATGCAGTGCAAAGCTGCCTATTTTCCACATGCCTGCTAAAGGTATTGCGTATTCTGAATAGAGTTAACTGATCTTGATCCTTCACCCTTTGCTTGTTGCCCACATAAAATGTGCAGTTTTCCAACCTTTTTCTGTTCACTGACCTTGTTAATGGTGCGCCCTGTCTATTTAAAATATGACCGTAGACACTGAGGATGAGCTGACAGCTTAACTTAGTCTGCCTTGAGACATATGAGTGTGTAGCCACTTTATAGAGTACATATATATTATATATTAAGCATTATTGATTTATTTTAGTGTTTTTGTTTTTTTTTGCAACCTGGTGAATTTAAGTCTAATGTTCACTCTCCTTATAGCTTTTCCTTTGTCTTCATTGACGACAACTTTGACACTACACAATGTAGTGCAGTAATCTAAGCCATTACTAAAGTGGAAATAGACAACTTTTCAATTTCCCTCCCACTTTCCCTGTGGTAAACTGTTAGTGCAGCTGTTGCAAAGACAGCATTAGCAACATTGCTACAGATTGCAACGTTGCTACAGCTAGCATCATTGTTACTGTCCAGAGAAGAAAACAAATAAGTTTGACCGAGAAACCCTGATCTCAGTGCTGTGAAAAGGCAGAGTAAAACAGCTGGTTGTCTCAAAGGAGGCAGGTTTTTGTTTACTTACTGATCTCGTAGAAAGCATGCCGGTTTTGAACCGTCTCAAGTCCCATTGGTAAGAGGAAACACATATCAACAGGGGTACAGACTTCAACACAACACCGGAGTGCTCTCCATCCAGTGACTGTCTGTCCTTTCACTCTTGTTTTACGCTGCTCCTTTATGCTGAAAAATGTAATTTTGTTTTTCAGGGGAAATTCCAGCCTGGTGACAGACTGAAGAGCAGAGTGAAAACTAGGTTTACAGGGAACCGATCTATACGTGGATGGTGTCATTACACTGTGACATCAGTATTTACTTCAAAACGATACATCAAAAAATAAAAGTTGTCTATTGCCAGTTTCTCATAAAATTATTGGTTAGTGCAGCTATTCTTTTTGTTGTTGCTCATGTGAACAGCAGCGCAGAGAGTCAAAGTTTTAAGAGTCCAGACAAGAAACAAATCTTGATGTGAAACATACTCATGTTTCCCTCTCCAAACTTCTTTGGCTTGTGATCCGCTAAAATGAAGCAACGTCTACGTCGTACCCCTTGTCCTCACACGTGGACACGACTTGTGAGCAGTTATGCCAAACATTCTTTTTCCATTCTCAGATTTTAAAGGAATTTAGAGGCCCAGAAAAGAGCAAAATATCCAACAATTTCATAAGAAAAGGGGCAAGTTTAGAGAGAAATATGTTTTGTGTAATTTTGTGTCACAGAATGATGACTTTATGTGTGTTATCCCTTCTGTGAGCCACTTATTCATCCCCTGGGAACCACAGCTTCATAATGTTTGAATGCAGAAGAGAATCTTTGTATGTTACAAAAACCTATTTCTACTTATGAGGAATGTGACATTTCTCTCTCTGTAAATTAATAGTTATCAAGCTCTGATGAAGGACATGAACAGGAGCCAACATTCCCCTTTTCATTCTCTATTTTTTCCCTTGATGTAAAAGAAGTGCACTGACAAAACACGATGTGTTCATAGATTTACTGGATAAAGAGCTAGCATATATGAATGGAAAGGCATACACATAGTTTTGTTATCAGAGTTAAATCAAGTAACGTAACTGTATTTTGGAGAGTATGAATCACATGTTTTCACTACAAGACAAAGCTGGCGTGAGTCTACACATGTGAGTATAAATCTCATATGTTTCATCACATTCTTGCTATGCAAAAGAAAGAGGCAGTGACATTTATTTTCTCTTTCTGGCAACTTCCTACGAAAAACATCATAGTTTTGGAGATGCTTGGAATTTGAATAACTCATTCAGTAACCGGAGGGCGGCATTGATCGTTTTTGTTAACGTTCCAGCAGCCAGGCCTCCAGATACAAAATTAAATCAAGGACCAAAACTGAAAAGTCAGAAATAAAGGTAATGAAAACTACGATCTGTTCCTGGATCCTGGTGTCACCGGCGAGGAGAAGCAGGTTTCCGAGGGTGGGAGTAAGACGCAAATAACACAAAGTTCCATAAGCTGAAGAGGAGGAGAAGGCTGTAGGCTGTAGTATAAAATGCGA
This sequence comes from Diplodus sargus, assembly GCA_903131615.1. Lineage (NCBI taxonomy): Eukaryota > Metazoa > Chordata > Actinopteri > Spariformes > Sparidae > Diplodus > Diplodus sargus. Next base: position 2,261,884 of record CAEMYA010000041.1, read on the forward strand.
GTATAAAAGTTTCACTGTTTCACTTCATGCCCTTTCAAGCCATCTGCACGTCTGGAAACACCATTAAACTCTTGCGTCATCGCGGTGATCAGGCCACTTAGTGTGAATAGTGAGCACACAAACAATTTACACAAACACACCTGAATGTGCATTGGAGATCTGCCTGCAGGGACGCCCTTTAAATGACTCAGATGTTCCTGCTGAGGAACGTTGAGACCCTGCCATGTCTCAGGAGGCTTACTGATCAATACCGGTAACTCTGTGACTGCTTGTCCGGACATGTTCAGATCTCCAGCTCTCAAAACCTTCCTCCGTTTCAGTTTGAAGTAAAACTTGATTGTGTATTAAATGTCAATATCTCATTTTCAGTATTTTACAGTAAGTATGAACACTATTGCCTTCCTCACAAGCATTGCAGCTACAGCACATACGTAAAGTCTTGATCTTGCTGAACTGACATCAGCTTTAAAGAAGTCAAACAAACAAGAAGGACAAGCAGAAGCCAGACTGTCAGACAGGTTGTAAACAAACTTCCATGTTAAGACTATACTCTCACTTGCTCAAACGTCTAAAAGACCCATCTATACCATTATCCATCAGAAAACCTCGAGTGGCTGTGTGAGTTGTGAGCTCAAGGCTAAATTTGTGTAACTGTGTAAAGCCACAGAAAGCCTGAAGGGAAGAGGTACAGACTGCATGACTGGGTCTGAGAGACTGTGATTCTGCAGACAGTAACCTTCCTGCACTCCATCGTTTACATGGTATACTTAATTTTGACCTGATTTAGTTTCAATTGATCCTATTTCAACTTTGAGCGGGGCTGCTTTTTGTTGGTTGGTGCACACACAGTTTTCCTTCAGGATTCAGAGTTAATGATGTGTCCACTATCCTTTCCTCATTACATTTAGCAGATATTTTTGTGCAAAGCATTCGCAGTCTCCTCAATCAAGGACACTTTGACACCAACACAGGTGGTACTGGGGAGCAAAACACCAACCCTACAGCTCATATGTGGCCAAACTCTACCTACTCAACTGCTGGTGATCGGTTTTAACCCATCTCACCGTATTTCCAGATGAAAGCAATTATCCCGGTGAGTGCAGTGATTACATCTGATCATAATGATGGTTAAACATATAAACACAAGATCCAAGTTGTAATGAGCCAGAATTATCTTTGAAAGGGTCACATCATGGAACAAAAAACAGAATAAAGACATAGGATGAGATCTTCGCTCTTTTATTTTGCACGTTCTACTTTTCCTGAGAACAGAGGAGAGTTGGTTGACAGTGGTGTCATTAGCTTTTATCAAAGTTACTGTAAATTGCCTCACAACAGGCTTCCACTGAAGACAATAAAATCCATAATAAGCCTGTTTCACTAGAGTGGAACCTGTTAGCATTTTTCTCTGATCAGCAGAGGTTTCCAGTGCAGCGATGAAATCAATGACTCACTACTGAGCTATTCAGAGTCATTTCCAAGAATGTGTTATTCTTGTAACAGTATTGGGATGAAGTTCTTGGCTGCGCTGCTTTCAAAATCGTCTTTGTGATCCATTGTTTTCCGCTGTTGCTAAGCACACTATCTCTGTTTGACACGAGTCTGACGTCAAACAATGGTCTCATCTTCCCAAATAATCTTCCCAGAGACCTCAGAGGTTCTGCCTGGATAGTCTATCCAGCACAGACAAAGCGTGTGACACAGCCAGGGTCTGTTTTTTCACTCGGCATCATCATCATCATCATCATCATCATCATCATTTCATTCACATTCTGTGACGTGTTTACTTGCACAGGCTGTGTGAGTGATTCAACCTGTTCCCATATGTGCTGAAAGGAGGCCCTTAAGATGACAGATTTGTGACATTAGGCACGTGCTGGAGGTATTAAAAGCATGCTTTCAGTTTTTCCCTCATTAGTGTGCAGCCATTGTCTGCATTTCATTTTGGGACAAGGTTGAAATTTATATCAGACAAACAGGACCAATATTTGGAGCACATGAGGGATTTCTTTAAGTGATGCAGTGATTTCCAACCCACCAACCAACCATCAGAAAAGGGTCTGGAGCAGTTTTTCCATTCTTTCATGGCAAAGTCTTTCCATTGCATTTCTGGGAAGTCATGGAAAAGCCGACCTGACAGCAGTGACAGTAAAACGCCTGTGACACCTGTGACATTTTCCAGTAGTCCTGGTGTCAGCCAGCATATGTGGCCAATTTGTGGAGGCCAGAACCTGCATGAGTTTCATGAGTTTTAGGGAACATGGAGGGATACTTTTCACCATGATCTCCTTCTAGGAATGTATAAGGAGCTGCCCTGCATACTCATCACATGACTGAGTGTAACAAAACCTAAAGTGAATGACTTTGGATACTTTTGGATTTTCCAGATGAATCCAATTCATCTTAATGAGCTTTAAAGCTCAAACGGAACAAATCCATCATACCTTTAGCTATGCAAATCTGAAATGTTCATCTTATTTGTGTACATGTATTCAGATATTTTTCACATCTTTTTATATTTTTTTCCCATTCATATGAATGGGCAGTAACATCTTTTAACGCTTCAATGTCCTCACAAGTCAAAATTCTCATTTCTAAACATTATTCAAACATTAAATAGAGTCTATCTTTTGTACTTTATCAGATTATTTCATCTTTTACAGACATTTCATATTTTTCAGCAATTGCAGTTTAAGTTTCTGTCACAACTGAACTAGAACTTGAACCCAAGCGCATGACTCAGGAGACAAGTGAAAAATAAACAAATCTTTTATTATTAAAGTGCAACTGAAAATCACACAAAGAGAAAAAAAAAAAAACGCTACTTCAAGTGAAACTCTCACCAAAAAGCAACCTAGGTTTTATTTGTGAATGTATGTGAGTCAAACCTTCATGTTAAAGCATAATTGCGACGAAAGAGGCACTTAGAGATTTACCGTAGTTTCATTATCGGGCAAAAAGTATCGATGCCATGAGTGCAACATAACTGGAAGGAGAAAATGGAGGACCGCTCCTCAAGCCTTCCTGTAAGGTCGCACTTGGGGATCGATACTTTTTGTCTGCCATGACGGTGGTGCGCCGAAGATACAGCTGCTAACGTGAGTTGTTCAAAAACCTTCTTTTTAGTAAACTCTGTGTACACAAACAATGTTCTCAATGCTCGTGTTCATGTGTAGAGACCATGTTAATACTACAAGCAAAGTTTCATGTTGTGTCGAGCCTTCTTAGCGTTTTAAAAATAGTGATTTTGATGCTACTGTCCTCATGAGGGAAAACCTTCTAACAAAAACAAGGGCTTGACAAAGTATCAAATAAAAGTACACACCTGACGAGACAGGGGCATGGAACAAACACTGACAATTCTTGACAAGACGATGGCACGGAGCTGGTTCTCCGGTACACAATTGGAACTGGCAACAGACAAAGGGAGATACGGACCGTATATATATACACACGGTAATGGGGAACAGGTGGAAACAATCAGGGCGGGGAAGACAATCAGGCTGGCGGGAAAAACACAAGGAGAAGGAGTAAGTTGCCTGAACCGCAAGGAGAGTAAAATTTCAAAATAAAAACATGAAACTACAAGACAACTAAACACAACCAGCTTTCTTGGCCATAACATTACCCCTCCCTCTAGGGACAGCTCCTCATGGACCAGTCATCTGAGGGTGACTGTTGTAAAAGTCAGAGATGAGGTCAGGGTCCTCAATGAAGCTTGCGGGGACCCCGGAACGTTCCACGGGACTATAACCTTCCCAGTCCACCAGGAATTGCCTGCCCTGGCCCCCTTCTTGCACACAGCAAGAAGTTTCTTAACAGAGTAGACTGGGCCACTGTTGACCATCTGGGGGGGTGGAGGGGGTTTGGCTGCAGGAACCATGGGGCTCACCTCAACTCCTTTGACCCAGCTGAAGTGGAAGGTTGGGAGGACTCTCAGAGACCGAGGCAGTTTCCTGGAGATGACGTGGAGAGGCAAGTCCTGTGTAGAGGGCCAGACTTTCTGGCCAGGTTAGTACACCGGAGCAGGTCGGTGCCTCCGATCGGCAGTCCTCTTCATGTGGTCCACACTGCATAGGAGGACCTTGTGGGCAGCTGCTCAGATGCAGTGTCAGCGCCAGACCATGGCGTGAGCCAAGGAACAGTGATCTCCCTTTGTGCCTCAGAGAAGACAGGGGGCTGGGAATTGAAGACACACTCGAATGGTGATATACCAGTGGCTGAGGTGGGGAGTGAGTTGTGGGTGTATTCGCCCACACCAGGTTCTTGCTCCAAGAAGCCAGGTTCTGTGGCACCAGATATCGAAGGCATGTTTCCAACTCTTGGTTGAGACGTTTTGCCTGGCCGTGGTGTTACACAGAGGTGAGGCTGACGGTGGCTCCAATAAGTTTGCGGAACTCCTTCCAGAATCTAGAGATGAACTGGGGTCCCCCGTCCGACACGATATCCTTGGGAATTCCATAGATACGGAAGACATGAGTCATCATAACTTCCGCTGTTTCTTTGTCAGAGAGCAACTTGGGCAAAGGAATTAAATGAGTCATCTTAGGAAATCTATACACCACTGTGAGAACAGTGGTGTTACCTTCAGAGACCGGGAGCCCCGTCACAAAGTCCAGAGAGATCTCAGCCCAAGGACCAGTGGGAATTGGGAGTGGCTGCAGCAAGCCCATCTGCGCTCCGGAGGAGGTCTTGTTGCGGGCGCAGATGGAGCATGCTTCCACATACTCCCAGACCTCCCGCTCCATCGAGGGCCACCAAAACCTCTGGGAAATGGCGTGCATGGTTCTTTTGACACCCGGATGGCAGGTGAGTAGCGAGGTGTGAGCCAAATGGATCATCTGTGGATGCATAGTAACAGGGACAAACAAGCGATTCTATTTGCCAAGGCACTGCTCCAGCCACACAGTTCAGTGGTAGGATGGGCTCAGGTTCCTTGGCAGTAGGCTCGGGGTCAAACAGACGGGACAAGGCATCAGGCTTCGTGTTCTGGGACCCTGGGCTTTAAGACAGCACAAAGTTAAAATGATTAAAAAAACAATGTCCATCTGGCTTGACAGGAGTTCAGTCTTTTAGCTTTGCGAAAGTATTTTAAATTTTTATGATCTGTCCATACAACAAAACGATTCTGTGCCCCCTCTAGTCAATGCCTCCACTCCTTCAGGGCCATTTTGACAGCCAGCAACTCGCGAGTCCCAACATCGTAGTTCCTCTCAGCCGGCGAAAGCCTCCAAGACAGGAAGGCACAGGGGTGAAGCTTGTTGTCCTTTTCGGAGCATTGGGAGAGGCCCGCTCCTGCTTCATCATTGGAGGCGTCCACGGCCACCAAGAACTGTCGGCTGGGATCAGGAACTGAGGATGGGGGCGGTGGTGAAGCGTATCTTAAGCTGCTGGAAGGACCCCTCATCTTGAGGAGACCACAGGAACGGAGTCTGTGGAGATGTGAGGGCATGGAGGGGTGCAGCTATGGCGCTGAAGTTTCTGATAAACCGCCTGTAAAAGTTAGCAAATTCCAAGAATTGCTGAACCTTTTTGTGGCTACCAGGTGTAGGCCACTGAGCCACAGCACTAACTTTAGCTGGATCCATTTGTATCTTTACAGGGGCTATGATGAAGCCAAGAAAAGATAGTGTCGGCATGAAACTCACTCTTTTCAGCTTTGAAGCCCCCCACACACCGCCCAGACGTCCAACTGCCTTATCCGACCACACTCTGACCACTCTTGCCTCTCCTGTGGCCCGTTCGGCACAAAAGATGCATTGAAACACACCGTTTCGACGTGCTGCCAGCTCCACAGTAGCGTATACGTTCTGCGCTTGCACGAGATGCAATAAGCGGCTGGCGCTTGTGTTGAGAGTTGTAAACGAGAGGCTTATGAACGCAACTCTCTTTACTCCAGTGAATGTGTGGGTTATGTTCCTTTAACCACAGGAAGCCCAGAGAGTGCTGGGTAGAATGAAACAAGTGAAAACACATTCATGGGGGTCACCTACAATAACTTCGAGAGGTTCAGTCTTGTGAGTCACCTTGAATATCAAGCTCCTGCTAAGAGCACTGGCCTATAATGGCTGGGATAATTGTTCAGTGTTCAAATAAAGTTCTTGGGCAAAATCCCAGTCCATGAGACTCTCATCAGCCCCTGAGTCAAGGAGTACCCCAAGAGAAATTGTGGTGTCGTGATGTTTTACCTTGATATCTGTTAAGACTCGGGGAGGGAATTAAGGGGAGGAGAAACTGCTCACCAGTACCCTCCCTACTACTGGCCAGCCTGCCTTTTTGCTGGACACATGGCGAGGAGATGACCTTGCTGCCGACAATAGAAGCACCATCTTTCCTGCAGACGACAACGTCTGACAGTTTGGCTTGTCCCAGCTGCATGGGTTCCGCCTTCTCAGAAGACGCCTTCTGCCGAGGAACCTGTGGAGGGAAGTGTGAAGAACTCTGCCAAGTGGCTGTGGATGATGCTGTTTGGTTGCGGTTTCATTTATGCTCCTGTAAACGGTTGCCAGTTCTTATAGCTAGAGTTATCATAGAGTCTAGAGAAGATGGTAGATTAAGAGGCACTAACAAATCCTGAATCTGGTCCGAGAGTCCTTTAAGAAAGACATCATAAAGAGCTGTGTAATTCCATCCGTTGTCAGTGGCTAGGGTCTGAAAGTGGATGAGTCCATACCTTGTTTGATGTTACTCAGTGCACATGCTTTATCTCAGTGTTGATGAACCACAAGACCACTCAGCCGTGGCCCATGCATTCGCTCTACCGGTGAGATGGGGAAACCCTGAATGCCACTTTGGACTGTTCTGTGGGAAAGGCTGATTGCAGGTATTCATGATACATTTCACAGTCAACGATGAAAGCACAGCATTTTTCAGCGCTGTGGCAGGGGGAATCAGGAGTGACAATGCTCCAGCAGCCGCTGGAGAAGGTGTGGCTTCTATGACAAGGGAGGAGGGATTCTTCTATGGAAAGAGTGGATTTCTACTACTTGGTCTGAAAGGAGGTTCACATGGGTGGACATGGCAGCTTTGAATTTCTTCTGACAGTTTGCCAGCTCTTGCCAGCTCTTGCAGAGAGGACATCTGCTCCTCCTGCTGGTTCAGGCGGACGCCTTGGGAGCGAATGGCTGTAGTCAGATGATCTGAGTCAGCTGGGTTCATTCTGGCCAGTTCGTACTGTCACAACTGTACTAGGACTTGAACCCAAGCGCATGACTCGGGAGACAAAGTGAAAAATAAACAAATCTTTTATTATTAAAGTGCAACTGAATATCACTCACAAAGAGGAAAAAACGCTACATTAGCTAATAAACGAAAAACCACTCATAGGTAGGAAAACCTACTAACAAAAAACAAGGGCTTAACAAAGTATCAGAGAAAAGTACAAAAACCTGACGAGACGGGCATGGAACAATTCTGACAATTCTTGACAAGATGATGGCACTGAGCTGGTTCTCTGGTACACAAGACAAGACAAACTGGCAACAGACAAATGGAGATGCAGACTATATATACACATGGTAATGGGGAACAGGTGGAAACAATCAGACTGGCGGGAAAAAACAAGGGGAAAGGGCAAGTTACCTGAAATGCGAGGATAGTAAAATTTAAAAAATAAAAACAGGTAACTACTT
>CAEMYA010000041.1:2269539-2295508 GCA_903131615.1 Diplodus sargus
TTTTTTTTTTTTACATTGTTTTGTATTTCATGGATTTTTCAAACCTAGAGCAAACTTAAAGACTCCACCTTACTGACACTTTAAAGGAGACTTTCGCAAATTTTCAGGCTCATCATTTTATTTTGGGTTACTGCTACAACACGTTTACATGCTTTGATGCTCAAAAAACACATCATTATCATCCTGTCCAGTGCTGCACTTCTGCATTAGCGTTACTTACCCTTTGGTCTCTTTAACCTTCTCTTTCACATGCACAAGAACAAATTACACTCTGAAGGAAAGGACAAAAACAAAAAGCAAAGTGAGTCTGTTTTGAGTATTTACAGCATGCATACATTTACATTTACATTTACATTTAGGGCATTTAAAGGACAGTCAAACTGAAATTCAACAGCCAACAAGGCTTAGATGTGGAATTCATATTCCTGTTAACATATTGAAACTGCACTATAACATTTCAAAAGACACTTCAAACTCTTTCAGTGCTACAGGTTATCTGAGACTTTCCCTCAATTCACCCAGAAATGAAGATTCAGGGGCGCTGCTTAACTCAGTTGGTACAGCAGGCATCCCATGTACAGAGGCTTTGTCCTGGCTGCAGCGGCCTTGGGTTCGAGTCCTGGCCTGGGACCCTTTGCTGCATGTCACTCCCCCCTCTCTCTCATCCTGTTTACTATCATATCTTGAGCTGCATATCAATAAAGGCCAATTGAAATTAAAATTATTTGAAAAATGAAAATGCAGTCATTAAGTACTCACTCATGCCAAGGGAAAGTACAGTTAAAGTTTGAAAGTAAATTATCTTAAAAATGGGTTTATATGATAATGATGACAATTTTAGTACAATTCATATGGTAGATTTCAGGGAAATTAGTTGTTTAGGAGAACGCTGTTTTGCTGTGAAGCTCCAGAGATGTCTTGTGGACAACAAAACTTCGGCTGACAGCATGGAGAGAGGAGATAATGACCAAGTTTTTTTCTGGGTTGGCTGTTCTTTTAGTGCTTAGACAGCATATCCTATTCAGCATCTCAATGTCAAACAGATAACATTTGAAATATTATAAAATGTTTACAGCATTTGCACCTGCAAATCAGTCTAACCAAATCGGTTTTCAGTCTAGACAAAAAAGTAGCCTTTAGTTTTCACACTGAACTTTGTTCAAAATGTGCAGACAGTGTTATTTTAATGCTTCTTTTATATTTATTCATAGCTGTAATGTTACAATTACACTTTTTGCCCAAAATTTCAAACATGTGTTCCCCAGGTCACAAAGATAGTGGAGGTATGTCGAAGGGGCTTTCTGAAACTATTTACAAGCAGATTTACAAGTCCTGTAATGAGCACAATGAAAGTTTATGTTCCTAACAGCACTATGGAACATGTTCAAGAGGGATGCAGTTGTGTAGTATAGGGCTGGCAATTTAATGGAAGCTGTCTTGTGCTTTTGAGCAAACGACGCTGTGGTTTTCCTCGCTGTGAGTGCAGAACCTCCTAATGATTTGTGGGAGAGAGGTGGAGGACACAGAGAGCAGTGAAAAACAGCTGAGCTGCAGCCACGATATATTTCAGGAATAAAAACTGTTTGAAAAGAATGAAAGGATGATTTTCTGTGGAATGAAAGGCTTCTTTTTGCCAAGACAGCTGTCTTGAAGTGCATTTTTTTTTTACATAATATGAGCCATTTTGAAAGTTTTCCATATTGCAAATAATTTACTGCTCTGACATTTCAGCATGTTTGTACCTGGGTTTATCTGTCAGCAGATGTACCTCATAAATAACAAAAGTTTTTTACTCCTCACGTGTTGAGGTTCAGTCAGTCTGCATTGGCTGTCGGACATTGAACTCACATAGTCGTAGTTGCAGAAAAAGCACCACTGTGTCATCCTTTGGCAGTCTTGAGTAAAGAAAAAAAGAAGAAGACTTGTAAGTTTGCTCAAATTGATCCATCAATCAGCCTGTCAGCAGAGAGCTCTGCTTGTTGTCCTGGCTGATAAGTGCAGGGGGGAGGAGGGGGGAGGGGGAGCGAGTCTGCGTCTGGATCCCTCCTCATCTCAGGAATGCGTTCAGGTTCCTCTCCAAAAGTGCTGACGTCAGGAGTGGCCTTGGATTAAAAACAGCCGGTTTATAATAAAAGTGACAAGCTCACAGGCTGTGTTATACAGCTGATCTACTTAAAAGCTCAACTAAGGTATGTCCACTATGGCACAACCATTTTTTACGGTTTGAGAACATTCAAGTTTAACGTTTCAATGACTCTTTGTGTAAGTCTGTGATGAGTTAATATATGTGTAGGCCTTGAACACATGTATTCATATGTCAGTGTGTTTTATAGCAGCTTTAGATGGAGGGGAGCGATGTGATAGAAGACAGTTGCTGTTGTTTACGAGAAGCTTACATTTTTCTGAAGAAAATGTCCATTAATTGTGCCTGAAGTGAGTAATTCAGTGATGTCCACTGCATTTCACTCTTGATGTCTGCAATCCCACCCACTCATAAATGTGTCATTTTCCTTTTACTTCTACTTTCCGTCTAGTCACCTTTCCCAAAATTCCTCAAGACCCGAGAGAACGACCGGAGCTCCTATAACAGTTTTCATTGAGAACGATTTTCTACTGACAGGATGAGGCCGATGATATATATTTTTCTAATTTACTTTCAGACATTTACTTTTTGTCCAAAGTGACTTACAGTAATTCATACATACATTCATACACTGATGCAAGGTGCCGACCAGCACATCAGGAGCAGCTTGGGGTTCAGTGTCTTGCCCAAGGACACTTCGACATCTAGAGCAGGTGAATAGAACCAGCAACCTTCCGACAACGAGACGCTGGCTCTAGCCCTGAGCCACAGCTGTCCTTATCATCAATTCATTATTGTTATCCCATGAAAATAACAATTAATTTCTCCTGACAAGCTGATACATCTTCTTCCTCTGTCTCATGTAACTCAATTGTCGTCCAAAACAGCCCGACCTCATCTGAAGAATGGCAACTGTTAAATCAACTTATTGCGACCCATAGTTCTGTTTATTGCTAGGTGGCGACCTCTAATGGCAGTAGAAAGCATTACGGCAGATTTCTTTATGAGGATGTGTCGTCAAAAAGTGACTAGAAACACATCAGCGAGCCTGAAGGACACGTTGCTTCATCACTATGAACATCAGCATTTTACACTTTTTCAAACTATTAAAACCCGACTAAGATAAAACCCACTGAGAGTTATATCTTCTGTAGCAGCAAATGTGCTTCATACAAACCGGGTGGGAAACTTGTTTTAAGACTTTAAATTGGACTTGTTGACAACAATGGCCTGACACAGAGTGGTTCTCAATGAAAATAGCTGACAGTAAGTCATGTGGGTAATCTCACATAACAGGACTTTCTAAAAACAACACAAATTGAATTCCATTTAATTGCAATACAATTGGTATGTGTCATTGCATCGTGTTGGCAGGTCTCAGAGGCAAATGTCTCAAACAGATAAAACTAAAACTGGCAGAATATCGTTAGTCATAACTGAGAAAATATTGCTCACTCTGTGTAATAGATAGATTGATAGATATCTTTATTAATCCCTGAGGGGAAATTAGGTAATAAACACACTTAACTTGATTTTATGTTCACTTGCTCAATGTCTTCCACTGACATAATGCTTTTTCAACAGAACAATAGAAGTATTGCAGGAATAATGACAACATCGACAGTTACACAGAGTGAGTGGGCAGGGTATCGTGGATACCATGGTAATAATCTCATGTCCTGTGATCCAAACAAACATAAAAGAATAAAGGAGGGGATGGTAGACTGGTATGACTCGAGCATGAGTGTATGTGTGATCACTCTGTCTACTTGAAGCATCAGCAGTCAATACTTTTAAAGCAATAATGGACCAGAAACCTATGTGTGAAATTGGAAGTAAGTTACAAGAGAATTATCGCTCAACTCTGTAGTTACAGAGCTCTGCAGACTGTTTTCGCCTCTTTGAGCTCATTGACACCTGCTGTTTTGTATTGTATTGTTAAGATTTAAATGTCCCATATCATGAAAAACACGTTTTCTCTGGTCTCTACATATATAAGCTGTTTCCTCTGAGCCTGCCAACTCCTAGAATGATGAAAACAAGTGATTCCTGCATGTTCTCTGCAGCCCACCCACTGGTAAAACGGCGCTCCTACAGGCTGTTCAGATTCTGCTCCTTTCGTTACGTAACGAAAGGAGTCATTATCATAGGCCGACCTCCTCTGCGCGGTGATAGGAGATATCAGAGAGGGGGGCGTTCATCCCCGAGGTGAAGTTCGGTGTGTCCAGCAGTGAGACAGCAGCGAGACAGCAGCGTATCGCAATGTCGTTGCTCAAAGCTGCACACGCAAGTAGCTCTGTTGTTGGTTGTAAAAATCAACACCAGTGCCTATATTCTGTCCCAGATACAAAACAACAGAAGGGACAGTGGTTGCGTTTCATTTTTTAACGACAACGTGCCGGCTGCGGTTCTTGTTAGCTTGAGTGTGTGTGCTAACCACTTCACATCGGACTGCTTCAGTGACGAGGGACAGTACAAAGCTGGCTTTGCCTTGACACTGACCCTCGTAAAAGGATCAGTCCCACCCATACCGGACCCAGCAACTACACCCGAGCCACCGATAAGTGTCGCCGCGGTTTGATAGTATTTACAGTTGCCTACGAGTCTGGAGAAGTCCGCTAGAAATTGGCTAACTAGTTAGCTCTGCTTCGGTCCGCTATGCAATGGCGTTTGAAGCGATGTTGGTGTTAATATTATTAGGAGGGAGCTTGGCTGTCACAGTAAAAAGTCTGCAAACATGTGCAGACTGGAGACAGAGACGATGCGAACAGTGTCCAAGAGTTTGGAGACTGTGTTGGAGACAAACACAGCTTTCGCTAGCTGTTAGCCATTAGCTACCTGGCACTAACTGTAACAACACATACGAACAAACTAACAATATTCAGACTCACTAACCATTCTGAAACGTCCTGCTGCAGCCACAGAGTCTGTACTTCTTCAGGAGCCTCTCCTTCTGGGTCCGATTCTGGGTCAAACCAGTTGAACGAAAAAATCTCCGCGAGCCACAGCATACATCCACGTAAACATTAGCGCATGCTACTGCTAACGCAGGGGGAATCCTCTCCCTGAGAGTGACGTAGCAGGCAGGACTCTCCAAGTGGGCGTTGACAGACGGAGCTCATTAGCATTTAAAGGTGCAGGCACAGAAACAGACTGCTCTGAATAGAGCTCTGTAGAGTGACTTTTAGACAGCTGGAATTCAGGACCACGCATAGGTTTGGGGCAATGCATATCGAATACAGAGTTTTTGGACTTCTGACAGCTGTGTGAAATTGATGAAAAACAGTATAATATGGGACCTTTAAAATGGTATAGTTCCATTTAAAGAGAAGTATTGGATTGATCTATGCCCGATCTACCTCTCTCTATAATTGGAGGAGAAAGCAGGGAGGAGAGCTCGGTCGGCCCCAAAAATTGATCCAGTTATTGTGACGGGTGAAAAGATCTAGTCGAAAACCTCCCAAATTGCTCCAGACTCGTAGGGGAGTCACTAAATGTCAACCGTGTTTGACAACAGTAGCCCTTTTAGATAGAAAAGGCGGCACATTTGCGCCAAGGTAAGGGCGGCTATTTCCCGACTTTGCCCGTCTTTCTAAAACCGAGGCGTAATATTCCTCCTTTCCAAAAGCCACCTCTGAGGTAGGCGTAAACATGTCACGTGAAGCTGGAAGTTGGGCTGTGAACGGTGACATAGAATTTGTCTTCAAAATAAGAGCTTTACATTGTACCCCACTGGAGTTTAGAACTGGGTTCTTAGCGGGGGGCTTTTAATTTGAAAGTAGCGACCATCCTCAGCTTTCCGACATAACATCAAGCTAACACAACAAAACAGCTAAAGAGACCGAGGCTCCTGGATCTCAGCGGCTGTTCAGTTGTTCATCTTAATGTCCGCGGATGAAATGAAGGACTGACTGCTGTGATCAGCTGTTTTTTGGTTTTAAAACTCTCCGGTTGTGGGTCGCACAACAGTACAGGTCATTGACACCTCCGCCCACCTCACCCACAGGCCAGCACATTTCCGCCTCGGTTTTAGATAGCAGTCGAGGCGGAAATAAGTGTACCCTCCGAGGCAGAAAATCAAATCAAATTGGCGGCTTGGTGCTCTGTCTAAAATGGCTAGTGATTGCTACTTTCAGAACAGCCAATGAGTGAAATAACCCAGAGCAGCAGATGGTGTTGCCTATGGTAAGCAACCCTAACCCTTGTGGCTGATGGTTACTAGTGCACCACGTTGACAGATAAAACAACAGTGAAAGTCTCCGTCCTGTTCTTATTGCAGAACCGACAGCACATGATGAGCACGTCTCTCCAACCATTCTATCATCAGCATTTTTATTTCTCACTGCATGCAGAGTGTTAACGTCTCTGTTAACATTACTGCAGAGTGTTAAGATTACTGGAGAGCGTTAACGTCACTGTTAATGTTACTGCAGAGTGTTAACGTCACTGTTAACATCTCTGTTAACATTACTGCAGTGTTAAGATTACTGGAGAGTGTTAACGTCACTGTCAATGTCACTGTTAATGTTACTGCAGAGTGTTAACGTCACTGTTAATGTTACCGCAGAGTGTTAATGTCACTGCTAACATCACTGTTAGTGTCACCGCAGAGTGTTAACGTCACTGTTAACGACACTGTTAATGTTACCGCAGAGTGTTAACGTCACTGTTAATGTTACCGCAGAGTGTTAACGTCACTGTTAACATTACAGCAGAGTGTTAACGTCACTGTTAGTGTTACCGCAGAGTGTTAACGTCACTGTTAACATCATTGTTAATGTTACCGCAGAGTGTTAACGTCACTGTTAATGTTACCACAGAGTGTTAACGTCACTGTAAACGTCACTGTTAATGTTACCACGGAGTGTTAACGTCACTGTTAACGTCACTGTTAACGTTACCGCTGAGTGTTAATGTCACTGTTAATGTTACCACAGAGTGTTAGCGTCACTGTAAACGTCACTGTTAATGTTACCACACAGTGTTAACGTCACTGTTAACGTAACTGCGGAGTGTTAACGTCACTGTTAATGTTACCACAGAGTGTTACCGTCACTGTAAACGTCACTGTTAATGTTAACACGGAGTGTTAACGTCACTGTTGACGCTACTGTTTACGTTACCGCGGAGTGTTAACGTCACTGTTAATGTTACCACAGAGTGTTAACGTCACTGTTAACGTCACTGTTAACATTACCGCTGAGTGTTAATGTCACTGTTGACGTCACTGTTAATGTAACTGCAGGGTGTTCACGTCACTGTTAACATTACTGGAGAGTGTTTACGTCACTGTTAGCTAGGGCTGCTCGATTATGGCAAAAATCATATTCACGATTATTTTGATTGATATTGTAATCATAATTATTAAAGACGATTATTAATTGATTTGAGAACAAGCACTTATTGAACTTTGAACTCTGGTATTTCTTTTAACACAATCAGTTTGAACTGAAAAACAAGAAAAATGCAAATAAGAGAAAAATATATCAATAAAATGAATTAAATAATGTGTAAAAATACAAAATAAACACTGTCCCAGTTCGGCTTGACCATGGGTCCGTTGTGGTGTCAAATTATAATGCTGTTGCTGTATAATGCTGGGCAGGCAGCGCAATTCTGCTGATATGGTGATGTGATGGTAACACACACCGCTAGTCCAATGTGTTAATCAGTTTATTGAACCCAGAGTCGCTAACGGTTTTGATAGGGCACACATCTTTGGCATCATGTATGTGACGGTATCCATTATTTCTTTTTGTCTGCGGGAGCTGGGTGGATATGCGGTGGCACTTTAAATAGTGTCCTTAATTGAGGACTGTGTGGCGGTGGCAGGAGTCCAGGAGCTTTTCATTTTCGAGTTTTTTTGTTCCTTCACTGCTTGGTCATGTATTACTCTGTGTGTGGACTTTAAATGGTTAAATAAATTGGTCGCGTTCCCTTGAGGTGCAGACACGGTCGCGTGACATATCTTGCACAATATCTTTGTTTGTTCCAAGTCAGACTCTTCGAAACCGAAGTGTATCCACACCACAGAATTCACTTTACCTTTCTTCCCGACCAAAGGCTGCCATCTTCTACCGTCATCTTCTACCGTCTTCTTCTACACTTTTTTTCCAAACACGCACTGGCAATACGCACCGGCGTGTCTGAAAGCGAGCAGAGTGTTAATGTCACTGTTAATGTCACTGGATAGTGTTGACATTACTGTTAGCGTTACTGCAGATTGTAAACGTCACTGTTAGCGTTACTGCAGTGTTAACGTCACTGTTAGCGTTACTGCAGTGTTAACGTCACTGTTAAGGTTACTGCAGAGTGCCAACATTACTGCAGCAGGTAGTTGCTGTTGTACGTTTGAGATCACGTGTGCTGCTGCATTGCTCCCTCCCTCTTAGATAGAGGAACACCTGTGAAGATTCTCCGGATGCAACCTCATTTCAGACAGTCAGCATTTTAAAAGTCCTGTCAGCTGAGCCCAGCTTTAGCTGACTGACTTCCTGTGTCACAACAATAATTCAGGATCCCACATATTAAAGAGCATTTTTACCTCAAGTTTATTTTTGTTAAATTATGTAAGCAAGGATTTATGTTATTTTGTTTACTAGAAACACCTTCCAGGCAAAGTTTACATTTTTTGGTGGGCCAAAAGTCGCCTTGAGCCCCACTTTTGGCAGCCCTGGTTTTTTGTTTTCAGTAAAAAAGCTTTAATAAAGCCACTGTATGCTATCTGCCCAGCACCAAATGACAATAAGAGTTAGAGTATTTAGCAGCTGATGATCTAGATATGTTCCTCAGATGTTGGTGGAGACCAACACAGAGCTGAAAGATGAGTGTGTAACTACTCAACTGTTTGTCAACAGGCTTATGTCCGGTTGTTTCTACTGCCCCCAAGTGGCCAGAAACTCAATTTTTGCAGGTTTAAGCAATTAAGAGGCTAATACTAGTCAAGTCTTTCATTAGATGTGTCAATGTGCTCATTAACATTGATTTAAAGTCATCTTAAACTTTTCTCAGTTTGCAGAACTCTTTTTACATCCATAAATTTGCTTCTATTCAAGCAGGATTGAAAAGCAAAGAGCAGCTCTTTCACTCTGAGCAGAGGGAGCATTTCAATCAATACACCGATGATATCATCGCTGAGAGCTGAGCAGCCAAACTGCCCCACCCGCTTAACACACGTGCGCGCGCGCACACACACACACACACGCACACCTAACCTGCTGTTATTTAAGTAAACAGGTCCAACACACACTGTTCCAACCACAACTCTGGACCACAAAAGCACCTGTTGAGGAGAACTTGCAGGTCCACACAGGTGAGTAAACCAAACGCACATATCTGGGCCCTGAGGGATGACTCTGTACATACAGGAGCGATTCAAGCAAACTTTGGGTTCTGTTTTCTTTCAATCCTTCGTGTCAGGTCATGCGAAGAGAGAAGTCGATTGACAGGCCCACCTCTCTGCGCTTTTGCACAACAAATGAATTGAAGTTTTCAGGCCTGCTTCTGTCAGCCAACAAGTTATGAAATACAGTCATTATGGACCTTTATGTTTTCATTCATGAGGTCAGTGTGGAAAGCAAACAGACTTTTGAAAAGTGGCAGTTATCTTAGCTTGTGAACAAGAAGAGTGAATAAGGAGAGGGTTAATGATGCCTGCTGCAGTGAAAAGAACTAATACTTAGTGTACTGAGACTGAATCAACATTTGAGCTTCTTCAATCAAGAGTGCAGACAGCCAACGCCTGCCCCCACTGTGCAGACTCCTTACCTTACATAAGTCAGGGCCTGAAGACACATCTGGAAATCAACTCGTCCAACAACAGGCCTCAGAGTGCCCATGGCAAAAGGTTTCACAAATGGACCACACGTTGCACATATTCTTTTTCAATCTTGCAGGCCTCACTTCATATGTCATGGCTTTCCACATTTGATTTCTAGCCTGGCCAGCTGCTCTGCATAGCATCAAATGAACAGAACCTCATCAACAGACACAGAGCTGCTGACGACAGACTATTAGCTTCAATATTACCTCAGGTGTTCCAGCACGTAACATTCACAATTGCACACGAAGAGTGAAATCAAGACTTAAACATCTTCCCAGATGACTTCAAATAGTTAGGTAATATTGGTAGTAGTAAAGATATCGCGGAAACAGTGAATAAAGTTAAAGAATGAGACAGCTGCTGCTGCTGGTCAAAATGTTCTTGGGATACTGAACCCCACGTGGCTCCCGATGGCTTCAGTGTGGTGCTTCCATTAGAAAGCATTGTATCGCTGATTATAAGCAGGTCAGCACCTTGCGTAGCAGCCTCTGCCATCAGTGTTTGAATTTACTATAGGTGCATGGGTGACTGTGGCATTTTAAAGTGATGTGGTTGGTATAAATACAAATCCATTTGAACAAATGTTGAAAGCAATGTCCAAAAGATTGGACAACGTGCAAAGCAGCATTCCTGTCCGTGACATTTGACACTGAATAAATAAAAGTCATTATGTGAGATTCAAATGAGCACAGAGTAGGCAGTGTTCTTTCTTCTTCAAGCTGTAGTAATCAATGTTATTTCTCTCTTTCGGGGGCAGCCTTAATAGTTCCGAAACAATGGCATATTAGCATCTGATAAAGTTGCTCCAGAAAAACTTGTTCAAGATCAGAGAAATATTACCGATTATCTGGAGTCATGCTCATGTCCACCTGATCAATTTCAGTGCAAGTCCCTCTTGAAAGATCTGACTGTTAGGCAGCTTAATTTCTACATTGTCTTTGTTGCAGGGCTCGACTCCACAGCATTGTCAGTGCAGTGGAAAGGTCATAATTTTCTGTTGGGAAAAAAAACCCTTCACTTTCAATCTGTTAGGGTGATGATAAGCCCAGGTTGCACTGATGGTGTTTCTGCAGAATAGTTTTGGCGGAACTTGTTTCGCACATGGGGAGGTGAGCTCTGGCATTTAAATGGGTAAATCCCTGCAAATAACAAAGGAATGAGTTGCGTGCTTGTTTAGGCCCGTACCATGAGCGACCAGGTTAGTGCTAGAGTAACTGGCCACTCATCAGCATGTAAGCTGCTAGCTCAGAGGTTTTTGTTCCACTTAGAAATGCTGAATTTGAAAGCAGTAACAAGCAGATGTCGCAGGGAGATGAAAAGGGCTGACTGAAATATTCAGCCAGTGGCAGACTTCTATGAATACTGTCTATCCAGTGAATCAGACTAGTGCTGGGCAGTAGTGAACAGGTTTTCACCTGAAAACAAACACCTGGTGCATCTGAGATTTATGACAGCAAATGTTTCCATTACAGGCCACAAAACCAAAACAAAGTACTCAAAGGCACTAAAATGCTTCATAGAATTGAGGAAAACTCAGATGGGTGATATGCTGTAATGTGCATAGGCTTACACCAGGACCTTTTGCTATTTCTCTACAAATACAGCAGAGTCATTTTAAAGGTGTAATCACTTAGAAATGTTTTACATAGAGGCGTTAAATGGACAACAAATACATAGAGCTATCACAGAACTATGGAGCACTCCAGTCCAACAAAGACCTTGTGATCAGCTCATTAGTGAGGCTTCTTCACTTCTATTCAATGTCTTCTCCGTCTGAGTGGACATTAGCGCAGGTTAACAGATCACGCTTGGCTTTGTGTTCAGGATCCACTCAAACACTGGACACTGGGTGGTCTGACAGATTAATGCACATACTATTCATACTACAGTCAGACCTCTCTGCACTGCGTGTGTGCGTGTGCATCAGGACTTCAAAGCTCTACGCCAAGGGTGTGTGATTCCATTCAAGGAGACTGAAGCTGTCAAAGCCGCTTTGCCACAGAAACTAGGTGAAAGAGGCACACATTCACACATCAAGTGAAAAGGCAATTTATGGTGTGTGAGCGCACAGCGTTACAGCCCTTCTGCCCCTCTGTCTCCCTCCCACCCTTGTCCTCTTTCTTACACACACAAGCACACACACCCAACACAATACACACAACCTCTCGCCCTTTAACACATTCCTACAGTTCTTATATTCATTCTGCTTGCGTCTTTTTGCTGGACCTGCAGCGTCTGCTGACGTCTAGCCACACCACATGCCGACCTCTGGGCACGGCAGCACAGTGGCCTGTCTGTGAACTGAGGGCAGCTTCTGTCTGTGAGCTGGTGCCCGGCTGGTACTGTACAGTGTGATCCAGACTGGGGGAGTCACGGGTTGAATGTAAATGTTTCCTTCTGCTCTTAATCCCCTAATTAGGCCAAATTGGGTGTAGGAGAATGTGATGATCTTGACTGACCACAGGAATCTTCATGAGATGAGCGAAGTGTTCTGCCACACGTGAGAAATGCATCAAGGGAGGACAGAGTGGCATAGATACGAGAGGTCATGTTTCTTAATAGGCTGAAGTCGAGCCGGATTATAGGTAGAGTGGCTGTTGCATCTTAAAGCTGCATTTAACGTTTTCAGTTTTGGTCACTAGGGGCAGAAAAACAAGCTGACAGACTGAGAGCCTGACGGCATCAAATAAACTAGTCCCTCAAAGCAGCATTATTGTCCCATTGCACTTTTGTTTCTGTCCACTTGACAAAGGCCGGGCAACTCTCTCACATGTTCACTCTCTTTTTAGCTTTGGCCTCTGCCACCACCTGAGAAAACTATCTGGCTCTTTAGCTGCTAAATGCTCCACTATGTTCACCAGCTAGTTGCTAACTGCGTTTATCTGCTGCGTGTTGCTGTACAGGTATTGAGCAGTCGGCTTGTCTGAGCTTGTTTACTACCCAAGTAGATTTTTTATCAGGGGTTGGTGATGGCAGTAAGGTCTCACCAACCCCATTTACAACCACTTCTCAGGCTCAACCAGTCAGTTGATGTGCAGACCAGAGCCAAAACAAGTAGCTGAGAGGCTACAAGTTGCTAGAACTGTTGAATTGGGCAGAAGCCCTCAGGGGGTTTCACTTTGCCTGTTCATTTCATTCAGTATTGTTTAAATAGACACGGTTGACAGAAGAAGTAAAGTTACTTCTGGTCTGCAGAGTTCTGAAACAAGTTGAACAATATTTATACTGGCAATGTTAGATTGTATTCTGGAGAGTACGTGCACACAGCACTCCACTTGCAGAGACCAGCACCTGACCAGTGAAGTGGGTGTGACTGTTATTTTCAGAACCCTACCCTGAGGTCAAACTGCTCGTAAGCCCAAAGTAACTCCCAACATCGCTGCCAGGACTTGCATAAAAGGACTCTGATTTAATTCAAGACCGACCAGGGCAAATCCTCCAAACCGAAAACCATAAGAAATTAAATGTGCGTAAATCTAGTTTAAAAAGACATTTTAATCCAAAATTATACTTAACCCAGCACTGCTCCTTGATATGTCACAGTTGGGAAAGTAAGCAGTTATGCTTTTGAATATAGTGTTTTTTGGTATTTTAAAGGATATTTTCAGTTTTCAGTGTCAGTTTGGTTAGGGTTGGGTTTAGGAAAAGACTACATTTCGATTAAATGATTAAATGGCTTTAAGGATGGAGAATAATTGGTTCTTTTGGTAAAAGTCTTATTAACTTTCCCACCTCAAATGAAGATGGCACACACTTCCTATGGGATGAATACGGGACCAGCCTTAACCCATGTCTAGGAAAACCGCACCAGAGGATTTTAACTTTAGAGGAACTAAATGCCCACTGAAAACACTTCCACAAAGGTGCATCCTTTTAGACTGAATGAAATGCATGTTGTCTGTGTCATGTTCCAGATGCTTTCTCTTGACGTCTGAAAGTATTGTGCAATGTTTTTATTATTTCTTGCTTGACCGACACAGGTGCACTTGGACAGCAGAAGGTTTGAATACGCTGGACTTGCGTTTCCTGCCCCGGGTAGCTGCTATGCTTTTGTGATTAATTCGCTTCAGAGTTCAAATCCTTTTCCATGAAATGTTGACAATACTTTGCCTCCACATACTGTCACCACAAAGGCTTCCATGGAGGAAATAAAGTGTAAACAGGCCGTAGCTCATAGTAGGGGTGGGGGGATATCTGCACGTCATACTCGTCTCCAGCATGTAATCTCACCAAATGTAATGGCATGGTGCAGCATTATTAGTATAAGCTCAGCAGGTTGATAAGGAGCATCTGGTCTATCTCATATTTCCATCTCCTGCCTAATGTGTCCTGCTCACTCTCGCTCCTGCATTTTAAAAGAGAAATTGTTTATAAAGTGCTGAAGAGAAGGATTAGATTCCCTTCAACCTAATATGTTTCCATGTGCTTGTCCAAGAGCTTGGTACTGTAATATATCAGTACTTTTATGTAAGAGTACACCGCCTGTCTTTGGTTGCTGCAGGTCATTGTTTTTTCTTTCATGAGTACCTTTCCATTTTACTGTAATGTGACAGGATGTGTTATTGGTTGAGAAGTGCAACTTTAGCTAATCGGGGCTTGCTGACTCGTGTCTGCGGAGTCGGATCAGTGGCTCAATATGTCTGCACTTTTGATAAGACTGACTTGTGGATTCTTTCTCTTCCCCATATTTGGTGAAATCGGCCCTGTAGCCAGCAACGAGTTTAAATAAAAAACGCACAGATGGAATATGACGTAGATCTTCATATTCTCCCCAAATGATCGAGCATGGAAATAATAACACACGCTAAGATCAAGTATTTCTCCAGGGGACAGATTCATGGGAGTTGTCCTCCTTGTGCCAAAGTGATGTGAATATCTGTGCAGGCAGGGCTTGAATAAACATTTATATTACCCCACTCAGCAAAACACATCTTCCAGACTCTCTGAAGAATTTAGAGTATTTCTCTCAAGTGTGACGAGGCACTATAATTTCCAAGAAAGAGCAAGTAGCCAGGGCTCAGAGACATACCAAAAATTTACAAGCTGGAATTTAGGTTTATGAGAATAATCCCTATATGTGCATGATACGCACAGGAACCCGCGAAGAATCCTCTCCAATACAGCTTCCTCCTTAGTCCGAGACAGAATACTCCGTCGTCTGGAAAATTCCCTTCAGCAGTCCAAGAGCATGTCCAGTGATAAGAAACATGTTATTCCTGATGGTGACAGAGAGAAAAACAGTTTGGGATTTGTCTTAAGAGGCTGGAAATCCAAAATGACTTATAAAGTTTACTCAAAGTCATAGATATTTCTAATGTGGTTTAGCTTTTAGGTCCAAACTCTGAACAGACACACATTAAATTGACGCCCTCTGGTCAGGTTTTAGTCCAGACTGTTGCCCTCATAGGTGGTCAATGATTTTTTTTTTTTCTGATTGCATAATAGGAAAAGTAATATTTTCAAATTTTCAGAAAGAAGTCAGACTTTTGAAGACAGGCAGCAGGACTGTTGCTCCTTAACTTCAACTCATTCTTATGTAACACGTAGCTGTGGAAAAAAGGGAGGACACTCGTGAAGCATCTCTTTCTAACACGAGACTTGAGAATGTAGACAGTCTGATTCATATGATGTGCATTTGTGAAGGTTATATTAATATATATCTGAGAAAACCTTATCAGTCCTATCAGTTTTCATATCCCAGTGGAGGACAATGTGCTGAAACTGCTGATTCAGCACATTGAAAACAATGTAAAAATGTCCAGCTACAAGTAGAATTTTACTCAAAGCAGATAATATACATTTTTTCTATTGATCTCCCTCAGTTACAGCACGCAGGAGTATTTTATCTCCTTTCAGCTCATTGTTTTAGTTTTCCTGCCTGAGGGAGTGACTGTGTGGACACTGAGAGTGCTGGAGCTTGAGAGTGTGTGGGGAGGTTATGTTATGCTGCAGAGCAAAAGTACAAGTTCATGTTATTACTTATCATTTTAAATAGAACAAATTAAATTCATTCTTATGATTAGTTAATATTAGTTTACAGTTGTAGTACAGGGCATGGTATTATTGAGCTATTAAAGCCTAAAAAAGTGTAAGAATTTGCAAGCTGTCGAATTCACACCCACAACAAATAGGGGGCAGCATATCACCAGAGTAACCACAAACTGCTACTTACTGTTGCTGCCATTAACTAGATAGCTCGGTTAGCCGTGCAGCTAGCGGTCTGGACTGGGAGCTGGAAGAACTGGCACATGAGATGTGGAACCAAGCTGGTTAGCGTGTTGACCTCAGCAGATGTCTCTGCAACACAATACATAGACGTCCTCACGTCGAAACTGATATTTCTTCACATTCTGTCGATAATTCCCTTTCAACAAAAACAATCTGACATGCTGCACCTTTAAGCTGCATTTTAATGTCACAGCATGTCACAGTGGAGCTGGCAGCCTGATTGTCTTACCTTTGGACGGAGCCAGGCTAGTCATGTCCCCCTGTTAATGCTAAGCTAGCTCCAGCTGCACATTTTGTGCACAGGCCTGGTATGCAGAGTCTGGAGTGTTATCAAAATGGGCGACTTTGCTAACTATATTTGCTTCGCAATATCAACTTACTTGTCCTGTCAGTGTTGTGTTGTCTTGTGTCAGCACTGGAGAACGGCCTGGCTGCATTATCATTCTGTTATAAGGGGAAAAGAGCTCTAACTTGTTTGGATTTTGTTAAAAACAATCAGAATCGTCTCTGGTGGCACATTGCCAATGCAGTAATGGTGATCCCACAATTAAGTGCATGGGGGGGGGACATGTTCTGGTGGAGGATTTGCATGTGTGGAGGTGAAATGGCTAAATCCCCATCAAAGAAAAGGTAACAGCTTCTGGATTGTTTGGTTTGCTCTATTAGCGGCCAAGTTAGTGTCAGGATAACTTGCCATTTTAGGGTGTAGGATGCTAGCTTGGTTGTTGTTGTTGTTGGTCTGCCTGAAATAGGCAGCCAGGGGCAGGCTTAGACCCAAAATCTAGATCTGGTGCGCGACTTCTGCTGCCCCCAAGTGGCAATGATTGCTAGTACAGCTACTGTTGTGTTCAACTGATTTATTGTGTTAAAAGCCTATCATCAAGTGTGGACCATTATTAGACATATAAATGGTCATACTTGGTGTTATTATTAGCATGTGAGGCAGTAGGAATATGATAATAATAACACAAGCAGCAGCAGCAGCAGCTCGAGTCATGGCAGCAGTTGTATGAGTAGACGGAGACTGGCTGATGTCCAGTTTCCAATAAGAAGCTGAGCCTGATATATCATCCTGACCTGTGCACAGTGTGTTCTTTGTTGACGGTGGAGACTAACAGCAGCACAGGAGATGTGAGATCAGACCCAGCCTGTGATAAATCATGAGTCAGCAGTGTAGCACGATAACCAAAAGCTGTTGGGACAAGCCCAGATGACAGAGAGATGAGAGAAACTGTATTTCTGCTCCTCCTTCTGTCTTCCTGTCTATCTATGGAGTGTCCCCTCTAATGTCTTCCATTCCCCTGACAGTCATCTTATTGATTTTATGTTATTGTCCTATGTATTTTCAGTCCACCGTTCACCTGCATGTTGCTGCAGTTTCAGACTGTTTACTGTTGTTAGTTGTCTCTTACTGCCCTCTAGTGGATAAACTGCAGAGTGTTTCAGCTGTTATGTCTGAAGGAAACCACTGGAGGTCAGATTAGACACGCACAAGACTACCATTGCCACTCACACATACTGTGCATTCAGTCCTTTCTTTACACTGATATTTATATATATATATATAGATATCTGTAATATAAATACATCTCTAGTAATTCAATAATACACAGTTTTTTGCTTACCATTCCTTCAGACATGATTTAATGTTCCTTTTTCAAGTGATCAAAAACAATAACAACAAAAAAGAAGCAATACTAATTCACTACACTTTTTGTCAGTTTCAGCAAATATCTGATGCAAAGGAAAAGGAGCTACAACACGATCATAATGAAACATAAATATGAGTGGCAGTGAAAATGACAACTACACAGTTGGGGAAGGGGCAACCAAAAGTGATTTGTGTAAATGAGCACCAACAGTTCTGTGGAGTTTGATTCACGAGCAAGAAGCATGATGATGTATTGAGGTAAAATATGATTGCAATGTTGATGAAGTGTTGAGTGTCTGCAGCGTGGGGAAGACTTTGTTAGGGATCAGCAGCAGCGCCCGGGCTGGCAGCAGATGGAACGTCGATTCCAGCACATTGGCTAGATGGTGAGTTAGGAGGCTGGAACGTAAAGATACAAGCTTGAAATCTTTCAGGGTACGTACAAAATGGGAAGAACCTTTAAGGGGCGCGACTGAGCTGTTGTGGTATCAAATTTAAGTAGTTTGAATCCACATGCCAAATTTGGTGAGTCTGTGAACATCCTTAAGTCCTCTAAACAGTGTGGGCAAATTAAAATCAGCACTAAGATGGCCAACTTCCTGTAGGGCCAAAAAAATCCTCAAAATTAATTCCTGACTATATCAATGAGAGCTATGAGTCCTGCAAATTTCATGAACTTCAAACAAGGTTTTTGGTCACAAGACCCGGCGTTATGGGGAGCCAAGGAGTCCTCTGGCCACACCCACACCCAATCACATTGAACCATAAACATTTCACCAGATGTGACATGTGTGCATAGTTTGGTGAGTTATGGCCTATGGTTAGGTCGCCAAACATGCGTGTCTTTTCGGAGACAAACATTTTGAACTTGGGGAGCACTGACAGTGCTCCGGCCATAATTATGGAGGATTGGATGCCGCTGACCATGTGGTTGGATGCTGCTATTCAGGAGTCTTGTTTCATGGAACAAGTGAGCAGGGTTTCTGGAGCAACCGTCTTCTGTCTTCTGGGCCTTGCTGCAGGCCCT
The DNA here is from genome assembly GCA_903131615.1 of Diplodus sargus. NCBI lineage: Eukaryota > Metazoa > Chordata > Actinopteri > Spariformes > Sparidae > Diplodus > Diplodus sargus. The sequence goes on from CAEMYA010000041.1 coordinate 2,288,351, forward strand.
AAAGGAGGTCCACATTGGAGCGATCCGTGGGTGAGTCCACGTTTTGAATGACTTGAGACTGCGATATGGTTTTCTTATGAGCGATAGAGTTTCGATGTTCCATGCACGAGAACAGACAGGCTAATTTGAAAATGTTAGTGTTGCTCTATCAATGAAAGTTATTATGAATGTGTGCAGTTGTTGATCTTTGGGAGCCATCGACCACAAAGGGTCGCCGCAGTTGTTGTTAGCATTCAACTCATGATACACTGTACGGCTTGCTGTCATTTGCCGCAAATGTGTGTTGAAATTCAAGATTCTTGTGCTCGTGTTAAGTTTACCAATCATGTCAACAGCAGCACCAACTGGTGCGAGCAGTCACACTGCGGTGCCTGTGTGTCCACCTGTAGTTTCCCTCAGTCGTTTTGATGCTCTGATAAAAACAACAGTGCAGTTCTGAGAACAGGTGATACAAAAATCTAAACTGTGTCCCCATTAGCAAAACGTCAAAATGCTGTGTACTCTTCATACAATGCTCCAAGTCACACAGTTCTGTGTAAAAAATTAAATAGAAAAAAATATGAAATCTGAATATTTCATTTTGCTGCTTCGAATTTTTCCCCCTGATTTCAGGACTTTTATCCTAATGGCGGCTTCTGTCCTATTCTCCCAGGTCAGACACCAACATGACCACAGCAATGAGTCCAGAGTTATATCTCAGTGTGTGCAACCTGCACGTGACATCATGGCTGCTTTTTTCTGCTCCTCACTTCCTTTTGTTTATTTTTTCAAAATCAAGCACCAGGTAACCATCCTGTGTCTCTGCTTCACACAGTACAGTCAGCCAGTTGTCCGGGATACTAAAGTGTAAACAGAAGGCAAATCATCAAATGGAGAAAACTGAGTAATTTCCCTGGAAAAAGATGACAGAGCGATTGAACCATTTACAATATCATGTGGACGATCTTGACGGTCAGTCACCAATGTGTCCCATTAACCGATTTTAATTGAAACTGTCGAGACACCATGTGAGATTGCATGTGTGGAGTGACATTACGCAGCCCCGTGGTTTCACTGACAGAATGACACAGTGTTCAGTGCAGCTCAGTCTGATCTTTTCCTTCCTCTTCTGTCCCAGGTGTCCGTTAAAGAGGAGACCTGTGCATCCCTCTTATCTCTGAGTCATTAACTGATAAAAACTCCACACAGCTCTCAGCACACATAACATCACCAGGTTACACAAGAACAGGGAGCCACAATACTGCTATTGACCAGGAAGTCAGCTCTCCTAGTCTAGTTCACGGTAAACACAGGCGGGACTCAAAGGTGCCCTGTTGAGTTAGGAACACTGCGGTGGAAGGAAAGAGCCGACAGCCCCGCTGGCTGTTCCAGTGAAATCCCCTTTATTTTCCCTCTAGTATGAAAATGAAGTTCACCTTAATTCACAATTCTGAAATCTCTCAAATATTTTACATTGTATACTTTTAATGTACACTCTCACAATTACTCAGGGATATCTTAGTGTTTCACATGTTTGTTTATTCTGTAACATATCGGAATTGTTATCTTGTGTTTTGTGAATATTTTTGTTCCCTAAAATTAATGCGACACATCCTAGATTTTTATTATCCATACACATGCATATCCATACACATGCATATGTTAATATCGTTTCTCATTATGAGGACTATGTTTTGTTGCAAAAGACCTGCACACTTCAAACATATGCCACAGACCTTCCTTTAATCATTTGTGTAGCATTGTGTTTGGAAAGGTGTTAGACAACCTGATTTATCTGATATTTGTTCATCCATCCATCTTATTCCCCGACCAGCTGAGATATGTAATCCCTAAAACGAGTTTTGGCTCAGCCCGAGGGTCTCCTCCCAGTTGGACGTGCCCAGAAAACCTGCAAGGTGAGTCACCCAGGAAGCATTGTATTCAGTTGCCCCGAACCACATCAGCTGGATTTCCTTGACATCAAGGAGCAGTGGCTCTACTCCAAGATCCTGAACTCCTGATTATCTCCAAGGCAGACTTGCCACCAGTTGGAGAGGGCTGTGAGTCTGTGTGATGCTGGGAACTCCTGGCACACTGTGAAATCTGACAAAGTGACTTTACTTAAGCTCATACAACTTAAATGTAATAGTCTAGTTTCGTTTGTAATCATGAGGTTATCTGTTTCCTGATTTCTTTAAAGTAAAGACATATTTTGACTGAAGAGTGACCCCGTTTGAATCAGCAACAAAAGCGATGGAGCGCCTCACTCGAAACTGGGACACCAGGGTCCCCTCTGGAGTCAGACCTGAGAGGGTGGCTGGAGCCTGGCATCTGAGGGTTAATCAATGGGGCTCGAAAGCCAACATTAGGGAGCCTCCTGTCTGTAGGCATTTGGTTTGGCTGCAATGATATGAATACTGGGTGGAAGACAAAGTCGGGGACCTGGACATCCTGCCCTCTGGCATCGCAGTTGTCTTGTCTTCTAGTTGAATCTGAAATGTGCATGGAAATGATATCACAGCAGGGTAAACACTTCCATTGATACCACTGATGGTCAAAATGTCCTACTGACTCAATCCAAACTGACAAACAGGCTTCACATTTACAGGCTCGTCAACATTAACATTAATAATGATGCATCATGGTTCAGATACTGTTGTTCATTCTGTCTGTCGTCAGAATCGGCACCTGTCGTACTTTCTCTGGGCAGAGCATTTAATTGTATATCTTTGCCCCCACAATATAATGAAGAGGAGACCCAGGGTTGTGTTTTTGTAAAAAGGCCACATAAAAATACCATGATAAACACCAGTAGCTCTGGGGAGGGGCCTGCCTTTGGACAGGCTCCAGAGTTTTGTGCTACACCCCTGGCGCCATGGTCGCAGTGTTGGGAGTGAAGCAAACATTTGGTAATGCTGTGGCCAGGCTCCCTTGGCTACAGGGTGGGATGAGATGAAAAACAACACATTTTCATATATGTGGGTGTGATTCACCAAATATTATATAACCTAAAAGAAACTAACCTAAAAGGAATTCAGATGCTTCCACACATTTGCTCTGTAAGGTACACTAAGGAAATCATCAGGAGGAGGGGGGTCCTGAGGGAGTTTTAAATCACCAACACTTTTTCATGGCTTTCAACACACTTGTTGATTTACAGAGGAAGCTGTCTAGAATAACTAACAACATTATTATACATTATTTTACGACAGTCTGCTGTTTAGCTTTTTTTCTTGTACAAAATGTAACCAGCAGATCTGCTGCTGCAACACCGCTCCAGTTAGAGAATACAGAAGAAAGGCTGTCAGTACAGTTGAGAAGAACTGGTCTCCCGTCTTAGTGTAGATGACAGATCTTCATCTTTATTTCCTCTGAGTTTGCACCATCAACACCAAATGTATTCCTAAGTGAAGCTCGGCTGGACTGGGGGCACCTTGCTTAAAGAACTATGATGTCCAGGCTTAATAAAATTAAAAAACGATACTGTCCTCTCTTGTATTGAAACCATATTGATTTATTGACCTGTTCTATTCCAAGCCAGGCAGGTGCAAGACACCACTATCAGTACTTCCTGCTCGGTAAACCATCAGCTGAGCATGTGGAGGCTCTAAATTCATGGCCACAGATGTAAACATGTAAACAGTCTCTCACAGGTGCTGATGTTCTGAAACCTGTTCTTCAATCAGTCGATGTTTTTAAAACCTGACAACAGAAGAAAATACTTGTTTGGTGCTTCACCTGTGGAGTCCCCGTCACTTGGTTTAATACAGAAGACTGGCAGCTAGACATATTAATGATTGCTCAGTCTCGTTTATCGTGAACACTGGCGTGTATGCACAGCAGCAATGAATTTTCTTTGTTAACCATTAAGTGATTCTAGCCTCTGATGCTCTCGGTGTATTTTCTGCAGAGAAACGAGTCGTATGCGTCAGTTACTGTGTGTCCTGTCAGCTCCTGAGCTCAGTGGTTCCTGCTTTGCACCTCCAGTCCCTGGCTGCGCTGTGTTACTCTTTAACCCGTTAATGTTTGTGTGTCAGCTTACTTATGACAGTATATCTGCACATGGTCATGTTAAAGGTCACATCATGATGTCAGTGGGCTTTTAAATGGGAGTGTATTAAACATGCTTTAACATTTAGGCTCTTTGTTTGTAAGTATCACACCAAACTGCATGCAAATCCAAGTGGGCATAAACTGTGCCACTGTAATGTTTAGCTAGTTTATCATACTGCTATCACTGCCATTATGAAGTCATATGTGTCGAAAGTATAACCAGGCGCAATCTTAGTAATGTCACTATCACACTGGGAAACGTATGTAAATGTTCATTGACATTCGTCACATTTAATGAACAAGAGTCACGATCTGAAGACAGAACACTGCGAGGTTCAGCCAGGAAACAATTAAAAAGTCGGATGGGAGCGTCGTGTTAACGCCAGACACAAATTGTTTAGCAGAGCATGCCTCCAGCTATTCTTCCTCTCCTTTAAACACGAGGCTGAGATGACTCATTTGTTTGTAGTTCGCTCAAAGTCTTTTATACAAATTTCAGCACATCAATTTGAGGAGAATATTGCACAATAATGTCCTTTCATGAAAAATGTCTCATTTTTTTAAAAAAACAACTAAAATGATAGTTTTATGGCAGGGGTATCAAAGTCTATCCTCAACTGTCTGATTCTAGATGCCAACAGTCAAACACAGAGGCAGGAGGATGCTTTGGTGCACTCTGAGGCTGTGCTGCTCGCTAAACGTTTTATTTATTCCAGAGAAGCTGAGGTTCAAACTGAAACAAAAACAGACTCCATCCCACAAACCAGCTTAAATAAAACTCCTGCAGCTACAAATCAAAATTTGGAGACAGTACATCCTTTTGAATTTGGATGATGAGTGGGGGCTCAGGGAGGAGTGACATGCTGCCTCCCAGCTGCTGTGCCATGCTCCCCATGCCTCCAACCCCTAATCTTGACTGCAGATGCAAATAGTCTAAAAAACGTCCCGACCTAACATTTGCATTTAAACAAATAGATAAAGGTCATTTTGAAAAGCAGCCTCCTCATGACTGCAGTGTGAGGTGGCATGTTCCATGTGTCCCTGCCCTCTTGACAGCATAGTTAAAGCTCCCACCGTGGCACGCCACTTCAGTATGGTGCTGCACACTGGGATCCAGCTACTGTAGGCAAATACAGCAGAGGGAGAACAGAGAGGCCTCTCTGTGCGTGTGAGTGTGCGTGTCAGACAGCTCAGCAGCATCATGGACACAGGTAAGACTCAGTCATTCATATACAGGCTGACAGCTGCTCCTGCTCTCTGTATTGTTATTGTCTCTGTTTTCATATCTAATAGAGTTCTCGCTGCAAACATCTCATTAAGGTACAGCTTATTTCTTTGAGGTTTTTAGAGCAATATGCATGGAACTATATTTGGTGGGATTTTTTTAGTCTGGCTATTTTTTGATGACATGTCTGCCACTTGAATCAATATTTTCCTGTCTGGATATTGAATTTCTGAAAGGAAATAGTGCGATTTAGTAGAAATATATGAGACAACTGAATAATAAGACATATATCAACAAGGACAAAGTACGATGTCCGCATGTAATTCACACAAATCAGAGTTTAATATCTGAAAGATGCTTTTAATATCGAGTGCTCGTTGGTTGACTCATGTTAATTTTTAAGATTCGTATTTTAACGCATACTTGACATGGAATTAGGGCTGATAGGATGATGATTTTCTATTCCTGGCGAAGGATCGCATTTAAAAAAATTTTTTTAATCTAACCCAAAGAACATTTCATATTTTCAAGAATCCCATCGGCAGAGCAAAGCAGGGGCTTATCTAAAATATCCATTCAAAAAGCTGAGATCTTTTACATAAAGTTTTTTGCATGCAATTTCCGTTTGCATAATAAAGTTTGCATTTTCATTGAGTTTATGCCTCTGCTTCCCAGGAATGTCCCCAAATCACACCTGCACACATTTGAGATTTGTGAAAAACCGATTCCTTAGAAACATGAGCTTCTTTCGCATCAATTTTCCAATTTGGATCGTACGGTAGGATTCCTAATATGAACTCCTCCAGCCTTCCTTCACTGCGAGTGTTTGTAGTAAATTGCCTCTTTTTAGCCATCCATTTGCATTGACCAAACCAAAGGCGATTTCCATGACATTTACACAGCGATCCCAAAGAGTATATGAATAAAACTGTGAAACATTCAAATGAACACACATTTGTGGGGACGGCTTAAAATTTGTATGAAGTCAAACTGTTTTCTGGATTCACACACTGTTCGTTTGCTCCGTCTAGAATATTCCAAAAGAGTGTACCAGGGCGTCCGAGTCAAGCACACAGTGAAAGACCTGCTGGCGGAGAAGCGATCCCGACAGACAAATGGACCCAGATACAGTGTAAGCACAATCTCCTCTAAACCGCTCTGCTTTTGTCCCGTCCTGTCTCTCCCCACTTCATTTTTCTCTCAAACCAAACAGCGCAGCCACAGTTGACATTCTGTTGGTGGCACAATTAAGAGGTCGCCTTTCAGAAATCTCCTCTTCTTGTTTACATTTTGACTTGTTTTGTGGACCAACGATCCATGGTTGATCCATTGACCACCTGTACCTCCCCCCCCTCTGTCTCCGCTCCCCTCGAGCGCTCGCAAAGCCAATCTGTAAATAGCTGAGCACGGTGTGTGTGGAAAGAGACACAAAGCTGACCTCACAAAAGAACCCTGACAACAATACTCGCAATGGCGTCGGCCATGATCTCCAGAAAAACTCCCCTAGGGTGGAGGTGGGGTGGGAAGGCTGAGGTGGACAGGTAGCATAGAGACAGAAAAAGGGCCAGTGAAGGAGGCTGCCTATGCAAAGTTTGATCCACGCACACCTGCCAGTCGACATTGTCCTCTACCGTGTACAGGCCACAGACAAGCCTCCCATTGTTGTCTCAGAAACACACACGCCAACACTCTCACACAGTCAGAGAAATCAGGCTCTGCTTTAGACGCCTGCATGCACGAGCAAGACTGGCTTTTCATTTCCCACAAACCGCCTGTCAAAAGCCTTTTACGGAGCACCATTCACTGTTTGTTCTCTGTTTAGCATCGGCATGGCCACTCTATAGATATGCAGGCCACTAACGACTCGCGCAATGACGGGATTGTGTGAGAGACAAAAGAGA